>QLOH01000452.1:600000-779539 GCA_026901365.1 Sesbania bispinosa | reverse complement strand
GAGAAACAGAAAATATAGGAGAGCGAATTAGAGAGAGGGGAGAGAAACAGGAGTGAGAGAGGAAAGAGAAACAGAGAGAGGATAGAGAAGAGGGAAAAACAAGCCTACTAATAACATAATAATATGAGGACTAGATTGCAAATTTTAAAATACGATACTCTTTACTTACTATTATACTGCTGGAATTTTGGTACGCTTGCCTAAATCCCATCAAGTATTTTTGGCGCCGTTGCCGGGGAACGGTGTATCAATTTTTATAGACCTGGGAGGTCTAACTATCAAGTTGTATATACTCTATCTTAGGATTTTTTTTATTTTTTTAGGATTTTTTTATAGGAATTTAAAAAAATATTTTAATCTTTGTTATAAAAATTCTCTTCCACACTTACCCTTTTCAAGTTTTCTTGTTTATGCTTTTGAGAGGTCAGGTGTCCCCAAATCAACTACAATTTGATCCAAAAATAGAAAGGACATAAAGGAAGAACAGAAGTAGAAACAAGAGAAGGAGACGGGGGAGAAGTCGAGAAGAAAACAAAAATATTTTATTTTTAATTATTTTATTTTAATTCTTTTCTTTTTATTTAGGATTAAAAAAATATTATTATTATTTTTTTAAAAAATATTTATTATTATTATTAATTTTTTAAATAAAAAAAAAATATTATTATTTTTTGATATTTTGTTCTTCTCATCTGAGCTAACATTTGTTTGAGCTTCTTGATTATTTCTCTTGTGAGGACAGGTGTAGAAGGAACAAAAATAAAAACAGAAAAAAGGGGCAAGGATAAGCTTAAGGAGACAATCCCAACACTCTTTGTTCAACCACCCCAAGTAAAGTAAATGTTGAATTGAATGGCTTCTGAATGGCAAAATCCACCAAGAAGAACGCTTGGAGATTATCAAAATCCACCAAGAAGAATCCTTGGAGATTATGTTAAGTATCAAGAACCAAAATATTTCTCCCACACACCGATTCAAGGTAACTTCTCTAATTATAATAATTATTCTAACAGTTTTTCACAGGATTGGGGAAGTTACCAGAATCAAAATTTTGGGTGGCGACAAGATGTTTCATTCCATAAGCAAACTTTAGCAGATGAGCTAAGGGAACATAATAAGAGTATAATGCAATAAATAGAAACACTAAAAAAGAAGCTAGCTAACCTTTCTCAGCCACCGCAGCCAATTCACTCTTATCCTGGCCAGTTACCACAATTAATTTGTGATTTTTGCAAAGGTAACCATCTCAATGGTCACCGCTCTTACCCATGCGCTCAAGAAGAGCAAGTTACTTACATGGGCAACCAAGAAAGACCAGGAAACTTCTCCAACAGCAACAACTTTTCAAGCAATTCACAAGGATGGAGAAATAGCCAGAATCAAGATTGTAGGTGGCAGCAAGATAATGTTTCATTCCATGTGCAACCTTATTCCCAACAGCAGCAAAGTTACTCTTCAGTTCAACCATGCATTCAGATGGGGACAATCTTATTGAAAAAAAGTTGCAAGAATTGCTACGATTTCAGAAGGCTTGTGAAGAAGCAGGACTACCTGCTGACCCCATACTGGCTGAGATAGTAGAAAATATGACCAAATGTCGGTCAAAACAAATTTCAGCAAATGCACAATCCAACCCAACCCTGAAGAACAGTATGATGACATGACCACCATAAGTGTTCAACTGATAGGGGAGGAAACCAATGACAATCTGGCTGATGAATAAGAAAAAGATGAAGAAGAGGAACCAGAAGAAGCAAAAGAAGAAGAAAAAGAAGAAGAAGAAGAAGAAAAAGGAGAGGAAACTAAAGAAACACAAGAAAGAGAAGCTGGAGAAAGGGAATTAGAAGAAGCTGATGAAGAAAAGGAAGAAGAAGAAGGTGAAGCAGGAGTAGAAGAAGAAAAAGGAGAGGATGAAACAGAAAAGATTGTGCTTAAAAAAGAGATTGATTGTGAAAGGGAGGTAAAGAACAAAACATGTGAGGGTGTACATGATGAAAAAGATCAAGAAAATGAGAAAAATAGTGAACAGGGAGATAGTGAGTCAAAGCCCGAGGAAGGAGGGGAAGTGGTACCAAGACCAAAGACCTTGCCTTATCCAGCTTGCTCTCCAAAGGAAGATCAAGAAAGACATGGTGCAAGTGTTAAACCTTCCAGACCTCACAAAAGAAAGGTCTGCAATCATACTGACCAGAACAGGGCAAAGAGAAGAAAAGTCAAGCTGATATCACATTCAGAGCCTAGAGTCAGGTTGAAGACAAAGTGGTCAGGTGTGTTTCATATCAAAGACCCCTGTGAAGCAAAGAAATTTAGAACAATCAACTGTGAATCATCCAAGCTTTAGGAAAAGAAGACTCATGCACGTGAGAGCAAGATAATAAAGAAAAGGAAAGTCAAGCAAAGGGAGTCAGAAGCATGGTCTAATTCTAGAAAAAACCCAAATGGTCAAAGTCATATCACACTACAGATTGTTCCAAGGCAGAATTATGGGGAGGTTTATTGGCTAAAGAAAGGAAGGGTGCAGCGCACAAGCTCACCAAAAGATTTCAGTTTCAACCACCTTGAGAGAACAGGTGTCGAGCTAGAAGACGTTAAACAAGCGCTTCCTGGGAGGCAACCCGGAGATTTTTAAGTTTTTAATTGTTTTCAGTTTATTTTGTTTTTGTTTGTTAGTTATGATTTTTCATTTTTTTAGGATTTAGGAAATTTTCAAAATTGATTGGAATAAGTTTGTGGAAAATAAAATTTTTAAACAATAGGAAGTAGCAGAAAACGTGACTAAAAATTGCAAAATCTCATTCTGTTTTTTGCGCTTCACCTGCGCTGAGCGCCGGAGAAGCGCATAATTGCAAATTTAGTCACTGTTTTCTATGCTTCACTTACGTTGAGCGCAGGTGAAACGCAGCAGTACGAAATTTTAAAAATCTTTTATTTTCTCATGTACTGTTTCTCTACTTCCTAAGCTATTCTTTTCACTTTTTCCACTCACAAACCTCCATCAATTTTAAAACTTTCAAGTTTCAGGTATATTTTCTTTAATTTTCACTGATTGAAATATTCATCTACTATGTTTTTATGATTTGCACTTTAGGATAACAACCTTAGGATTGTGAATACTGTTGATAATTGCTACCTTGGATGTGCTTATGGCTATATGAATATGAAGAACAAGTTTTCTATTGAAATGCTCTTTGTTTTGTGAGTTATTGAATTTGAAAGTGTCGTGCTCTATTGCTTTAAAAAATTTTGAACTTTCACTTTCCATGGATTGATTAAATGCTTGCAAAACAAATGAGTATGATTTATTTTTAGGAAGTCATTACCAAGTGCAATGAAATTTTGTTGTGAAGAGATTAATTCTTTTAAGAGCATTTGGCTTCCATGTTCTTCATGAATTGGTTTTTGCAATAAGGCATATTGAAATGAATGTGTTTTTAACAACTAACTGTTGTTATTTGACTTTTCAGATGCCTAAGATTAAATCGTTGGTCTTTCCCGTGGCTTTAGCTCACGAGGAGAAGGCATGGGAAGAGGATCAGAGAATATGATCCCATGAGATTCAAGAATGCACAGGCTGCTGCAAAGTATAAAGTTGAAAAGATCAGTTGACCTCAAACCAATCAGGAGTTACCAGACTCATACATAGGCATGCTGTTTGAAGAGTTTCGGATATTCTAGTAGTGGCCTGGGGACATGCCTATTCATCAAGGGGGAGGTGGAGCAGTAGCAGCTGGAGAGTTTCTAGTTAATTAGGTTTTTTTGTTTTATATTTCAATTTTTTTTAGGTTTTAGGAATAGGGATTTAAGGAATTAATTTTAAAATTTCAAAGCCAGGCAGTCTAATTAACCAAATTAGGAAAGAAATAGGAATTTTGTGATTAAATCCATAATTAGATAGAATTAGGATAATATGTAGGAAAATATATGAGGGTAGTTAACTAATTTCAATAAGTGATTCCATAAAGGAAAATTTAGCCAAAAGCCGGTGAGTTGTGAGACCAAACACTAAATTGAGTTTTCACCGCTGCTTGTCAACAGTTATTGCTTGAGTTTTTGGATTTTATTCTGCACATGGAAAACTTGGAAGTGATAAAGGCAAATTTTATGTTTATAAATTAATTGCTCAGTGCCAAAAAGCCAACCCATAAAAAAGTTTCCAATTTTTTTTGGTAACCCATTTGAGCTTTAATGTTTCTTTTCTTATGCACCTCAGCCAAAGTTAATGTTATATCCTGTCCCTACACACTTGGGATAGAGAGCAAAGGTGAAATTGGATAAAATGGGAAGATTGGTTGGTGACTTGAAAAGTGAATTGATTCACTTAAAGAATTACAAAGAGCAGGCACAAGAAAGCAAAAGAAAGTCACTCCCCCAAAAATCAAAAAGAAAAGGTGAATAAAAGTAAACAAGTTGGGGGGAGTGAATCATCAAACAAGAGAAGAGGCCAGCTAAACAAATGCAAGTCAAGAATGCAATGGAGAATTGAGAGAAGGCTCAAAGAACAAAGAAAAATTCAAAATTGCTCTATATTCTATTGTTTCTTTGCATATCCAGAAAAACCATGAATTCTTGACAGCCCAGCCTCATTACAGCCAAAGAAAGACCTTTTGATCCATGTTAACCATGTGCATGTCTAATGACCAGAAACGACTATCAATCTTAGTTGTTCAACTACGGTGAGAAATTGAGGGAAACACTTACCCGTAAGCATGAGAGGATTCCTTGATTTTTTCTTCACTTATTGTTTTGGTTGCTATTTCTGAAAAAGTTTGAATGTATTTTTATCCTGTTTTGGTTGAGTTTTAGAAATGTCACTTGATTCTGACTTTCAATCTAACATTTGGAAAGTGACAGCTGCCTAGCAAGAGGTGATAAATTTATTTCCTTAATCTTATTTTGAGAATCTTGATAGGGGAATTGAATCCATTTGATTGCAAAAGGTTTTCTTGCTTGAGGACAAAGAAGAAGCTAAGTTTGGGGGAATTTGACGAGTGAAAAATATATGATAATTTGCTGTATAATTACTGCACTCATCAAGGGTAAAATAGTAAATTATTCCCCAAAAATACCTCTTTTTAGTAATGAATGCATAATTTGTGAATATTTGATTTGAATTTGAATATGATTTTATTTTAATAGAAAATCTGTTGATTTTGCAGATTTATGAGAGAGATTTGAATGAGAAAAGAAGATAGCATTATTTGAGGATAGGATCTGCAGATTTGAAGTTTAAATGAGAGCAAATAAAGATAAGATCAACAACCATTTAAATAAGGATTCTGCGGATAATTTTCCCAATTTAAATTCAAAGACAAAATAAACACAAAATCAAGCCAAAAAGAGGGAAACAAGGAAAGCCAAGCAAGCAAGGATAAGTTCAGGAAGAGATCAAACTGTTAAATGAGGAAACAAAGAAAGTTGCAACGTGTTCTACACTCCACCTGCGCTGAGCGCAGGATGGAGCGCAACATTCTGTAATTCACGTTTCACTTGCGTTGAGCGCAGGTGAAGCGCAACAACACGGATTAGCTTTTTAAAATACAATTTCAAATAGATCTCTTCCAGATTTAGGATAGCTTTCCTGTGTCTATAAATAGGATCTTTTGCAAAGATCAAGGGGAGCTTTTGGAGAGTTTTAGAGAATAGAGTTTAGGGTTCAAAGTTCAGAGGGGAGACCCCGAAGGGCTACCGAGATAGCAATACAATGATTGAAGAAAAGCGTGACAGTTTCTTCATTGGTCTGTAATGGCTACCATGCGTAGCTAAACTCTCCAATAGGGTTGAATGTAGTTGATTCAATCCCCAAATGTATGTAAATTCTCTTTATTAATTATAAATCCCTATTCTATGACATTAGTACTTTTATACTTTACTTAATGCGTAGCTTGCGCCTTTGTGCCGGAGTTATAGGTTAGTTTTATAGGATGCATGTGTGACAGATGGTTCTATAAGATTAACAGCGAGTTTGGGGGAGCCTAGGCCTAGGAAACTTAAATTCTGATGGGTAAAAGTACTCATAGTAATCGCTATAGGAATATAGGGGGAATCGATGATTGAAGAATTGGAATGTGACAGCCTCTTCATAGTAGTCTCTATAGGAATATACGGTGAATTGATAATGTTAACGAACGGAAAATTAGAACAATCAAGCCGGGGTAATTTGTCGTATGGGAGAACCCGCATGGATTATTTTCGAGTGTTTTACTGCTGGTGACTCGGGGTAAAACAATATAGTTTGGCTAAGGTATCATAGAAATATATTTATAATTAATATTGGAATTCACATATGTAAGGGGTGCGATGATATGAAGTTCAATCCTAATCCAAGTAACGTTATCTTACTCTATCTCTATTATCTTTATTATCTCATTTATTTTATGCAATTTACTTTTTGCACAACAATCCTCCAAAAACAGTTTCTCACTTGATAGTCTGATCACTAATGCATACGAAGTGAACCGTTCCCTGTGGATACGATACTCTTTACTTACTATTATACTGCTGGAATTTTGGTACGCTTGCCTAAATCCCATCAGCAATCCGGTTTGAGCCGGGTAGGACCTCTATGGGGGGCAAAGCTCTCCCTTTGAGTTTTTAACACGATTGCATACCCAGGGCTCGAACTCAAAACTACTGATTAAGCTGGAACAACCCCTTACCAGATGTTCCAAGAGTTATTGGTTTATTTGAGAAAACACCTCCAAGGCTCAAATAGTCAAAACATGTTTGACGCATTTCCTTTCATGCCTCTGTAACTTTGTTCACAAGCATTTGAGTAGGAGAGTACAATAGCAAACCCACCATCCATCTTAACTAAAACGACACCATTTAGCTTTGTCACTTAAGTGAAATTGTTTTAGCCACTAGATGCATCTGATTGTCCAAACTATTGTAACTTTACCTCCAGTTCCCACGTGAAATTGAGAGAATCTGCATTCAGCCACTATCTTTTTTAGAAGATGCTTCAAGTCTCATTTTTTAGCCACTAGCTTAAATTTTTTACAATTTATCTCCCGATAACCCTCACTCACCATCATATGTCATTTTATTGATGTTCTTATTTGTCATTTTATAATTTTCAATTAATTTTACCAGACACTTTGAATGAAATCGACTAATTTATCAGCTTTTAACTAACTTTTTAGCCTTTAACCAATTTTTCAGCTTTTAGTCTATTTGTCAACTAATTTTATCAAACACGCTCTAAGTTTAGATCTAAGAAATGGTAGTGCAACATAGCGTGCTACCCTAATATGGTGTGATGTTTTTAGGGGAAATAAAGAGGAGAGTTCAAAATTATAACTACTTTCCATTTCTATCCAATACCCTTAATGTAAGCACGCCAAAATTCACTGTAGACAAAAATTATAGAGAAATATCAACACTAATAAACAAAAAGTTGTATTTTTATGGGAAAAATATGTTTTTCATCCCTATAGTTTCGACCAATTTTGGTACTTAAATCCTTTATTTTTTGTCCATAAACTTTCTAAACCCCCAATCCATGGTCCCTGACCGTTAGTGAGATTTGTTAACATGATGAGCTGAGTAACAAAAGTTACATGTTAGCCTCAATAGTGAACCCCAAATAGTTGACTCATTTAATTAATTTTCTTTTAGTAATTTTTTAATTATTAAAATAACCATAATTATGAAATTAGGTTTTTTATCGGAAAAATTGCTCAGGTGAAAACCCTATTTAGTAATTTGGGTTATTTTAATAATTAAAAATTAATAAAAAAAGTTAATTAGATGATCACTTAGTTATTTGTGACTCACTATTGAGGCTAACATGTAACTTTTGTTAATCAGCTCATCAAGTTAACAAATCTCACTAACGGGCAGGGACCATGATTTGGGGGTTTAAAAAGTTCAAAGACAAAAAATACAGGATTTAAAGTACTTGGACAAAGATTAAAGTTAACCGAAACTATAGGGATGGAAAACATATTTATCCCTATTTTTATTTATATGTTTTCTTTTTCACTATTTATTCTCCTCTATGTAATAAATTTAGTTATTTAGAAATAAAATAATTTCAATATATATTTTTCATATGAAGAAATGAGATCTTGGTATTTCATAATTTATTTTCCATATCATAAAATTATTCACTATATATATTTTTAAATAAATTTTTAAATTTAAATAAAATGTATATAAAATTTAATGTATGATATAAGTTATTAATAATTTTTTTTATCAATGAAATGAATCTTTGAAATTTCCAAACTAACATCTTTTATCTTTTATATTGTAATTCATTTTGGTATCTTAAAATATTTTTCACAAATTAAATAAGTTGATTTTAATATATTATTATTTATTTTTCATATTTCACAAAATTTCTCTCTTTTCGTGTTATAATCAATCCATGTTTTTCTTTTCTAATTTATTCTAACTGTTTAAAAAATCATTTAAAAGATAAATGGCCAAATTTAATTTGACCACATATTAAAATAAAATAAAGTCTGAATAACTATGTGAATTTATTGCCAAATAATAAATACATGATATTAGAAATATCATCCGTGCGAGTTTATTTATAATTGATAATTATAATGTTATATGAATAAATTTTAGACACACACACGTATATATAATATGTATTAATTAATTATTTTTTGTGTCGTATTTTGACTGTTCTATATATATATTTGTGAAATTTTAATTTTCATTTTTCAATCATATATTGTGAAAGATTCATTATTATTAGTGGACATTCTCCTAAAAAATATAAGTAATATGTAAGTTTATAAAAATAATTTTTATGATACATGATTTTTTCAAACTATTTTTTCCCTCACTATATAGGTTTGAGTATGAGTGTTCTTTATATACACAATATAAGGAAGTGAAATGACATGATAAAAGGTAAAATATTATAGATGATCATGTTTATTTTAGTAGGTTAATAAATAACATTTATTCCTCAAAATTTAAAAAGATAATATATATATTACAATTTTTCTTTCTCAATTAATATTATATAATTTAATATTTAAATTCAAAATGAAAAAAAAAACAACTTAATTATCTTAAATTAAATAAATTTATATATCTTGTAGTTTTTTATTTTAAACTCATAAAAATGAAAATTTACATGTATGATAAAAATTAGAATCATAACTCAATTAACTTGATATTTGAATTTATTTATTATGTAATGGCAAAAAATGTAGAAGAAGAATTGATAAAGGTATAAATTGTTAGGAAATAAGGAAATTGTTGAAAGCACTCAATGAAATACAAAGAGGTGAAACTACACATTTATCATTACAATTTTTATGTAAGTTAAATTATGCATTTAAAAGAATAATTCAATAGGTATTATGATAATTATTACATATACATTTAATGTAAAATTCAAGTGAATTATACAATATATAATAATAATAATAATAATAATATAGATAGATAGATATAGATAAATAGATATAGATATAGATATAGATAGATAGATAGAGATAGATATAAAAGATAGATAGATTGATAGATAGATATAGATATAGACAGATATAGATAAATTTGATTAAAACTTAGCAAGAAATTATTCATTTTTCAAATAATTCATATTAGTGAGAAGTTGAAAATTTACAAAAATATATTTTCATGAGAGTTGCTATCAATATTAAACCCTCATTATATTAGCTCTTGATTTAGTCATTGTATTGATAAATTAACACACGTTAACAAATATTATATGATTATAATAAATAATAGGGAAAAATATGTTTTTAGTTTTTGTACTTTTACTTTTAGTCTATATTTTTTTAATTAAATCGCCCTCCCAAATTTTTTTTTTCAACTGGTCCCTACACTCAATTAGAGTGTGTTTAATTTTGATGTGTCTAAGTGATTATTCTACACCTAGACATTTGTCCTAGCTATCACTCACTTATCCTATGTAGATTAAAACATTTTTGAACATGGAAATCCTTGTTGACGAGAAATAGGTTTCTCATGTGACATTCTTCCCCATTAGATTCACGTGGCAGTTCTTAAACTCTAAACTCTAAACCTAAAAGCTCTTCCCACGATCTAACCCACGTTGCTAACTGAGCCACAACTCTTTGGTTTAGTGTTATATTAATCTCATGTCATACCATTTGCATTAATTATAAAAGCCATCAAATATGCAAATTCATTTTATCAAATAAAATAAAACTAATAATTTGAATTATACATCGAACTATTTAGATCGTGATTATGTTTTGCTCTCTCTTCTAACCCCAAACTCTTACGCTTTGTTTGTTTAAAGGGAAAATGTATGGAAAAGGAAGTAGCTGTGGGGAAAATGAAGTGGAGAGTTGTGTGGGGAAAACTTTTCTCACTTCTTTGACAAGAAAATTGCAAGGGTGGCACTTTCCACTTCTGCCCGTTCACTTCCCTATTTTACTTTGAATTTTACAATGTGTGTAACTTGCTCGCTTGTGTTAATGTAATGATTTGGAAAAACTTATTGAATATATAGAAAAGGGATTACTAAGCTTCAGCGACAAGAGATAATAATAATAATAATAATAATAATAATAATAATAATAATAATAATAATAATAATATATTATTATTATTATTATTATTTTCAAGTACGAGGGAAAATAGTTAAATACATATATACTTATTTTTCTTTCCCTTATTTTTTTTGACTTTTTTCATCTCAAACAAAAGAACTAAAAAATCATCTTATTTTTCATTTATTTTCTCTTTCTTTTTTTAATATTTTTTCCTTTTATTTTTATCTCTTATCCATACAATGCCTTTGAACCTTCTCTCAAATTTTCCCTCTCATTTGGTGAAGGCAAAAAAATTAATATCAAACTCAGTATCTTCATTTTTTCCCTCTAGATTTAGGCCGAGAAAACCTTCTTTTGCCGTTTAGATATTAAGAAAATTTCACTTCCTATCTCAAATTAACTTGTTTCCAATCATTTTTTTTTGGGTGGGTGCTTGCCATATATAATTTGAATGTTGTACTTCATTTTTATTTTAAAATGGTAAATTTCAGACATAAACCTAACTTTACCAAAAGATTAGTATTATTTTTTTTGGTAATGAAAGAGTAGTATTATTTAACATTACTAAAGAAAAGAAGATCTGCATATAAATTTATGTTTGTCCCACATAATAATAATAATAAGTGGATAAATTTCCCACTGCCATTCTCAATGGGCAATTCCGCATACAGCATCGTCTCAATACGGGCGTGACTGTGATTAAGAATCAGCCCGCCGATTTGTTGCTTCAATTCCAATTCCAATTTCATTTCCATTCTAAATCATCAAAAGCTTCCTTCTTTACCGATAGATAGATATAAAACCTTCCACTCTCATTCAAAACCCTAACACTCATGGCCGCTGCTTCTGCCAGAGACCAAGTTCTCTCCCTCCTCGCTTCCGCCAACAACCATGGCGACCTCTCCGTCAAAACCTCCTCCTTGAAACAAGCCAAAGACCTTCTTCTATCCATTGACCCTTCTCTCGCTGCCGACCTGTTCCCTTACATGCTCGAGCTTCAGTCTTCTCCTGAGACCCTCGTCCGCAAATTGCTCATCCAGTAAGTTCTTAACCTCACTTTCCTTCAATTCATCCTTTCTTTAATTGATTCTTGGTGGACTCGGTTGCATCTTTTAGGTTTTTAATGCTTTATATTGAATTGGCAATGGCTTCTCTCACGTTTTCTCGATGAAATTAGCATTTTAGGTCAATGCTGCGGGGCTACATTTTTTATCCGTGCTCTTCTTAGAGTGCATTTTGTTTTTCCTTTGGCTTATTTGCCCTCTTCTGAAGCATATGCCTTTTTTCCCCACTGCATGCTGCGAAAGTTTGGTTTTTGGGTGCAAGTATCTTGCCTGTTCCCATCAACGACTTCGTATTTTACTCTACTAGAGGCGTGTCTGTGTAATTAATATATTTAATGTGATGCCTTCACTGTATTACAGGATAATTGAGGAGATTGGTTTTAAAGCAGTTGAGCATTCTCCTCAACTGATATCTGTACTATTAACATTTTTACGAGACAGCGATGTAGCTGTCATAAAACAGTCTATTGTTAGTGGCACGAATATCTTCTGCAGTTGTTTTGAGGAGATGATTGTGCAGGTACTCTCTCTTGCAATCCTCCTTCATTAATGCACAATGATTGACAAACAGACACATGCTTTTCTTTTTTTCTTTTTAATTGTTCAATGTGGGTTAAATTATTTATAAGAATGCTTCTTGATCAGTATCTGATTGTTTTGTGTACATCTTAGCTATGTTGAATTGTTGACCAACTTTGATTATTCCAAATGGTTCATCTAATCACTGCTCATTAATCCATGAATTATTTAAAAGCTTCATTAGTTTCTTTGATGGATTCTTCACCTTCTTTCTTGGTCTTTGCTCATTTGCTTTTAAAGAAAGAAGGAGTTCATGAAGACAGAGAGCCCTTCCCATTTCATTCCCTCTATATTATTTTGGTATGTACTGTGATACTGACAAGTGACAGTAAATTGAAAAACTGAACAGTTTCAACAATGTGGTAAAGTTGAGAGGTGGCTAGAAGAGATTTGGATGTGCATGCTTAGGTTCAAGGATGCTGTTTTTCGGATTGCTCTGGAGGTAATTAGCTTTTGCTTTTAAATCCATTGCAGTTGCCAGAATTGCTTGGGGACCTCTGCACAACTATGTGATGTCTTGTATTTTGCTATCTTTTGGATGGTGGTTTATTGATGTGAAATATACTAATTAACCTTGTTCAAGATATTGAACCATGCAGTTGTATAATATTTGAAATTCAATCCAAGTTTAGTCAAAGAAACCTGTGGTTTTGAAACCTTTGTTAGTTTGACTTTCATATATGATCATGGGCAACCATTGAGAGATATCACTATTCTCAGGCTTTCTTTCACCGAGTGAAAGGTTTTTGTATATGTGGTGTCAGGTCTATGTGGTTTATGATATTGAATTTGGTTTTGAGAATTTACTTTTCTGTGGTGCTTCTCCCTAGATGGAGGCCTGTGCATTTAGCTATCAAGTTAAGATTATTATTTGACCGCTTTAGAGGATTTTTTTAAGGTTTTTCCAGTGGGGGGCAAGGACCTTGATGCATATAAATGATGATTTTTACCTATATGAATCACATGACACTGACAGTGCATGGAATAGGCTAATAATTTCTTGCAATTTTGACCAAGCAAAGAGACATTTGTACATGTGTACATGCTAACAATATTTGAAGTTCACGTCTTTGTTGGCAGTCATTGTTACTTGCCGCTTTTTGTCTGGAATATTCTTCTGTTTACCTTTGTAAATTTAAAATATGTCGATATGTTTCCAAAAGTTGTCTGCTGAGATTTTCAGTTGCACAGCATTATACTGTGTGCAACTAATTAAGCGCTAAGCTTCTGTCTATCATGGGTAATTTTTTTGCATTTTATTCATTGTTTGGAATTTGAATGTCATTATTTTCAACTTGAACTTGTGGCGGCGGCGGGCAATGGACTTCTCATATATATATATATATATATACATACATACACACACACACACATATATATTCCTGATTGGAGAGTTAACTTGCTTGATATTGTAGCCTGGTTCTGTTGGAACAAAGTTGCTGGCACTGAAATTTTTGGAAATATTTGTATTACTTTTCACATCTGACATCAGTGATCCTGAGAAGTCAGCCACAGAAGAAGGTATTGCTCCTCAACTTTGATGAGTTTATTTTAATTTAATTTATCTATTTTTGTAGACATGGGTTTAATGGTTTTATACAGAGGACATTGCTTTCTTAAGATACAATTTTATCTCATGTTCCAGTCTAGGATAGGGAATTGATTTGGTTTGATAATTGTTATATGCTCATTAATTTTAATGTAATATTGATATAAATACAGGAGTCAGGCAAGCTGTTAATATCTCATGGTTGGTGGGTGGTCACCCTGTTCTTGATCCAGTGATGCTTATGTCAGAGGCAAATAGAACAATTGGCATTTTAATAAATTTATTGCAGTCTGCTGGCAGTCTCCCTGGTTGTTTGACAATTACTGTTGTAAATTGGTGAGTTTTATTGTGGTAGCATTCAATAACCTATGTTTGCATATTATTGTGCATTCTTCATTTTCTGATGGTTGCACATCCTGTACAAATTGTCTGGTAATACACTTCTTAAATTATGTGGTTGCATATAAAGGCTTATTTTCCTTTGTTGCATGGTAAGTTGGTAACTGCTGTTGGCAGACCATTACCTAGATAAAAGTAGGCAGACAAACATTTTTATTTTATTTATATATGCATGTGTTGTTTTTGTATCTCTTCTTGGTGTACTTTTAATCAACTCATGAAATAACAGTTTGTGAATTCTTTCCTTCACTTCATAAAACAGTAGAAACCATTTTCCTGACGCCTTTCATGTTTGTTTTCAAGATATGATTCTGTTTATTTGTGTATAGTCTGGAACTTGGGAGTTGTTTTTAGCTTAGTAACATATAACATAACCTTCTAAAATAAGCATCCAGCATGCTTAAAATAATTGCTTCTCTCCTTTCTAATTGTATACATGCTGAGTTGTAGAGTGTTTCATTAAGGATCATTGTGTTGAATTTCCATGGCTCATAATGACCCCCCCTCCCAAAGAAAAAAAGTTTTAAGACAAATGATATGCATGCCAATAAGCATGTATCTAGATATGAAATTATACTTCTAACTTCTAAGGACCATTGATCTTAAAGATCCCACTTGGTGATCTCATAACACGTGCAGGATGTTTACGTTTATTATGATGAATTTTGCATTCAGTCTTTTTTTTTCATCAATTTATTAAGTGTCCTTGGGTATGGTATTCCTTGGCATTTTTTTCCTCTGTAGACTATGAATTGTTTTGTTTATACCTGGCAACATGAAGTCTATCATCAGCTATGGGAGAAATTAATATTTATACGGCTCTTTCTTGTGCCTCTTTTCTTTTTTCATTTTGCTCATTAAAAATCATTTGCATCCCTCAATATTTGTGCAAGCTTTTGAGGCTCCCCACTGCAGATTCTGGATTATAAATATTTGGCATAGGGTCGTGTTGAGGGTAGTGACTGGGTTGGAGGTCTTGCGAAATTTTTTATCTAAAGAGGGTAAGAAAACAGGCAGTATAAAACTAAAAATAATACATTATGGACTATATGCGAGTTCCGAAACATAACTATAAAATGAAACTAAAATTGGAGGGGAATCATGAATGTTTGAACACTCTTTTCTTGGATAAAAGAAAAATTCATTAAAACTACAATGAAAGAGTACAAATCAGGAAGATGGCAACAAAGATACTAACTACAGAGGTGTAAGGGAAAAAAGAAATACGTCAGATCAATTCCAGTAGCTACAGAATCACATACATGCTCAAGTCAATGCCTTTCTGGTCAACATTTTTCTCTTACACCATTCTGTTTGATTCATGTCTATTTGTGTGTATTTACACTGCATGTGAGTGAATTAACTGCTTATGTGTTTAGCTTCCTTTCAAATTTGAAGTATAGATGCCTTATTTTGAAGCTCACGGTGGTTCTAAAGCTCTATACTCTATAGTTCAAAATTGTATATGTATTTACTCGGAAACTTTGTTGCAGCTGCAATATATTATATATTCTATGTAATATGCGTTATTTTAAAAATTGAAATATCAGTCTTTCCATTCTGCCATTCATTTCTATGCAGGAAGATGACAAGTTTACCTCTTAAATTCTAGTGTATTTTTTACGTCATGATTTCATTCCAGTCTCATTCCTTAATCACTACTTATGCCATTAAATGTCTTAAGATCAACGAATGGCTTTAAAAATTTAGCATATAATTGTGTTTCGCTCCTGGCTTTACTATGTTCAAAATTATGGAGTGATCACTGAAGCAGGGACTCGTGGATAGAACAAGTTCAACTGCTTTTTTTAATAACATTGCAGCATGCTGACCAGTTCTTTATGAGGAGTTAGTGGGCCTTGGATGCTTCTGCCTTGGTGGTTCATATAATGGAAGTTTCAGTGATAAGACTATGTAAGATGGTTCATTATTTAGACTATGAAGTGACAGTTGGCCGGGTGATAGAAATCGAAAGTGATGCATTAAAATGGTCATCTCGTGAACTGAGGAAACATGGTCGTCAAGCGATGCAGTTTATTGTTGTAAACTGTTAAGAGACCATTTACTATTTTAAAATTTTGTGCTGTAAGCGCATACACAGTTAATGTATTTATTATTTTATAACAGCTGATGCACAGTTTCACAGTTAATGCCCAATAATTTAAATTACGTTTTGGTCGGCTTGTGTTATATATTTGTTTTGGCTCTTTTTTTCTGGATTTTTTATTCCATATGTTAGCATATTTATGATGCTGGAATTATTACATAGTTTACCCAGTAAACTTATGTTCTGCTGATCCTTTGATTGTTCTGGCAACCAGCTTCTGAATTGTAAATCTTTTGTTCATCCTGACCTGTTTCATTTGTGCAACTGATATGCATTTTAAACCTTTTGAAATTAATCTCATCGCATGGACGCTCAATTTAGAGCTTCATCCAAGCTATCTAACAATTCTTCTTCCCTTCAAAGTATCAGCAAGTGAGGATTATGATAAATGGTGGATTGAATATCAGCTTCTTGTCAAGGTCTCATGATAAAAATTGCATTAATATAAACATTATTGTTTTGAGAAATTGAATTCTTAAGCAGTTTCAAAGTAAGTGTTAAGGAATAAACATATATTTTTTGAGCTCTAACCAGTTTTTTAAGTTAGCAGAGGTGGTTCTTTTTCCAGTATGTTACCCTCCTAATGACAATACATAGTGCTCGGCAGTAGCTTAGATTTAGCTTGGAAAATAACTTTGAGAATGACAATAGATAAGAGTCACATATATTTACTCTGCTGCTGTTAGCCTGTTGCTTGTTAAAATCATAAGAATCTTACAGAAACAGACGCATGAATTATTGAAGCCTAGACGTATGTTAACTATATGTATATGCATAGTTGGATACTTCTATTCCTCTTGGAGACAGAAATATAAGGGTTCTATCTTATAGTTTCCAGCTTATATCTATGAAGCAAATATTGGGCACTCTATTTTCTTTCTTTTGGCTTTTCAAAGCCCCATTTGTTCTCAGTCTTTGAAACCTTGGTTATATGTCCAATAGAAATATGAAAATTGCAATGCACTGCCTTGAAGAGCAGTGCCGTCCTCTGTTTAATCACACTTTCATAGTTTATGAAATTTTTGTTTCAACGAAAGTGTTTGTCTGAAACTGCTTTATCCAATTCTTACCTTGGTACTCTGTGCTCATTCTTCTTTTTTCTTTTTTCTCTCCATATCTCTATCTCTCATCGAGGAATGGATTAGCAAAAGATAATGTGTGTATATCGATTAGTTTGACTTTTTAAAAGTTGGTCATACCAGATTATTCTGTCATCTGTTACCTTCTTCATCACTGCTTTCCCTTTGGAAAATGTATTATTTTGTAGTCAAGCACCGGCAAGGACTTGAAATGTGTTCTTTAGTATTAAATATTTATTATTTTCTCATTGTTCTTCAGGTTTGTACATGCAATTTTTTTTAAAGGATACATGAACTTATATATACACAGCCAACTAATTTCTTTTTTTTTTAAAAAAATTAAATCTTAGCCACATGGCTCCTTCCTGGTGCAAAGATATGTTTATTTTGGCCATCTTTTCATGGCAGTATATTCAATATCACTGCAGAATTTAATAGTTTCATTTTAGTAGTTGGTAACCAGCTTCCCCCCATAAATTGATTAAAGAAATATAAGAATATAACACCAATCAGTATATGAGATTGTGTCCAGTTTACAGCATTGTTATTTCTGCTATCAGTACATTCCTATCTGTCTCTGCTTTTGGTTCTGGTTTTGTAACCTTAAATTCTGACCATCTACAGCTGCTTCTAAAAGTCTTTAATTCTTTCCTTTTTAATTTCTTGCTATGTATATTATTTTATCTAGGAGGGAAGTTGGGCATTTAACTCAGGTCTGTGGTAAAACTAAGAGGTTTGAAGGCTGGCTTTTAAGTTTCTTAAACGGTGTTGGTGCAGTACAGGATTGCGGCATACTTTTCTCTGTTAAGCTCCAAGTGTTTTCTCATATTGTGTTTCAGTTTTACTGTGTTACATGGTCAATAGCTCTGTCCCTTTAGCTTGGTTTATATGGAATTGACAGAAACAAATAGAAGGTCTAGAAGTTATATGAAGTGGTAGACTAGAAGAAAGCAGTAGTTTGTCTTATTTTGAATAAGTTTACTCAGATTTGGTAAAAGTTGAAAATAGAATATATGGATAAGAAGATAGACCGGCATTGTGACTGATTTTTTCTTTAAAAAATGTTAGTGTAAAAGTGCTATGGCAATTATTCAACAACAAAACCTTTTCCCACTAGGTGGGGTTGACTACATGGATCAAGTGATATCAAAAATCATGTCTAGTGTGTCAAAGCATTAAAATCTAAATCCTTCTTAGTGGTTTGACCTATATTTTTTCTTGATCTCCTTCTACCTTTAACTGTTGGACTACCCTTCATATGATCTACTTTCCTTATGGGCAACTTCTTTAGGTCCTCTCCACACATCCAAATCACCTAAGGCAAGATTTTACCATCTTTTTACACTTTGTGCTGCCCTCATTTTCTCTCTAATGCACTTGCCTATTGCTTGAGTCAGATTCACACACTACCTTTTCCAGCCGGTATCAGTCTAACACCTAAATTCCTTGATTCATCTCAAGATAGATGAATTCTTATTTCATTAAAACAACAATATAACCGGAATTTCACTGAGATATTCTTAAACATATTATCTGTTCATTTGATCTAGGTTGATTTTGACATCTTTTAAAAATAGTTGTCCACCACTCTGTTAAATATCCACAAATTCCTAGGCTGTAAAGTATGGATTTGAAAGAAAATATCAGTTAGAATCGCTTAAATTCAGATGCAGACACTTTGTAGCGATGTTTGTTATTGATTCTTGAAACAAGTATCCCTCTCTAAATGGTTTTCAGTTAGATTGTTTGCAGCTGGAATTTTGAATGAATGTGCCTAAGTGTTACTAGTGAAAGATACTGGTGTGCTTTTTTCTCCAAATGTTTAGATTTAATTTTTGTTTAGTTCCTGCACAAAGTTTATATTGTTCCATAGCATTACATGTTGTTGCTTGGTTAAGGTGCTGTTTCTCTTCTCTTGCTTCCTGTCACTGTCAAATGCCATTTCAATTCTAATCCTGTAAAGTATTTATTTTGACAGTTTAGCAGCCATTGCAAGGAAAAGGCCACAACACTATGATGCTGTCCTTTCAGCATTGCTTGATTTTGATCCAAATTTTCAAACAGTGAAAGGATGTCATGTTGCTAGTATTCAGTATTCCTTAAGAACAGCTTTTTTGGGTTTTCTAAGATGCACTTATTCCCCTATACTAGAGGTAAATGTGCTTGTATTTGACATTTCAGCCTCAAACTTAAACTGTCTGATTTATCTCTCTCCAAATGGAATCCTTATGTTATTGTATCATGCAAAAACTGCCAGGTTTTTCATGTCTTTACATCACATGGCCAAATTACATATCAGTATTAAACAGGGTTTGTGATCCCACTTTTCAAAGAATCTTCTCATAAATTTCTCAAACTTGAGCTCATTCTAATTTAGAGAAGCTTTGCGGCCTTGTTGATGGATAATGCTATAATTTCATGTTTGCTTTCAGATGGAATCCTTTAACATGTTATCTAAGGCTTGGCGACATTTTTCTCAATACTCATTTACTGCCTTGCCTCCTTCTAAGTAGTGTGTTTTTTATTTTTAGTTTTAGTAGACAATAAGCATTCTATGGTGAAGAACAAAGTGCGTGCTAGCAAGCATGGGTAGGAAAAGAATAGTACAATGAAAATAGTTTTCTTATTAGGATCCTTTGCTAATAGGTCTAAAGGATAAGGACTGGTGTTTATGTGGCTAAGCATGATTAGACACATTATCTTTAAGAATTATTTTCTTTATATTTTGCAGTCAAGAGAAAGACTGATAAGGAGCCTGCGAGGTATGAATGCGGGGGATGCTGCTGATCAGGTCATTCGGCAAGTTGACAAAATGATAAAAAATGGTGATCGTTCTACCCGTGATGCCCGAATTAGCAAGGTAAGTGGTGACTTACTACTTTTCTGCTAAGTAAGCTTCTAATATTGAGCACTAGTTTTTTCTCTCTCTTTATTTATATAACATTGAATTTGATTTTAAACTTTCAGGATGATCAACCATCAACCCAGTCACCTGTTACAGGGGAATTATCTAGAAAAAGACCTGTTCCTCTAGATAATGAGCAATTGGCCAATGGTCATGAGTCCATCTCTAAGCGGAATCGTTCTGGTCCTGATCCTCACTTTACTTTACCAGCTCAAATTAATGATTCTGGACAGGATCATAACTCTGTTAACGGGGTATCACCTAATATTCCTGTACTGGATAGTGAACTAGCTGCTGTGGAGCAAATGATTGCCGTGATTGGTGCTTTGCTTGCTGAAGGAGAAAGAGGCGCTGAATCTCTTGAAATCCTTATTTCGAAGATTCATCCCGATCTGTTGGCTGATATTGTCATAACTAATATGAAGCACTTGCCTAAGACACCCCCGCCTCTAGCAAGGCTTGGGAATCCACCAGTAACTCGTCAAGTCAGTTCCCAAGTCAGTCAATCACAGGTTATAGCAGCATCTGCTCCAATAAGCTCTGTCCAATCCTTGCCTGTTACTGCCCAAGAACCATTCCCTTCAACTACAGCAACTGCCACTGCTTCATCACCATCTGACACCTCTAACTTTGGTAACCTGCCTGCTGATTCTAAACGTGATCCACGCCGGGTAAAATCTGTTTAAATTTCTTTGCAAGAATTGGCATCTTCCTGTTAATATTTATATACCTGTTAAAACTCAAATTTGATTTCCTTGAACCATCTGGTTCAAATTTTCAGGATCCCCGTCGCATGGATCCGCGGCGTGTAGCGGTAACTCCTGGAGGAGCATCTGTCTCAATTACAGATGATACTGGGGCTGCAAAATTAGAGTTTGATGATCCCATGTCTTCTGTTAAGCCCGTTTCACATGCTGTTGCAAGCACTGATGACAATGCTCCATCAGATCCAACAATCAAAATAAAAAATGATGATATTATCTCTGAAGGGCCCCCAGTTTCAGGACCTGATCTGTTCACTCCCAAAACAGAGGTTGTTGAAAGGCCTGGAGATATTCACCGGATCATGGAAGCAAATGCCTCTTTGGATCCCTCAGTCACTTCCACTGATTTCAGAGATGAGGATCTGAGTACAGTAAAGCTGTCAGATGATACCGAAACTAATGGGACAGATTCATCATCTATTTCAGAGTTTGATCAGTTTTCCCCTGATAATCAAGTTGCCTCTACACCAGAAGATACCTGTCTGGAGTTACCACAGCTTCCACCATACATTGAACTGTCCAAAGAACAGGAAAGTAAAGTGAAACACATGGCTATTAGGCATATAATTGACTCGTACAAGCATTTGCACGGGACAGATTGTCAGCAGTTTTGCATGCCACTACTTGCTCGATTAGTGGCTCAGGTAGAAAATTGTTTCTTCATTTTAGTGTTCCATGATTTAATTCTATTAAAGATATTAACTTGCTGTTTTCGTTTTTTATTTTTTATCGTTTACTTGTGTGGTCTAACATCAGTATTCAAATGGTTTTATCTCTTAATGTTAGTTATTTAGCATTTATACGCTACTATATAATGCCAATCCCTTAACCATAAGAAATTCAGAGGTACAACTAAAAAATTTAGATTGTAAGATTCATAGGACAAAGAAGATTTGTCTATGTGCCAACTTAATAAAAGTTTTGGTTACACCCCCGTCCTCTAAGAGATGCTCAAATTACACTTGCTTGCCCTCCAATTTTAAAAATTACACTCTCTTGTGATATGAAATCTGCTATAGTTAGGCCATTTTGATGTAAAAGATTCTCTTAGCAGTGGTGAACAACTATAACACTACGTTTGGTTAGGGGAAAGAAATAGGAAAGAAAGAAATAAGGAAGAGAGAAACAAATAAGGAAGAGAGAAACAAATATGAGATAGAGATGATTTATAGGTTGTTTGATATGAGTGAAATAGCGGTGAAATAGAAGAGAAATAGTAGTGAGTAGTTGTTTGGTTGGATAGAGAATGATAGAAGAGAAATTATAATTTTTCCAATGTTTTTTAAAAAATTGATTTTGGTGATAAAAATTGATTTTTATTAACAATAATAGATTGTCAGTGTGTAAAATGGCGACGGGAAAGTAAATGAAAATTGTTTTTCAAGCCATTAAAATTGATTATCATCATTCACTCAACATTTCCTGACTATCTGTCACCTATTTAGCTGAGAAATTAAAATTGGTGGGACCCACGCCTTTGTTTCCATCTCTCTGTTATTTCTTCTCTGCGCCAAATGAGGGAAGTTGGCCATTTCTCAAGTAACAAACAGTGGGTATAAAAGCCTTCCAAGTACTTTTTTGTTTGTCTACAATTTTTAGTGTCATTGCCTAACTAGCAGCTGATTTTGAATACCCTATTATTGATTTTAGCATTTTAGTTTTTAGAAGATGAAATGAGTTATTTTAACGCCCCAAAATGACTTTAGAATTTCACCCAAAATCTTCATTTCATCTTCTAAAGCCCCAAAGTTGATAGTAGGGGGTTCAAAACTAGTGGATGATGATGCTAAGAGTCACAGAGAAAAATTCTCCCTAAGAAGCTCATTTACATTCAAATTAACTAAAATGTTACACATTCATCTCATGGAAATGGAGTGTGATTTTTAAAATTAGAGGGGATGGTGATGTAATTTAAGCATCTTTTAGGGAAGGAGAGTGTAATTTACACTAAAAAGTTATTAAATAGATATTTATATTGTCTCTTAAAGTATTTTTGCAAGAGTTATGGAAAGAAATGCATATGTAGGTAGCGTTTGGTAGATGAACGGAACAGAACAACAGTTAATGATTGTGTTAAATTACATATATATACTTATCCTATTTAGTATTTAATTGAATATTGATAATTTAACATGAGGTGTTGGGCGGTGGTAGGCGGTGTTTAGGGGGGGGGGGGGGATGAATGGTAGTGGCAATGCTAGAGGGTGTCCAATAGTGGTGGCAAGAATTCAGGGTGTCGGGTAGTGATAGTGGTGGCAGTGGGGGTTCAATTGGTGGTGGAGGGTGTCAAGCGGCGGTGGCCGGTGGTGGCAATGGATGGTGTTGGGTGGTGATGACAACGGTTGAGGGTGTGATCGACAACGATGGTTAAGGGTGTTGAGCGATGGTGGCGGTGGCAATGTAGGGTGCAAGGTTGCAATTTTGGGAGGAAGGTTAGGAGAGTGAGTGGTAGTTTTATCAATAAAAAATTAATAATAAGATGTTATGTTTAGTTCTTTTTGGTTCCACCCTTTTTCAGGGAACCAAAGTGTTCCACTTTTTTAATGATATGTTTTGTTCTACTTTTTAAATACACCAAACATGAAATGGAACCTATATGTTCCGTTTTGACCTATCTACCAAATTGCCACTGTAGTTTTTTTTTTTTTTTTGTTACTTAAAGGATGAAAAATGGGAGAAATGTACTTCGCTAACCTGAAACACTAAACTGCAGTTATTTACATGCCATAAAAAAATCGGCTGCAATGCAAGCGCTATGACAAATTGTGTACAAAATAAGGAACTTTGGATCATGTATCCGCTTTAATCTTTTCTTGTCTTCATAAGTTCTGAGCATCATTATCTAATACTACATTGGCCCTCCCTTGCAGATTGATGACGAAAATGAAATTATTGTGATGCTGCAAAAACACATCCTGGAAGACCACTGGCGAAAGGTTCCTACTCTGCACTTTAAAATCTGTTCTAATTTTAAAAAAAAAATTATTTATATTTGTTTCCTCCTGCATTGAGTAATAGAAAATTTCTGAATATTTTTCCAGTGCAGTTGTTTCCCCCATTTGTCCAACTTGTCACTATACATTTTACTTGAAAAGGCATTTTGGTATTTGCTATTTATGCATGAAGCCAGTCTTTTTTCATTATTTTTGCATTATGGATCCAAAAATTGGCTAGATATACACACATTCATTGAAGGTGTCTGAACATATATATGATGGCATTTTATGGTTCATATATTTATTTTCTATTAGATGATAATAAGCAGTAACAAATGCAATTATATTAATGTGATGATTTATATATTAAAATCATTTTGATAAATCACCACTTTTACAAAGCAGGTTTTGTCAAGTTTGAATTTGGTGAATCCAGACATTTGTACATGGATCATAGATTAGCTGCCAAACAATTATTAGTGCGTGTGCCATTGCAAATTTATGCTGCTAAAATTAAACACACAACTACAACATTGTAGTATCTGAAGCTCTTATATAGTTTACTATTGTAAAACGAGTTATAAGTTTGATGTGGGAACATAAGAAACATATATAGGGCAATCTGGATGATTGAGGTTGTAGTCAAATAATATTAACATGAAAGATTGAACTCTTTATGAATTCTCCAAATCTGCATGTGATGGGGTGATGAAACATCATAATAATTATTTATTCCTAAGAATGAGGAATTTCAAGCGGGTGACTGGCGACATGTTGGTACAGAGTTTTGTATTATCCACCTCTAAATTTTACAAGTATTGCTTATAAAATTATTGCTTGAATTCTGGAGTCAATTTTTAATGGTATGGTTGGAAATCATGATTCTTTTCATAGATATGATTCTGAAAATTTATTGTTGTTCATTATTTTCTTTTAAATAATTCTAACACATTGTGTTCAAATGAATTTGCAGGGGCATGAACTTGTACTGCATGTTTTATACCATCTGCACTCCCTCATGATATTGGATTCAATTGGAAACTCTTCATCTTCTGCTGTTTTATATGAGAACTTTCTCTTGGGAGTGGTAAGCTCATAATTCATGGTTTGATTTTATGTAATAACATTTTCCCATCTTTTAATGTTAATTTCTTTCTTAAAAAACTTGGATTTACTACTTCTGTGTAGGCCAAAGCTCTGTTGGATTCTTTTCCAGCTTCAGACAAGTCTTTTAGTAGACTCCTTGGTGAAGCACCACTTTTGCCTGAATCTGCCTTCAAGATTTTGGATGATCTCTGCTATTCTGATGTTATTGATCATGATGGAAAAATTATCCGTGACATTGAGCGTGTAACACAAGGCCTTGGTGCTATTTGGAGTTTAATTTTGGGGCGTCCACAAAATCGCCAAGCCTGCTTAGGAATAGCATTGAAGGTAAGCTGTCATTCATGACTCATGAGTATCTAGTAGCAGAATATTGGTTATTTGGACAGTGCATGTTATCTCATGGCTATTTATTTATAATCATGCATTCTGGCTCTGACATTTTGATGCAAGGGCTTTGATAATTAATAGTGATAATTGTACATGAAATGGCCAAAGGGATGGGCTGAAAGGACTGAATAATTACAAATGGAACCATCTGCTACCTATGTGCTTTAAATAGATTTTCAACAGAATTGTGCTTGTATTTATAGCATTAATAGAATTTAGAGTTATGTTTGTATTGACCAGTCTGTTTCCATGTAACCATTTAAGACAACATTTCAAGCTTCTCCATCAGTCGGGCTGTAAAACCAGTAATTATGTGTAGAATGTACTGAGTCTCTGCAGCAGTGAAGATTTGGGTGTAATGGGTCAGGGTTTGATGTCGAACAACTATTCCTGTCATAGTGAATTTGCTTTCTGTTTTGCCCATGGACAGGCCTATAGTTTGCTGTCAGTCAAACCCTTTTAAATTTCATGTTCTCAATTTTTCTGTGTGTGCACCTGGTTACAATATGCATGTGTTGCTGAAGGAATGTGTAATTGCTAGCGGTCTCATCCATGTAACTGACCTTATCTAGTGGGAAAAGGCTTTGGATGTTTCTTTAGACAAATAGTTTAGATGTCTTTGATTTTCAGGAGTGTTCTTTGGCGATGGGTTACATATTAAGCTTTTTATTCATGTCACTTCTTGGTAGCAGGACTGTCTTACATTTTACTGGTACAACTTTGTGACTGTTTCTGAACCACTGATCAAATTTGACTTTGACCTAATAAAGAAAAGGAAAACTTGATGCTTTAAAGTTCCTGCCATGGTAGGGTCCAGGGAAAAGTCAAACCTTTTGTAGGTAGCCTTAAGCATTTACGAAAGGTTAATTCCACAACTCGAACCTCTTATCTCATAGACACATAGTAGCAACACCAACCATGCGCCAAGGCTCCCCTTCATCTTGACACAAGTAAACAAAGAAAAAAAAGTTCTGCTAAACTCTTTCAATCCAACAGTCTAGAAATTGTAATGTAGTTGTTGCACTGGTGCAATGGGTGCACCATAGCCTCTCAGTGATGGTCAAATGGAACTTAATGTTGCTATTTGCTTCTTGCTTGTTAGCATGTATGTAGAGTCTCTAGAGTATTGTATCAGTTATTGATGATTAGTTTGTTGCCTTCCCAAATATTTTTGCTTACATGTTTTATCTCCTTTTCCCATCGTTTTTTTCAATACTTCTTTGGAAAGTTATTTTTCTCTCTATGTTTCTTAGTACCAAGTCCATCATTGTGGTGAAACAGCCATTATTTAGGCTGTTATCTGTTTACCTGTTTTCTTCACCTTGGTTTTCCTTTTCCTGTTATGGAAACTTTTTATTGTGATGCCTTTCTGATGTCTAATATATTGATTTACTATGGCAGTGTGCAATCCACCCACAGGATGAGATTCGAGCAAAAGCTATTCGGCTGGTATAAACTATAGAAACTTTTGGTTGTATCAAATCTGACAGACTGTTAATAATGTAACTAAATGTTTTTGCTTGTGTTGGATAGGTGACAAACAAGCTCTTTCAGCTTAGTTACATATCAGAAGATGTTGAGAAATTTGCAACAAAAATGCTTCTTTCTGGTGTAGATCATGAAGTTTCAGATACAGTGCAATCTGGACCTACTGAACAAAAAACCGAGGCACAGGTGTTGTACTCTTACTATTTTTCAGCTATCTCCTTTCTATTGTCTTTTCTCTAAGTTATATTCCTCATAAAGTCATACTGATCAATGTGGAGAATTCCACAATATATCTGATTGAATTATTTAATTCAGATCCAGTAGCTACCCTGTTTCAAAGCAATCTTGTTTCTTATAAATTAAATTAGATTTTTTCAAGTTTTTTGCTCTAAATAAAATATCAAGAAATTAAGTTCTGTTCTTTTTTCACTGTATCTTTTCAGTCATTTCTTTAAGACATGACACAGATGAGTTTTGTAACCCTGTATTGGACAGTTTATATTAATTCTAAATGAAACTGCATACAGTATATGGCTTGAAATTTGGTAGAAATCTTGTTTTGTCTGATTACTTATCTTAATTTCTTTTGCATGTTCACTGTGCTTTGAAAGCTGTCCCACTTAGTGGGATAAGGCTTGGTTGTTCTTGTGCTTGATAAACTGATTTTTTATAGTGGCATATTTAATTTTTCAGGTTGAAAGTCATGAAATATGTGGTACTTCACAGGTTTCAGAGTCCACAATTTCTGAAAATGACTCTTCTAGAGTTGCTAAACCAACAATTCAAAGTGTTACATCTATATCGTTTTCTGAAGCTCAACGGTTGATTTCTTTGTTTTTTGCTTTATGTACTAAGGTTAGTTTTATGTATACTCATACAAACTTAGAGCTTGACGATGACTGCGATGATGATTACTTTTCATCTCTTTTGGTAACACTAACAGTTTTCATATCATTGCAGAAACCCAGTCTTCTACAGATTGTATTTAATGTCTATGGACGAGCTCCGAGAAGTGTAAAGCAGGTCTTATTTTGTTTTTTATGTTCATTTATCAGTATAATTATTGTAAGATACAGTAAACTAGGAGCTAAGAGTCTACATGTTACATGTAACGTTCACACATAGGAGGTAAGAGTCATTTTTAACCTAAAAGTCTAAATTACATGACTGATGGAGTTTGCCCTCGTCTTTGAAGCACAGTAATAGGCTTTGACAAAAAACAATTGTGGTGTGACTTGTGAGATTGAGTTTGAGCTATGGCAGTAGTGGTTCTTTATTTAATGCTTCTGACTTTTTCTACTTATGCTATTGCAGGCTTTTCATCGCCACATCCCTATTCTTGTGAGGGCATTAGGGCAATCTTATTCTGAATTGCTCCATATCATATCTGATCCACCACAAGGAAGTGAAAATCTTCTGACCCTGGTAGTTTCCTGATCTCATTGCTGAATATAGCTTATTTTATTCCATCATTGAAGGTAGATTACTAGCATAAAAATGATGACTCTAATGTTGATGGTTTTTTCGTGAAGGTACTGCAAATATTGACTCAAGACACAACACCATCTTCTGAGTTGATATCTACTGTTAAACGTCTATACGAAACTAAATTTAGAGTATGTCTAACAACTACAAGTAGCATAAAATTTTCAACTGATACTTAGATTTTGTTCGCTTTCTTATTTAGGTTTGTTTTCCATTGCAGGATGTTACAATTCTTGTTCCGTTACTGTCATCGCTTTCCAAAAAAGAGGTCATATTGATAGTTTTCTTTTTCTTTTCTATTTATATTCATTCTTGTTTAATTTTCCTTAAAAATGCTGGCATATCATTTTGGCATAGAAAATATTTTACAATATATTTATTTATTTTTTACAATGGCATTATTTGATAGTGCAAGCAGCATGCACTCCATTTTACAATAATATTTAGGGTGTGTTCCCATCTTGTTTTAGTTATTTCCCTGTATAGGCTATCTTCTGCTTTCTTCTCAGGTCTGGAAATGTTAGATCAGTGAATTCTTTTTAAGAGTGCTTGCAATCACTAAAATCCATCCAAAGTCATGATAAAGTATGTGTGACTAAAAAAAATTAATAATAAGGTAGCATGAATCAGGATCCAGTCCCAAATACTTATAACTACTCCCTCTATTATAAGGAAACATCTAGAAGGTTTTGGTGGTCCTTTTTATAAGGTCTTTTACAATTCCTATGAAGCATTTATTTTCTTTTTCCCTATTTCCCCTTATTTGTCTTTCACATCTTTGTTTACTGGTTATTCATTAACGGTTAATGAGGGATTGTAAGTATTCTTACACACATGGCAAGGCAAGCAAGTGGGAGAGTTTAAACTTTAATGTCACCTTTATCAAATTGGAATGTTATAATTATTTAGCGGGAGTATATTGATGGTGTTAAATGAATGTAAAATTGGAATGTTATAGTTTTTTTATATAAAACCAATGAAATCAACTACTTTCATTGGTCTGTGTAATTCGGTTAAAGGTGTTTTATAATAATGACCAGAGGGAGTATAAGATATTCAGTATCCTTATCCATAATACTTGTCAGATGATAAGTTTCTCGTTAATAAGCCTCCCTTTCACTTGGTGTTTAGTTAATTGAAAGTATCTGTCCAAAATCAAATCTAGATCCAGTTTGTAAAATTTATTCTAAAACTTATATTAAGCATGTTTGATTTGCAAACCATCATCTTTATAATTGAGAGCTTCTTCTAGAAGTTTCTCATAGTCTAACAAATTAGTTGCAGTTAGTAACAGTGACAGAATTGTATCAGTTAGGAATTCAGTTAGTTGTGTGCAGCTTGCACTGCAAGCTTCTTTGGCTCTATAAATATGAAAGTAATCAGCAGATCTGAACAAAATACCAATTATAGCAAATTCACTTTCATTCAAACTTTCAGACTCTCTAGATTGTCAATAATGTCATTTTCATCTGGTTCAGCATTTTCTCCTTAAACAGTATATCAGTGATTTTAATCACATCATGCAATATTAATGGTGATATTGGTTGGCATATTCTTTCTGTATGAGTGGTGGATATTTTTTTAATAGGTTTGAACTTCAATTATTTTATGGTAGCAGGTTTTACCAATTTTCCCACATCTTGTTGACCTTCCATTGGAAAAGTTTCAAAGGGCACTTGCTCACATTCTACAGGTATATGTGAATTCTCAAGCTGAATTTCATATTTATGTTTCTTGCACTTAATTCGTTTGGGTTACCTTGAATCGGGGGCATAACTGCACTTTAATTCACACCCCATTCTTCCATAAACCAATTTTCTTTCTGGGTACAAAGTAAACTTATTTCAAGTTAGCCTCAATAAAAAGTGAAATTTTAACTGCAAACTGTAGGTTTATATGTTCTTTATCTTTCCCCTTCTAAATAGGCTAAGTATTCAAAGCTGTTCATGGCAGGGTTCAGCTCATACAGGTCCAGCTTTAACACCTGTGGAAGTGTTGGTTGCAATCCATGGAATTGTTCCCGAGAAAGATGGCCTTGCACTTAAGAAGGCATGTCTTCTATCATTTTACATAATTACACATATACTGAATCCCATTTCCCCCCCTTCCCTACACGGGGCGGTGGGAGTAAATAAGTTATTATTATTAAAAGACACCCTGTGATTAATGATCTATGAAAAATGTGATGTATTATGTACTTTTGCTAGCGTGCTTACGAGCTTTTCTGAGTTTTGTGGTGAAAGTGCTAATAAAAACGTGTTAGATGGATTATACTCATAATGTAAAAATGTTATAAAAGAATTGAGCTGATGGCTGCTTAACCTGATTGATAGTTTTAGTGGAATTAGATCTGGTTGTATTTGAGTTGGTGTACAACTTTGTTACTCTTGTTGACATATTTCTTTAAGAAGCTATGTTGTAGATGAAAATGTTTTGGTACGGTCTTTTTTGCTTTATTCAAGGTGATTTTATACTTGCCAGTAATCTACTTCTCACCTCCCTGTTTTTTATTGTTATTGTCCTTTAGGCAGTTACAATTACTATTTAATTAGCATTTACAACTGTACAAATCTTAGGAATTTATAGGCTGTACATACAAGAAAACTGGAGAAGTCTAAAGATGGTACACTATAGAGCCAAGGAAAAGACTCCAAATCACCCACCAAGTCGCAAGAGGGTAAGCAAAGAATCACATTCCAGATTCCAGGATACAAAGAACTGACCATGGTTCTGTTAGAAATCTTAGGGTTCGTAGAATTGATAGTAGGAAGAAGAAAGAGAGAGAGAGAGAGAGAGAAAACAAGAGAGAAGAGATAAGTGTTTTGCAGAATGATATTATTGATATTCTGTGAATTACAATAGGGGGATTTATACAATGTGAGAAGCTTGTACTGAAAGCTAAGATCTGATTCAGTTAGAATAACTGAAACAGAATCTTCCAACTGAACTAACAGCACTAACTGATAACAGCTAGTAACAGCACTAACAGCACTTAACTATTAACAACTGTTAGATATTAACAGCGCACAGATTACATCTCTATCAGGTTCAGAGTTGAGGCTCTGGTACCATGTCAGAAAATCACAAGAACCATAAAAAATAGCTAGCAATACTGTTTGGGAAAAACTGATCTGCTCTCTTGGGGGAATGGGGGCTGTTAGAGTTTTTTTTTTTTTTTTGCAAGACCACAAGTATTCTCCACTGGAGGCAATCCTGTTCGAGGCGGGTAGGACCTCTATGGGTGGCAAAGCTCTCCCTCCGAGTATTTAACACAGCTGCATACCCAGGGCTCGAACTCGAGACCACTGGTTAAGCTGGAACAACCCCTTACCAGCTGATCCACGTGCCTCTGTTCTGTTAAGGTGTTTCTGCACCGCTTAGTCGTTCATAGGTAGAGCAGTCTGTAGTATTGAGACATTTGTGCATGTGCTATAGTTGTTAACTTGTTATAGTGCTGCTGCAGTTTGTTGTCAGGGTTAGTTACAGTCAGTTAGAACTCTGTTAGAACTGAACTAACAGAGACTGTATAATTATCAAAACTCGGAAGATTCTGAAACAGGTTTCATAATAGATCAGTTTCTGAGATAACCTCAGGCTTTTCCCTCCCAATATTTTTCCTTCATTTTCTTTGGAAATCATGTTCCATTAGGGTTGTTTTGCGTGCTCAACTTTCTATGAAATCCCACTAAATGCAACTGCTTTCTCTTGGCGCAATTAACTGTTCACTGCCTTTTCTGGATGTTCCCCCCCCAACAATGGTTCATTTTCTCATGAGATTTTTCTGAATTCCATGACATGTATAACTGCCCTGAGAAATTTAAAATAACTTTTTGCCTTTTTAGCATAACATTGCTTAGACATAATGCATATCGCTATTCTTTTCTTGTGCATTAATAATTTTAGCCTGATTGTGATTGTCTGCACCATTGTCTGCCATCTAAGACACAACTGTGGTTTGATTACACTTAGGAATCAAACTTGGCAGAAACTATAATCCTAGTATTTTTCCACAAGTCCATTACCATTTACCTAACCGAAGTCTGGCCGGGCATTCATATGCATTGATGTGAGTTGCATAAATCATATTATATCAACTGTTGAAAAGCCCTATAACATAAGTGGTGACTTCTGAATTCTTGCTTTGCACTATCAGATAACAGATGCTTGCTCGGCTTGTTTTGAGCAGCGTACAGTGTTCACACAGCAGGTTCTTGCCAAGGCATTGAACCAGATGGTAAGGAGATTCAGTGTGTTGGCCAATAACTGATGTACTTTGATTCTTATGGCATAATACTTTTTTGCCTTATTGTTAAAATTTTCAGGTTGATCAAACTCCATTGCCTCTTCTTTTCATGAGAACAGTTATTCAGGCAATTGATGCTTTTCCTTCTCTGGTAAGTTGTGTTTTCAATTTTGTGTTCATGCATTGCTGCTTTTGTTAATGCATTTCTTGAGTGTTGAGATATTATGTTGAAGTTGACTTCTTTTAGATGATATGTGGCATACTGGTACCAAAGGGAATGGATTGCGAATAGTTTAGTTTAGTCTAGTTTATGAGATTTGGTTGATTAAGCTATTTTTTCATTTTATGCCTTTTATTTTTGAAATTTGGTTCAACCAAGATGTTCTTTCTTAGTCATTTATTTCCAGGCTCATTCATGTATGGAAATTTTGTGGATAATAAAAAAATCTGAAGTAGAAAGTAATAAAAAATGGTGCTTTTAATGATGTGTCACAAGTGATGCTTCTCAATTTCCCATCTTTATTTTCAAGGAAAAATCTCCCTCTCAAGGCAGGTCCATATTGATCTACCTTTCTGCTCTTGTTTATGACACTTCCATTGTGCCACTTTTATTTGCACCTTTGTGAATCCTGCATCTCAAGAATGGAATTCCCGAAGCCTCTTTTCTGGTATCCATTGACATTATTATATAACTTTGCATATAGTTTGACCAAAGACTTGTCAAGATGTAATGCCAGTGGGCATTCTCCATATGATGGCAATTGTTTTGGGTGGGGGGGAGGGAGAGGAAGTGAAATTCTTTGCCATATTTTTTCTTTACCTCTTTTCATGGTGGCCTTCAGTACATAAATACATTCATATCATATCATTGACCCTTGAAATCCCTTTTTCAATTTAGTTTTTTTATAACACTTTACTTTTTGGTGTTTGATTTGGATGTCTTGTATTGTATCATATCGGGGATGACATGGAGAAAAAATCAACTAATACATCTAATATCAATGTTCTGTTTTAGGTTGATTTTGTTATGGAGATACTCTCAAAACTTGTAACCAAACAGGTATGCTTACTCAATCTGGAATTCAGCTTATTCTGACACGGACTTTGGTCTGCTGATGTTTTATTTTATACTGATTGCAGGTGTGGCGTATGCCAAAACTATGGGTTGGTTTCTTAAAATGTGTATATCAGACACAGCCACGTTCTTTTCATGTATTATTGCAGGTACTGCATTCTTAACTCACATAACATCTTGTTATTTTATTTTCATGAATCATTAACATTTTTGCATTCTCCTTGCAGTTGCCACCTCAACAACTGGAAAGTGCACTCAACAGGCATGCTAATCTCAGAGGCCCCCTTGCTTCTTATGCCAACCAACCATCTGTAAAATCTTCACTTACTAGGTAAGCTTTTCTAGATATGATTATTTTAAAAAGGAGGCATCCAAATTTTGAGTGCTTCATCAGTGTGCATTTTTTAGTTTAATATGAACTTATGAAGTATTAATCCCCTAACTGTTAGCTATATATTGTTTATATTCCTACTCAACAATGAAATCATTGTCTTAAAATTACTCAGACAAATAACTGTAAAATCTTTACTTCCTGGGTAAGCTTTTTCTAGATATGATTATAAGGTTAAAAAAAGACAACTCTGTGCTATAAAAGCTTCCTCCATGATGGGGTTTAGTGGAGGGTTGGATTCATCGTAGGTTCTATTGTAGGTAGCCTTACCATATTAATTGTATGAGGCTGACCTCTCGGCATCCCGTCAACTTCCTTTGCAGTGAACTTTGAATGCCTCTCGGCAATGTACTTTTTCCCTCCTTCCAGTTTATAGTTTAATATGAAGTGTAAACCCCTCAATTGTTGGGAGCTGTTTATTATTGTTTATATCCATCGTCAAGACAAAAACCCACTGTCTGAAAATTAAAATCTGAAATTTAAGCATGTAATTTGATCCTAGGAAACAAATTAGTTTATTAAGCAAATATAAAAAAGAAAATTTGGACTTTTTGGAACTTTTGGGCCAAAAACTAAAGGTGGGCAATGTTGACTTTTATTCCTAAACTAGCAAATGCCCATACTTAGGTATCAAAAGTTATAGAGGATAAGACATTAAATCTAATCTATTGGGTCCTTTCACAAAAAAAAAAAAAAAAAAACTTTTTGAATATGATTATTTAAAAAAAATTGATATACATTACAGTGAATGTATTATAATTTATAGTTTTTAAATTAGGTCTAAATTTCTTTGTAAATAACTAAAATGACATGTACCCATTTGCAGATCAACTTTAGCAGTTCTTGGTCTTGCGAATGAAACTCATGTGCAGCAACATTTGTCAACTTCATTACACCCTTCTGACACAAGTTCTTCAGTTAGTGGGGCAACTCTGACATGATAGTTAAGTGACTAACAGGAATTTAGTCAGTGGCCCAATTGAAAATATTGTTGAGGAGAATGATCAATTTTCCAGGGTTTCCAGGCATCCAGAGATAAGAAGATACACATATTAACAGTTTGTAATGGTGACTGATCTTTTGAACCAGAATGCGGCTTTTTCAGTGTCTATATGACCCTTTGAGAACGGCATGCTTTCACAATTATGTCAAGATGTTTGCATGGACAGAATCTCATTCCATGCTTCAGGAAATCCACCCAGCCTGTTTCCGGGAATGTATCATAGTTTTTTCCCCCGTTGGTGGTTTTATTTTTCATTGTAATATTATTCATCCAATTTTGATGTTATTCCTTCCTTATATAGGGCAAGAAGTATGACTATCTTCATATAGGCGTGGTTGCATGGCCCTCATTCTCCAAACGATGCCATAATGCTGATAGTGCTAAAATGCAATTAAGCCTCTGAAACCCCTTTCTAAGGTCTCAAGACTCAACTCTGATTGTCATCTTACTCTTTCCGGTCTTGGGGAATGACTTACTAGAAATAGAGAAATTATTCCTCTATGATTTCACCCATATCATGGATACTCAAATATTATTACCCAAAGGGTTTTTTGTAAAATTAGAAAATTTACAGGCTTGTGCTAGATAGATAAATGTAGATTTAAGATTTTGCCTTTTGATTGAGCTATTTCAAGCTAGAGGCACAGTGCATTGACGTTTTAGATGCTATTTTAACTTGTCAAGCTGTGCAGCCAAGGTTTATAATGGTAAGGGTTGGAGTGAAGTCGTGTATAGACTATAGTGTGCAAATTTTGTAGGATGGTCTGTTACAAATAAACAATAATGGGGTTGTAAGTTAGTCAGTACTTTAAAGAAACTTGTCAAGGGCTGTTCAAGGTGGTTGAGTTTTTTGTTTTTAAAAATTTTGAATCAAAGATTTTACAACTCAAAATTAAAAACTAAAAAACAAAAATAAGCTTTCAATTGTTGGTTTTGAGTTGTAAAAACTTGATTTAAAATTTTTAAAAATAAAAAACTGAAAACTCAACCACTCTGAACAGCCTCTAAGAAATTGAAAAATAATTTTTAAAGTAAAATGTAATACTCTCTTTGTCCCTTATTATAAGATCCCTTTAACTGTTTCATACAGTTTAAAAAAAGTTAGTTGATGCATTGGTCTTTTAAAAAAATTATAACATTCTAAATGTACCCCTAATTAAAGGTCACTATATGTTAGGGACATTAATTGTCACATGGTGGAAGACTCCAAAGATCAATTTCTATTGGTGTAGTTGAACATGTGGGTAAAACTCCATTAACTATTCACACTAATCAATATATGGGGAATTAAAAGAGTTGAATATTAATGAAGGGCAAATATGGAAAAAATGATTAATTCATCTAAAAATCTGCTAAGGGTCTTATATTAAGGGACACTCAATTCTTCTAGAATGGGTCTTATAAATAGGGACGGAGGGAGTATTAAATTTGTCAGAACTGATATTTTTTATTTAAGTACATGTTAATGAGCGTGTTAGGAATTCAAAATGTGAAAGATATTTTAAAATTGTTAATGTATTAAATGTTCATGTCCTTGGAATACTCAATACCAAGGTTTTATTTCTTGGTATATAAATTTTTAGGGTGAGCGTATGGTATTCGTTCAAAATAGGGAAAACCTAACTTAGCACGTCTTTATGAAGAATGGAGGCTGCTTGAATTTAGAACATGTTTGTTTAAAATTATTTATTAAAAGAATCACTTTTTTTTAAAAAAAAAATCACTTATATGACTTTTTAAGATATTTATCTAAACCGTTTTTAAGAAACAGAATTAGAAAATAATCAGTTTTCTGCTTTTTTTTAAGAAGTTCTTGAAAAAGCAGTTAAAAAATAGAAGAGAGATTTTTTTTAACAATGTAAAAGCATTTATTGTAGCAAATAAAGTATCTTTTTTATGATTGTAGCCAAACAAAAATTTATTCCTGATTATACAAATCTGTAAAATAATTAAACAATTTTAAAAAATACGTTTTTTAAACATAAACAAACTGGCCTTAATTTGTCAAATGCTTCACTGTCCTTAATCAAGGTTTTTTTTATTCAGTTGATACATTTGATTTTTAAATTTTAACATTTTTTAATAGTGCTTAGTAAATCTTGACCTGAAATTACTTGACTTGAAATTACTGTTACTGTTATTTTAGAAGTTTTATTTTGTTTTAATTATTTGTAATTTAAAAAATCAAGAAGATTTTTTGTTTATGGAATTTTTTCTATTAATATTTTTGTTAAGTGAAATATGAGTATTAATAGAATATAATAATAATAATGTAGTCAAATATATATAACCATAATTTTCAAAATTTAAAATTTTGATTTTATTATTATGAAATTTATTTTAAAACGAAAATTAAACATAAGGCTTCCTGGTATGACATTGTACAGACTGTAGACTTGAAATGTCATGCTCACTTGGGACTAGCACGTAGCAGCGCTTGTATGCGTGATGCATCATTGGATCGATACCTAAAAAAACAGTAGAGAAAACTAAATGGTTCGATCGAATTGACTTAACCGACCAAAAAAAAAGATCGAATTGACTTATAGTTCAATAATTTTTTCTTACTAAGTTTATAAACTGACAACTTATTTATACCTTTAATCTTCTAATCTAATAATCACTTGCTCAAAAATCTTTACTTTTTTTAATTATTACAATTGAATACCTCGACTTTTTTCTTTCATTTCAAACTCTTAATTTTTTTTTTACCAAAAAAAAAACTTTCAAATTTTTATTTTTTATTCCAAATTTTTACAAATTAAATCATTTTGAATCATACCAAACTCATTAATTGAAACTTCATATTTCACTAAAAAGTTAGAAAATGTCAAAGTCTCTTTTCAAAACCTCGATTTCACTTTATGAAATCCTTCAGTCTTTAACCAGATTTTTTATATTTTGAACTATTCAAATAATTTTTCATCTTAAAATATGTTCTAAATCTCCAATTATGTAAGTAGAAAATAAAAATCCATGAATTTTAAGTGGAGAAAAATAGACAAAAGGATTTAATTATATCAGTTACAAAATTAAAGATTAAATTTAAACAAAAATTATTAAAGGACTAAAATTACATATTAACCTTTAAAAGGTTAAAAAAAATGCAATTAAACCTAAATACCACAGAGTATGTTGGTATCAAGTTTATCCCTAGTTAAACTCAATAAAATGGTTCATAAGGTCAAGGTGTATCTTAACAGGTGGCTTACAGTTATATTTGATGGCACGAACACCCAGGATACAGGGCAGTTCGAAATTTGAATGATATCTACTGAATTTTCCATAATTTTTCCTTTGCCAATTGTCCTTTTAACAATTAAATTAAATAATCGTCTATCATCACTTCAAATGCGATAAATATCCAGATTTGAGCTTTCAACTGCTTTGCAAGTATTATGGTACACGTCAATCCATATAGAGGTTTATCAAAATTAAGCAAGTATTGGAAGAATACCATCAATTGAAAGAATGAAAGGAGAAATAGGAAGAGTGGAGTACATTTGAGAAATTACCCTCTGAGGATTTTGATTCAAGGCCTAAATCAGACAGTATTGGTCGACATCAAATTAGCCCCCAGATGAATCATCCACCGACTACATAGCTGTGTATAACGTTGATAACCAAATATGTTGATTAAAACATTTTTTCTCTTCTCAGAGGATCTATTTCTCAGGAATAAGGCAGCATACTTTACAAATTACAACAGCAAAAAAATGCCCCAGCAAATAATTTTGTGCAAGAGAATTCGGGAAACAAAATCAGTAACCTGTTCCTGTCTTGCCGGGCGACATAATGCATTAGTGCCAATGGTGGCTAACTGATGCACCCATCTATTCAGTGATGAACCAATACCAAATATGGCAAACTGTCATGAACAAAAGCTAAGTTAATTTGGTCACCCATGAGGTTGAAGGTACAAACCCATCAAAAATTTCTTAAACTACATGAATTTCAAGTTGTTGCAAGGCCCAAAACAAGGGGGAATTTTTCTTTTGAGGATGAGAGATACTCTTACAATCAGGACAGCCTAAAAAGAGAGACAAACTTTCTCAAGTTATCAACACTCTATTTCCTATAGCATCACTAACAGATGAGAATTAGAAGTGAACGACATTTTTTCATTTTCTTAAGAATTACAAATAAGATTCTATATGCCACATTACAAATCAGGTCATACCTATCACACACTCAATAGAACTGGTGGAGGATTACTTGATGGGTATGACAGCATCTAGGTTTTTCTGAAGCATCCAACCCTTTGGATAAACTATATTATTAGCACCCAAATGGAGATGCCAATTCATTATTTTGAAACAACCAGGGGGTGAACCTTCCATTTGACTCTCATCTTCCACCAATTGTTCTATAAAGGTGGTCTCCTGCCAAACCAAAGGTCATATCAATTTACTGATTATAAGAATTGCAGATGATATTAAGCAGCAAAATAATACGCAACAATAAAGACATCTGAGCATATTAATAGGATGCAGCAAATTAAAGAGTAATGACAGGAGGCATACTTGAAAACCCTCCTTCACTGTGTCTAATTGTCGTACAGGATTTGCAGTAGGGCGCCGCCATCGCTTTGGATCCCACAAGATTGTGCTGTTAAATGCAAATCCAGACATATCAACATGAAATCTGCGAAGTCTTTTACTTTTCTCATTTGTATGCCATCCAATCACTTGGCTTGCATTGCAAACAGGACCCTCCAAAATAGCCTTGTTCTTGCTTGGTGCAAGCATGGCGACAGGCCAAGTGCCAAAGCGACTAAAAAAACAGTTCAACATTAAAACACAGGAATATAAATGTACAAGTTGGAGGACACAGGTCAAAAAGGTAGAATTGAACACGTAAAAGTTAATGACAGAATACAAAACAGAGCGGTTGACATGAAGACATCATAATTACATGATTCACATGTTCAAAAACCAATAGACACAAGTCAGAGAAAACTAAACACTAACAAGTCCAAATACTTCAATTCATTTAATCATGAAAGAGGTATTTGCCAAGACAATTTCAACTCTATTTCTAGATCAAAGGGAAATGCAGTCACGACATAACAATCAAGAGAAAATGTAATTGCCAATGATGGTTGGCTCAACTGGTGAAATTGAATAGTTTCCACAAGAAGATCTTGTGTTTAAATCTTATATATAGGTGATCCTTCAAGGATAGGTTGTCTGTTAGTACTGGTACTGCTATGAATCTTCATTGAGGCTTGTGGCATGCCCTGACCTTGGAATGGAGCAACCTCCTTTCCTCTTAAACTTCAATTTACCCAAAAAAGGGAAAACATAATGGTGTGACTGGTTTGTTTTTTGTTTTCCTTTTCAGTTGATATGTTTTAATTAATAATTACAAATCACAATAATGTCACTTTGATTCCTGTTTTCAAGAAGTTACAAAGGAAATGGTGAAAACAAGATTGATAAAGGGAGGAACATACGGTCAGACTATATCAACTATATATTTTTAACGTAAAAAGGGAGTAGCAATCAACAAGCTAATGTAACAAAGGACAGGTGCAAGAGTGAAACTACTTCATTACCTAGAGCAGAAGATGGCATATACCCAAAAAAAAAGTTACAAATGTAGTCATGTAATTGTTAAAATCAAACCAATCCCAAACTCATCCCTGGAAATTTGACAGCAAATACATTAGTCCCCACCTTGGTCCCTAAAGAACCACAAATTGTCGGTCATATTAATTCTTCTCAAGAACCACAAATTTGTCAACAACAAAGTTCGGGAGGGGTTTACTCTACAAATTAGTTACAAACATATCATTATGAAATTCACACAAGAAAATTGAAGGAAATAAGTGAGAGGCCTAAGTTACAAATCCTCACATCAATGGAAACAGAAAGAAGAAAAATAGCAAAGAAAAAACTCCCAATCACATAATTTTACATGTTACAGGAAGTAAATCCCAAAAGCCAATTCCACCAAAAAAGTAGGCATGCCAACTGCATTGAGACAGTGGTAACTAACAGAAGCCAACAAACCAAAGGCAAAGACTTGATCATATACTTGCAACAACCACACCATCAAAACATGCGAGATAATATGGATCAGATACAAACCCATCGATAAGAAAACTCAAACTAAACATTTAAAGGAAAAAAAAAAAAAACCAAATAAAAACATTATTAATAAGTAATAACACAAATAATGATAAGAAGAAGAATATAAGTACCTGATGTCTCTCAAGGTCTCAAACAACTCTAGAGAATACACATTATCATCGTCTGCAAAGTAAACAATTCCATCAAGTCTATGGCGCTCAATGTGCTCCAACGCCGTATTCCTCTGATGAACCCCTCTGTCCTTCACATCAGTTGAATTCTTAGTGCACACCAAATGCCTATACATCACACCCGTTTTCCTCAGCAACTCAGCAGTCTCCATCGACGCCGAGTTCGTTTCCACCACCACCCACAGAATCGGAGGCGGAACCAACCGCAGCACCTGACCCAACCTATTCAAGAAATACGACTGAGAAGCGCGATTGTAGGTCGGCGTCACCACAATCAGCTGCTTCCTCGGCACGAAATCGAATCTCTCACTCTCACTCTCACTCTCGTGATTCTCAGTGCTCAATCTCACCGGATCAATCACGAAACCCGCGTTTTCCTCGCCGCGCTTCTTCGGAACGCGATCCTCGTCGCGAAGCAGTTGCGCGTCGGCGCGTGGCGTCTTGATCTCGAAAGACATGTCCTGAGGGCGAATGTTGTCTTCCACCACGTGGCCGAAAGGGAACATCCCTAACAAGAACCCTACGAAGAAACACAGCACGCACCTATACGCAGCCTTTCTCCACTGTCCCTTCCGACCGTACCGCCGCATGAAAACGCCGCCGACAACTCGCCGGAAAGCCGCCGCCAGTGCCGAGTACTTGGCGTTTGAGGATGGAAGCTTGTGAAAAGGAGACGACACTGAAAACGCACCGTTTAGGTACTGGCGGTCGTGATACGCCGGCGACAGAGTTCGCCGGAATGACGCCATTAATTTACTTCAGAAGCAAAAAAGAAATAAAAAAATAAAAGAGGGAAAGGAATTATGGCGGTAAATTAGATGAGGAGGGAAACGACATTGAATAAAATCGGAGAGAGATCGAAAACCCTAAAATTAGGAAAGGGATTGAATTGGGGAAATTCTGAGAGAGAGATTTTGGAGAAATGGAAACAATCAAATGAGAGATCTGCTGGGAGTTATGGGTTACTGCATTGACGAGAAAAGAAACAAAACAAAGATGGCTCTTTCTGGGTCTCACAGACGGGTTTTGGATTCGGATTCGGATTCGGATTCGGGTAGAGTATCCTCTGCCCCAGTGAGGGAAAAAAAAAGATTAAATAGGTTTTTAATCTATGGTGCCAATTTGATTTTAGTTTTTAAAGTTTAAAATCATTGGTCTCGATTCCTTATGTTATGAAATCAACGTAAATTTAGTCCATTTTAGGGTTTTTTTTTTATACTTACTCGAGCGTGATTGTTCATCGCGGAAAATACATATGGTTAAAAAAAATGATATCTTACTAGATGAACTGATGCATTATTCAATTGTCAAATCATTTTCATTAAATATGACTTGACTAGCTGACATATAAATCAATTTGCTACGTGAGTAACTATGTCAAGGGGAATGGATTAAACTTACCTAATTTCACAAAAGGAACTCAAATTAACTATTTTAAACTTTAGGGACTAAAATCAAATTCGGGTTATAATTTAGGGAATAAAAATATATTTAACACAAAAAAAAATAACAACTTATTTAGAATAAACCCTGTCATGGAAGATTTGAAATCGATCACGTCACTAAAAGATTAAAACTGCATTTTTATTACTGAAAAATGAAAAAATCATTCAATTTAGTTATTCTATGGACTAAATTTACATATAAAAAGTCTTTCATTGATTAAATTGAACGATTTTTCATCTTTCAATGACTAAATTTGAATAAATTTTCATCTTTAGGGACAAAAATATAATTTTTTTCTTTCATAGACTAATATGATTGACTTCAAATTTTATTAGTGAACAAAATGTAAAAACTAAATTTACTACAGAATCACATGTAAATAGTCCTATATTCAAAATTATGTGCACTTAACACACTTTCTAATGAATGGCAAAAATGAAATAAAATAACTCAAGATTTAAGTATATCATTAAATTTAAAGATAAATGAATATAAAACTGACAAGTAAATTGGTCTAGTAACTCAACACGATGCTTGACGTGAAAGTTCATTACTAAGAATTTGAGATTTGAGATCCAAATCTTCCACAATGATAAGCTCTGGTGAGTTGGGACAAAATCCCATATTTTTTTGAATCATGTTCATGAAGATTAGAGATTAATTACCTGATTATCACCATACATGATGAGCGTGACTTGGACACCTTGACCACCTTCGACTTTGTGTAACTGCTCTCATGCCTGTAAAAGCACAATCCCCTCAGGTAATGTGGAATTCACCTTCATAGTCCTTATTTCCTTATGTAGCTTACTTGGACATCAAAACACATTTATCTAGTAGAAAATCACCCTCAAACACTAGAAACTCTCACGCATTTAGACTGTTCTTAAAGTTACAGGAGCAGTATCTTTTAACCATCCCCCATATACACTTCGTTCAAAAACCAATGAACTGTGACTCAGTTGACACTGCAGGTTGAGAATCTCGGTTCAATCCCCACTAAACACGTTTTTAGAGAGGGATGAAAAGTTTTAAATGTGATTAAACCCCGGATATGATTACCCCTAATAATAGGGGATACCTATAATAAAAAAAATACGTCGTTAAAAAATCAACATCAAGCCCTTAACAAATGTCAAGAAAATAAAATTAAGATATTTTTGCATTTCATACCTAAAAATATAATAAGAATTAAATCACGAGTAGAATTAGGAGTAATGATAATGAATTAGTTTAGTTTAACGTAACTTAATGCGTGGTTGATTTAATGTCCATAACATTGATCCAAATTCACGTTTAAAACATGATTTTTTAGTAAATCAATCACACTATTAATCTAACTTCAATGATTTAGGTATTGAAATCCAAACTGTCTAAATTGCTTTAATTTTATAGTTTAAATAATATTTTAGCACAAATAATGTTGTTTAATTATTTTTTAAAGAATTTAATGTTAAACAACATTATTTTGATATATGAGTATGTGTGTGTGTCACTATGTGTTTAGATTTCAACCTTAGTAGTTATTACCAATAACTGCGTAACAAGTGCTTGAATGAGTTGAGAGGAAATTCATACAAATTAACTGGTGATTTCAAGTTCTAGTCCTAAATATGTGTATTAATTGCTTCATTAAAAAATTTTGTGACTCATAATTGTCCTATATATATATCCAACCAATTAGAATTACCTTCTATAAATGATATATGTAGTCTAGAAAAAAAATATTAATCTTATTGTACAGCGCGAACCATTTGTGTTATCAACAACGGTGAGTTGGTTTAAGTTCATAAAAGAAAAATCATCAAATCTAACCCACTAAACTTTATTTAATTTTAATCCCAATAGACCCACATGTGATTACCTTTGAAACATTAAGTTTATAATTATTATTAATCATGAGTTGTAACTTTATTGTTAATTTAAATTCCATGTGTTTGAAATCTATAGGGGGCAAAAAGAATTCACGGCTATGACAGTGTTATTTGCGTAATTAATTCAGGTTGCTCCAATATGTTCTAAGTTGTTTCCTAACTTGTCGGATATGATGCTGGCTATATATAAAGCTATGGTCCTAACTTCCTCACGCTAACGCTATCTTCACTCAAGTTTAATATGCAATTATTTTTTTTTTTAAACATTCTTGTTCGAGCAAGAACATCTACGTCATAATGGGACTAATTTTTTCAGTGAAGATTTTTTCCATCCATATAACTCGAACCTGAACCCTTACTTAAAAGGAAATTTAATATGCAATTCTATATCAACTTTGTTTCAACAACGTATTTAATATTTAATTAAAATTTTTGAATGAAGTATTAATATTCAATGTATAAAATTATTTATTTATTTATTTAGAAATTAAAAAATTATTGTGTTTATTGAATAATATTAATAAATACCCTAAAGTGTTTGAAAAAGAATATCTAAAGAAAAAAACATTATTTTAAAAATGTAAGATTATTTAGTATTTAATTTTTTAAAGAATTATTATAGATTGGTTAAAATTTTAAGTTATTAAAAACTTATATCATTTGATATATTAATGAAATTATATATTTTAATAAGTGTTTTATACTTTTTTTTTATTTTCTTAATCAGTATTGGAACACTGGTTAGTATTTTTATAAAATATAAAAGTTAATGAATAATTTTAAGACACGGATAAAAAAATAGAAAATACTCAAAGATATTTATTAGATAAAATGTATAAAAATTATTTCATGTATAATTTTTAGTATTTATAAATATTTAATAATGTTTACTAAATTATTTTTAATTAGAGCTTTATGATAGCAATTAACTAAAATCATAGGTTTGTTTATATTTTAAATCTGTAATATTTTATATGAGTAATTTCTTATAAATATGTGAAAGTGATTATAACTGAAATTTATAAATAATATCTTTAAAAATAATATTTTAATATTTTTAAAAATATTTAATGTAAATTAAATATATATTGATAGAGTTTATTAAATGATCCATTTTAAACAAAATTTTTAATGTAATTTTCGACATACTTAACAATAAAGATTACATGTTTATTTATTTTACTCATACTTAAATTTTATGAAAAAGTTAACTATTAAAATTGTGTAATAATGACTTTTTTTAATCATATTTATTAATATATGATAGCAACTATATACATGGTAGTTTATTTCACTACGTATTGCTTTATTTTTATCTAACCGTTGATTTAAAATTTTACTATATAAAAATAATTTAAATTATGTAATAGTTATTTCGATCAATTTTATATATGTCTGTTCTTTTATTTTCTTAATTATAACATTAAAAACATATTGTGATTGAGTAATTTCACAATGAATATAATTAGTTTTTTTATTCAAACTTGAAAGATAACTTGTATTATGATATATTTCAATATTAAAAAATAAAAAAATAAAAAAAATTAAACATGTGCAATTTTGGACTTTGGAGTTTCCATAATATTTGTAATTTTATACATTATTTTCTTAGTTTAGCAATCTTAATGTTAATTTTAAGTTTAATATATATTCAATAGAAAAACAAATAATAATGTGGTTAGGAAACATTTTTTTATATAAAATATTAATTATAATAATTAAAAAAAATTAAAAAATATTTAAGTAGGAATAGATTTTAAACTAATTACTCAAAAAAAAAAGATTTTAAATATATTATAAGTGACTTATATCTTTTAACGATGTTGAGATTAACAACAAATGATTAACTTATAACAATCCAAGACAATATGAAATGCTCTTAGTCAAAAAGATCATGTTGGGAATTTCGACTAGAAGGATATACGCTTCTCCAAGTTTGCAGCCTAAAATGTGAAGTATATGCTTGGTCGAAGAGGTTGAATTGGAAAAATAGGTCAAAATATGGAATGATATTAAATTGAAAATTTTGATTTTTCTTCAGTTAATTCTTTAATTTAATTTTTAAATAAAATATATTTTTTTTATATATTTTAAGATATTAATAGTTATTAATTCTTTAATTTAATTGGTTATCCTGTGTTTGGTCAATTTATGACTGTTTCAGAATGATAGAATCTTCAATAACATTGAGCTAGGTTTGCATAGAGTGGTTGATTTAATTAAGGTTAGATCCTGGCTTTGGATTAGAGCTAAATGTGAGAAAGTTTATTTTTCTTTTTATGACTGGTATGTTTACATATTGATCTTTATATTTCTAATTGGTGACTTGTTGTAATTTGGATTTGGGCTATTCTAGTCCAATAATTAAAAAAATACTTTTTTCATCAAATATTGTAAGAACCATTAAAAAGATATTTAATGAGATATAACATTACTTGTCACACTATTAATTAAATCAAAGTCGCCATGAAGTGATTGCATTACACATTAAATAAATAATTTGAATTCGGCTATGTGTCGGTTCATCCTATTCCAACAAAGATGAATGAAAATCAAAATCCAGATTCCAGGGTGTCAATGCTTTTATAATAAAAGATATAACTATATAAGCACTTAATTGTCGTCGCTGATATCAAACTGTGAGCAATGTGCGGCCCCTCAAGATTATTCCACACACAGTTCTCACCCCTAACTACTCCATCTCCATGTGTGGCCCAAAACAATCTTTGATTAGAGTTGAAGCTGAATTGAAGGAAGGAAACCTCAATAACTGAAAAGAAAACAAATTTAAGACAGCAAACATGTGTTCCCAATCAGTATCCGTACTACATTGTTGTAGAAGTGGACTGTTTTTCCCACGGGTATATATAATATATACATATGCAGTGTTAGGGTTAGAAATTAAATATTGGTTGTTGACTTACCCTATACAACATTAAGGGAGGAAATAATGTAATTAATCTAACAAATCAAATAATAAACAAATCCACGCATGATGATTCTTTCACAACTTTGCTCTGTTTGGTGTTATTAGGAAAATAGAGAGAAGAGAAGTGAAAAGGAGAGAAATAGGGAAGAGAAATATGTGTGAAATGAAGAGAAATAGTTTGTTTGGTGTGAGAGAAATATGTGTGAAATGAAGAGAAATAGTTTGTTTGGTGTGAGAGAAATATGTGTGAAATGAAGAGAAATAGGTTGTTTGGTATGAGAGAAATGTGTGTGAAATGAAGAAAAAAAGATTTTTGAAATCGATTTTTCATAAAAAAAATCGATTTTATTGACCCATAATCGATTATGGAACAATAAAAATCGATTTTTTATGACAATGGGTAACATTTGAGACAAAATAATCGATTATTCGTAGCTAAAAATCGATTTTTGTAGACGAAAATCGATTTTCTATAGATGAAAATCGATTTTCATATGTGGTCAGCTCCATTTCTCTCATTTTCTCTGCATTTTAGGGGATAAATACAATTTGAGTGGTCCCACTCATTTCCTCTCACTTCCACTCTTCACTAAATACAGTTAGGAAGTGGATTTCTCTCCACTTCTCTCTTCCTCCCTCCATTTCCACTGCACCAAACGAGGGGTAAAAGTTTCCACCAACTATTTTTTCAATGGGAAATTAAAAACAAAAAAGCAATATCTTGCTATGTCCCAGTTTGTTTGACCGTTACTACAATACAAAATCATGGTTTCATCTAGGGGTGTTCATGGGACGGGTTGGGACGAGTTTTACGTGTCCCTAACTCGACCATATTTTTTTATCGGGCCAATTTTACGGACCTAAACCCGTCCATAGACCCGATGATGCGCGAGTCTAATTAAGACCAGGTCTGAGTAGGACAGGACCGGGTTGGCCTGATATATAAGCTAAATATAATCATGAAATGATCATATAACAATGGTCAAAAGAAAATAGTTCATACAATTAATAAATATATTGCATACAATAAAATATCTCTTAATGTATGCAATATTTTTTACTTTTTAAAAGTTTGGGACATTACTAAACCAAGAATAACATTACATCACTATATAATTTTTTGTGTAGAATATATTTTTAAAGGTAAATAGAGAAAACTTAGACCCAAAAACCCCATCTAAAATGAAAAAAATAAGGTTATGACTTAACATAATAGAAAATCATAAGTAATAAATATTATATTTATATATAAAGGACGGGCCGGGTAACCTGAACCCGTCATCAACCCGATGTCAGGTCAAAAAATGAGACCCGATGAAACCCAATTTGATTCTTTTCTTTCATGTAGGATAAGAACGGACCCGACCCGAGTAGGACGGGTTGGGACGGGTCAAGGACGGACCAGGTCTTGAACACTCTTAGTTTCAACCATTAATTTTTAAAATCAATTCTATTCAACTGCAAATTTATTTGAGAAACATCTCAACCTTGATTTGCGCAATTAGAGAACCTTCCATGCTGCATAGTCCTCCTCAACCGGTTTTGTCTCCAGTCTCCACGGTGGTCGGTGATATATTTTAAGAAGTGAAAGACCAATTAATCGTAAATATTTTGAAACGGAAAATATCATTGAGTATCTAAAATCTAAAATAAATTAAAACATAGTACTACTTTTGTGGTTGATATTTACATATAAAAATATGTTGGCACGTTTTAAAAATTTTGCCACCCATCTTTTAATAATAAAGATCAAGAATTCATGATTGGAGAAGGAATCGCGTTCTATTTACTTACACACGCAAACGCAACAAACACTTTGTCATTTTTGGAGCTGACAAATTCTACACCGACAAGCCAACACCGTTCAAAGTTTAACTAATTAGTTTTAGTCAATCCCTATCCTCACATGCGCCTGTGAAACTGGTTATTCAAGTAAACTGTTTGAATCCACATTCCATGGTAACAAAGTAAAAATTGACTTCCATGGTATCAAAGCCCGTTTGATTTACATTAGACTCATCTCTAATCGAACAATTTTTTTGGATTAACTATATACGTATTCCTTAATATTAGAGACAATTCCGTTCGGGTCTAATCACACTTTTCCCTCCTCCCTAGGAATGTATTGTTAGAATCAAACTTAAGTCTTTAATGAAAACTATCATCTATATAACTCTCAATCTATTATATGTCAATCATTAATTAGAAATAAAAGCGGAAGCATACTCAAATTCATGATTATAAGAGAGCGGTGCGGTTTGGCGATCAACACGTACTCTCTTGAGAGAACCATATAGTAAATTCTCTGTCTCTTTCTGATAATGGGATGTAAGAATAGAAAAGAATCGTAGTGTGATCTGGGGACCTAACCTATTTAATGACAAATAAGATTATTTTTGGTATTTCTATTTTTACCCATCATAAAATAGAATTACCCTTTAGTTACCACATATTAAAGTTCTCATATCATTTGAGATACATAACTGCCCAATATAATGTATTTGATCACTTTTAATTTGGCATAACCGTAGGTGTCCTTAATATATAAGTATTCACATATAAGACCAATGTTGGATTAAGGATCCAACATATATGTTTAATGAGGATCAAACCCGGGAGCTATTCCCACAATTTCAATATGTGTTGTCAATTGAGTCACAACTCTTTAATTTGGTATCTCCAAGTGGAGATTGGATCCTCTCCAGTTCCGTAGGAGAAAGATAGACTCACACTCATGTGTCTCACCCCCTCCAAATGTTTGTTTGAGCAATAATAATAATTTATTTTTATTGGCCAAATCTATTATTAGGATTCTTTGAGTCTTCTCACTTTGGGCTAAAATTGTTGACATATAAGTCACTAAAGCAATGGCTTTAGGCCCCCAATTAACGTTACACAGGCTCATAATTTTATATTTATATTAATTATAATTGTATTTAAAATTTGTATAAATATATAATAATTCTTTGAAAATTTATTAATTACTAAAAATCTCTTTTAATTAAAACAATAGGCCTCATTTTAGTATAACTTTTTTTATCATTAATAATTGTGTTATTTATTTTATTGGTTGACTTTTTTTTATCATACTAATCCTAATTAAAATACATATTTCTATAATGTAATATAATAAATATTATAACATATCAAAATCACAAAAAATACTAACATAAACATTAATTATCTATAATAATTATAATTTAATAAATAATTTTATATTTAAAATTTAACAAAAAATTTAAATATTATAATAATTATAATAATTATAATAAAATATTTTAATTAATTAGAAAATTTCCATTAAACCTTAACATGTGTTACAACCATAACATGGAGAATTAAAGATGAGACTCACTCAATTTTAGAAACTGTAATTAGGACATGAAAAAATATCTATAATGAGTGGGATTTTTACCAATAAAATAGGTTTGAGTTTACAACATGATATATTAACTTACATAATTTTAGATGTATAGATATTGTAGTCAACTCTGTCCATACTTACCTAATATGTATATTTTTTTTATCATTAGAATTTGGAAGACTTTTTTAAAAAAATTATTTGAATTAGATGTTACACTTTTAGACAATGTTCTTTATTTTATTAATTGTTATAATTAACTGTAATATTTAGATTACATTGATATTTTATTAGCTTGTAAAATATATACTAAAAAGTATATATTTATTTTATTTAACTAATATGCAGATAATAGGTCCGGGTCTAAATACATAGATAACAATTTGGTATAGTCACCAAAAAAAAAAAAAAGATAACAATTAGGTATTGTTTTGAGTATATTAAAGTTGCTATCAAGTTTGAGTTTAGGTGCTTTTCCCCCTTAATATAGGTACTCTAGTACTATATATCCAATCCTTAGTCATTGTTATTCCTATCTAGTTTTTACTATAAGTTGACGTGTATTTGATTTCATTTATATAATAAAGGGTGTATGAAAATATAGTAAAATTTAGTTTTGGTTCCTCATTTAATTTATTTTTTATTTTTATCTTCAATTATTTTAAATCATGTATTTTAAGTACTTCTTGATAACTATACACCATTAAGTCATTTTCGCAACATCACTACAACTTTTTTTAAGTAAAATTTCACAAAAAAAATCTTGTAATTTTTTCTCTAGAAAATTCAACCATAGTGATTTTCCAAAAAAAAAAAAAAGACCATAAATATTTTATGTTAAAATGTTAAAATGAATTTTCTCTGCTTTGCTGTTAAAAAATTCATAGGAAATTTTTCACAAATTTTAGAATCTGAATGAAATTTGTTATAAATTTTATAATCCATTGGAAATTTCGAAGGTAAAATCCATAGAATTATCTATGAGAAACATTTCTACATCATCGCTTAACTGAACATAACTAATAACGAGAACTGAATCAATGTGATTTTAAAAAATAGAGGATAAAAACTAATTTCATTATATTTTCAAGGATAAAAAAACTTATTTAAACCTATAATAATCTTATCTGAACATGTTCCCTTAGTAGTAAAATAATCTTGATGCAAACATTTTTCTCGCAAAATCACGTTGTAGTTTTTTTTTTTATGAAATGAATATTTTAAATTTTCATATTAAGTTGAATTAAATTGATGTTAACTTTTATAATTAGTTATTCAATCAAGATAAATTTTTATTTTTCTTATTTTATTTAATTAATACTTATATTTCACAAAAACTTCCGTACACAATACAATAATATTAACTAATTTCTATAGAGAGATTTTTTGGGTAAGAAATTGAAAAAAAAAAGTACTCTTTTTGGTCAATGAAAGAAAAAGTTGAACCACTAGCCCAACTTCTCATTATCTCAACATGTCCGACGAAAATGGGGCTGGGCCCTGAACCTTTTTAACTATATGATGGACTTTTCTTAATCTTTTGTCCTTTATTTTTTGTACAAAAAGAAAAAGTCCTTAATTTGAAATTCATAGATAAGATCTGCTTCAAACAAGTACCTCTAGTCTTTTCGACCAAAAAAAATAGTACCGCTAGTCTTTTGCTTTCACCAAAAAGAAAAGAGAGCCTAATTACATTTACACACCAATCATCGATATCACCAGGAGCTTCCCAAGCAGATGCAAGACTAACTTATTAACTACTTAAATTAAACTTAAAGTAGAAGTATGACAATGCCAATTCAAAAGGACAGAACCTCATGTTATGTAATTGCACTACTAGGATAGACTCTGAAGAATTAGGTTCTCAGAGAAATTTGAAGTTTGTTTCTCTCCGCGTTTGGTTTTTGTAACATGCCAGCCCAACTTTTTTTTTTGCAATTAATGAGTTGGGTTAGAATTACGCCATCAACTGAATATCTTTCCACACATTTCTTATATACTCCTTCCATACTTGAATAAAAGGAAAAAAAAAAAATTAAATTCACACTAATTAATAAGTTAATTAATCTCATTTAATTTTTTTTTGTCATCAAACAAATGAATTGTATTCTCCAAATTACTCTTCATGAAATACTTCAACTTTATTGAAGTTTGTTTCAAGTGAAAATATCACCTCTCTCTCAGTACATGGTTCATTAAATAGAGTCATTATAAAATAAAATCTAGATTAAATAGTATTTTGGGATGATCTCATTAAATAGGATGAGACTGATTAAGATTTACTTATATTTTGATCCACCATATGTGGAGTTCTTTTTTCTTATATTTGAGTCTAGTCATAGGGAACACACACACACACACACCCCACACACACACAAGGGGTGTATAGGTATATATGTTCTTCTTCCACTCATATTCTCTCGGGTTTGTAGTAACCTAATTAAACGTCAAAGTCCTTACAAGTGTTACCACTTGATCTCTTCTCATGGATCATCTCTTTTATGAGCGGTCTTATTAGGAATATTTGCAAAGAAAATAAATATTAAATTATTTTCTCCATTTAAATTTTATTCATCCAAATTTCATCCGTTGAACATCACATTATTTTGGAATGTAAATCTTTTTCCTAAAAGAAAAGAACATAAAGGTTCTACTTTTTAAATATTTTTAATTTGCTTTTTTTCCCAACAATTCTTTTGCTAAGAATGAGATGGTTGATTGAACGTTTCATATATTGGACTAATGAGTGATGTGATGGAGAGATAAAGAAAAATGTGTCGTATGAGTTATTATATGAATAACATGTCTTCGGTTTAAAAGACTAAATTGGACTAGGTAATATATCTAGGTGTCTGACTTAGAGTCACAAATGGGTTAACTCAACTGAACCCACAAAACCCATAAAAATATAGGGTTTGGAGTTTTATTTTAGAAGCACGAATAACTCCCAAATTTTTTAGCCGAGCCCGATAAAATCTGCAAAAACTCACAAAAGTCGTAAAAAAAAAAAAGACTAGTACCCGAAAAAATGTAGAGCTCAGGTTTTTATTCTAGAAGTCTGAATAATTCTTAAATTTTTAACTCGACCCACAAAAACTCACTACTTACATCGAGTCAATTCAGATAGCTTGAATTGATAGCTCTAGGCTTGCTTCCCCAACGTATATGGATCAGGAGATCCAACTCATTGTCATTCCATATCTATTTTCTTGATAAAAAAATTCTCAAAAGAGCACCCTATAAGCTAAGCTATTTTTTTGAGAAATTAGACTTAAAATCATGAAAACAAAAATTTATCTCTTTACTAGAGATAAAATGTCTTATGAAGAATTGTCTAATTATTGATTGATACCCTACTTATAAAGGAAAAAAAAAGAAACTAAACAATATATTTTTAAATAAAGAAAATGTTCTAAATAAGGAATTTCTTCCTATGGACCTATTTGGCTTAAAAAATCTATTTTTTTATTTTTTTAATTATAAAAATATTAATTATTTTGTTTTTAAAATATTTTTTATTTTAAAAAAATTGTATAAGAAACTGTCAAAATACAACTTTTTATTTTTTTTATTATAAATATACAAAAAAAACAAAAACCGATAAAGATTTGCAAAACCAAACAGGCATGCGTGTACATTATAATAATGCAATTAATATATCTTTTCCTACTTTCCGTTATCCAGTTGAATAATCCAATAATCTAACTTGTGCAATGTAAATAAATTATTCGCCCTTTAGTATTGCGGTTAGTTAATTCTTGTCTTACTCTCGAATGTTGTCTTGGCTTCTAAGATACAAGTTTGACTAGTTAGTTAATAGTCGATATATATATATATATATATATATATATATATATATATATATATGCATGGAGTTGGTGATGGCGGTGTTGATGACTGATCATAGGCATGTATATATATGCTAATTAATGCTTCCTTATCACTCAATGCCAATAAGAATAATGCATTACGCATGTGCCGCATTACTTGGCCCTAACCTAATCCAAGTCAAAATGCATTACTTGAAAGTCACAAAAAGATCGATCTTTTAGTACTTTTTCTCCTTTCTCTCATTTGTGAGCTGAGAAAATTTATCCACTACATCAGTTATTTTATTGTTATTGGAGGCTTTTACCATTCTAACTTGGATTTGGATTTATTGCAATCCAATCCAAATCCTAGTCGTGACAACATAGCAACGATATATGGCGATTCCGTATCCCAAATTTCTAGGCGTGCAAAGTGTTCAAACAGTCATCTTCTCTTCTGGGGTAATTCAATTGTGTCATATTCTCTTGGTAATTCAATTGTAGATCTTTCATTTCTAGGGGTGTAAGCAAGTTAGACCCAACCTGTAAACCCGACGAATTCAACCCAATTCGAAGATATTTAATGGTTCGGTTCGGACATTTTCTTTCAAACCCGATCTGGTTCGGTTCGGGTCTCGAGTTTGTCTATGTTGACCCGATAGACCCAGCCCGAACCAAACTAGAAAAAGAAGTCATAATATATCTTATTTCATTCTCATACAAGGAGAGAACAAAAATAGGTGCAGCGACAATACAAAAAGAGAGTGGTTCCCCAAATCCTATTTCATTTGCTCCTTCAATTTATTTTTCTCTATTTCTTTTCTTTTTTTCATTTTATATTTTAATTTAATTCCATCTTCCACATTTTTTTAAATCAAAGGAAAAATGTTCATAACCCGATGACCCAAACCAACCCAACCCGAACATATTCGGGTTGGTTTTGTTCAGGTTACTCACCCAAAAAATACAAAACCCGAACCAACCCAACCCACCACTATTCTATCGGATCGGATTTGATATCACCTCAAACCTGATCCAACCCAACCCGATTACACCCCTATTCATTTCAATCTCAAACTAGCATGTACTTTTCATTTAAAAATCATATAAGCATTGTTTTTTTTTAAGATATATTTTTTAAGAAAAACAATTCTATTCAAGTCGAGTCAAATTTTTATGAGCAGTAAAACTCTTCCTATAATTATAATTCGAGATCACTAAACTGAGACAATCATTTTCAATGGTAAGCATTGCTCGTTTGACTATCAAGCTCCAAGGTCATCATTAATTATTCATATTTATAGGTGGAATTTGGAATGAATAATTTCATATTCATGACAATGGCCATTGCATTTACAAACCCCACATATAACATAAACAAGAAAAATATGCCATGACAATTGTATTAGTATCTATTTGATCATCATTTTCCGTCACCCTTTTTCGTTTTTGCTTTTTATTGAATGAATTAGGATTATAGTTGAGTATCTTAGCGTAAAATTGGTGTTTGTAACTTTCCTTTTCTTCCCTTTTCGTTGCACTAATCGGTTATTCAATATGAATTGAAGGAATCAATTGAGGTCATGCTACAAAAGGTAGTCATCCGACCCAAGCAAGACAGATAGGTATATAGCAGTCAAACCACGACAACAAAAATGGAAACAAGTCAAATGCCGCAAATAACTCTCAAACAACCACCACTACCTTGGGGAGGCGGTGGCATTCAACTCGCATATTCTCCTTGCTTTACTTCTACTTCTACTTCATTCTTTTAATTTTTTTTTCTTTTAAAAAATATATAGGTAAATTAATCATAATCGTATCAAATGAGTAATTAATTCAAGTAGTATATATTAGATTTTTTAAATAAGATTTCGAATTCAAATTTTAAAAATCGCCACTAAAAAAGTTAAGTTTCCGATTAAATTAAAATTAGCTCTCGTGGAGATATATTTGATTTACAAAAAAATCAATCATAAGCATTTTGAAATCAATGTCATTTTTCCTCCACACATCATATTAAATTTGGGTCAATATTTTTATTTATGATGAAATTATATTATTTTCTCTTATTTTATGAAGTCGCATATTTTCCTTTCAAAAAATTATGCATTTATTTAATAGAAGATTCTCACATTTATATTTTTTAATTTTTAATTAATACTTATTGTTATTTTAAACATGTTTGTTGTTATTTATTTGTTTTTTTAACTTTATAGATATTTTGAAGGTTTTATTGATTAATTTTTTTAGTTTCTAGTCTGTATTTCAAAAGATAACTTCTTATCAATAAAATGAATAAGTTTTTTTTTTCTGTAAAACCAATTTTTTTATTATAATATTATTCATTTTCTACATATTTTTCCTTAATTAGTTATTCAATTGAAAGAGATTTTTACTTTCATTAATTTCCTAAATTAATATTTAAATAGATTCAAACAATATTAAATATAAAAGGATATTTGTAAATCATTGCTAAAATAACTTCTTATTAATTAGACTAATTTTTTATATTTATAAAAATTAAAAACTTAGTTAATTTTATATTTTTTCATTTGCTTTTATTATCATTAAAATTATTTTTATCAATTAAATTAGTTGTTTAAAACATTTTAAATTTATTTTTCTATATTGTATAATGAAACTCGTGCAATACATCAAATTATCACTAATCAACTCTTTCTACTATAAATTTGAGATTTCACCTAGGAAAATTAGGCACTCACTCACCCCATTCTCCCTCTTAAAGATTTTTAGCCCTTTCTCTTCCCTCATTCCATAACAAACTCCACGCACAACTTGTGAGAGTGAGATCCTCGCTCTCAATCCTTAATTCTAACATTCTCTTTCTTCTCTTCATTCTTATTTGAATTTTTAAGTGTTGATAAATTTTAATCCTTAATTTTAAAGTTTATTAAGTTTCAAAATTTTATCCTATTATTTTCTATTCTAATCCTTATTTTCAATATAAATATTTATTCTTATTGTTGTGATTTTAATTTATATAATTATAACTCATTATCAAATAATGATGTAAATTAAAATTCAATATTGTTCTTAAAGGGCTAAAATCCTATCCTAACTTATACTTAGAGTGAGCCTCCAATAATGAGGCAGAGAAATAACATAGCCTTGGATATATATATAGAAGTGAGTTGAGTTATTATGCTCTCGAGGATCCCTTTTATAAGTGTATAGGTTGACCTTTTCCTTTACCCCCTGTTTGGTAGAATAGAAATGGGGGAGAAGAGAAGTGAGATGGGTGGAAGTGGAGGGAAATAGACCTATTTCCCTTGTTTGGTGGCACAGTGGAAATGAGGAGAAATGCACTTTTTCGGTGGGTCCCACGCCTTTTGTATTTCTCTCCAAAGTTGTGGAGAAATGCAGAGAAATGGAGATGTGGTCACGCAATAATCGATTATTTTGTCAAAATAATCGATTATTTTGTGTGATTTGATACAAATAATCGATTATTTAGTCAAAATAATCGATTATTTTGTATCACAAATCGATTATTGCGGTTCTATTTCTCACCTATTTCTCACACCAAGCAACCTACTTTCACATTTCTCTTCTATTTCTCACCAATTTCACTTACACCAAACAACCCTTATTTCTCCTCTATTTCACCTCCATTTCTCTTCTATTCATTTCTTTTCTCTCCATTTCTCTACTCCCACCAAACAAAGCCTTAATGTTTCACGCTCCTTGCTTGATTCTCGTTTTGTTTAGCCCTTGATCCCAACCATTCAACATTTATTGACTTTCCTTTCGTACGTAGTTTGGCTTGTCTCCCTTAAATTGAATTGATTGATATCCCTATGCCTTCCTTGTCAGGACGAGAATTGATTTAGGTCACGTGTTCAATGAATCTAGACATTTCATACATATTCATTTGATGACTTTTGTCGATTTCGTGTCAAGTTATGAAATCGCGGTATAGCTCGATTCAGTACGATACACAGTCCCACAAGTTAAGACCTCAAGCAGCGAAGTAGCTTGAGTATTGAACTGGGATGAACCGAGGTATGGCTTGGCTCAGTACGGTACAAATATTAAAACATGACCTACTATTATAATTTAAATTTGAATAATTGTCCAAAATTATTCTAATTCTTTTTTTAGTTTTAAAGATATTAAATTATTATAAATTTAATTTGAGTTATATAAAAATAAATCTTTACCCGCATATTACCAGGTTTAATATAGTACTCCATCTAGTCCTATTTATAAGACAATTCAGACCAAATTACACATATTAAAGAAAGTAATTAATACATTGATTTAAAAAAACACTCTACAACATTCCAAGTTTATCCATAGTTAAAATAAACTCCACTATTATGATAATTGTGTTAATTTAAAACATTTGATGGTCAATAAGAATAAATATAAGAAAAAAATATTAAATATGCTTCTAAATTTGTGTGATTTATCTTATAATAGGACCATAAAAATTTTAATTAATGTTGTCTTGTAAATAAGAAAAAGAAAAGAAGAACACCAAATAAAAAAAAATTCAGTCCTCATGTCTATCTGCACCGGCATCAGCTGCTCCATCTCCAGCTGCTCCTCCCTCTCCCGGAAAAACAGGCTTGTCCCCAGGCCACTGCATGTATGCATGAAACTCCTCAGGAGTCATGCCAAAGTGAGGGTCCTGCCGGAAGCGGTAGTGAATCTCCTGGAAATGGAACATGCCTCTGGCAAGGGAGGCATTCTGGGTAATAATGTGCTGGGCCCATAATGGGATAGAAGCGTCTGCTGCTGGTGGTGGTGGTGGTGGTACCTGTGGTGCTGGTGGTGGTGGCCGCTGTTGTTGCTGCTCCTCCTCCTCCGGAATATAGTTGGCTTCGATGTAACCTCTGGTCATGGGTTTCTTGATGCGCACCGAAGGGAACACCTCAATGCCCCTAGAACTGCAGAGGGCTGTGATAAGAGAAGGGAAGCCCAAACTGATCTTGGAGTTGGTGCTACGGCGCCCCACAGAAGACACAAAGTTTGTGATCTTCTGTGTGATAACTCTGGCGATGTCAATGTCTACGCCAGTGATGATGCTGTAGATGAGGTGGGCGACTGGCATAGTGACGTCTGAAACATGGTTGGTAGGCTGGATGTTAACCAACACCAACACTGTCCACATCTGCGCAATGTCCCTCATGTCGCACCTATAGATGCGAGCAGCATGTCCATAAACATTCCTCTCGAAGGAACATCCCGCAGGCATAGGCTCTCTGCGGTCTGAATGTCTAGGGGATCATTACCATAGATCCCCACAGCTCGCATACGCTCATGGTACTGACACTCCATGAGTCGTCTGTCCTCGGGCCCTGGGAACAGTAAAAGTGCATTGATCGCGTCGCGGTCATAAGGAATTACCCGTCCTCGAACAAACAACTGTCGCCTCGTGTCAATGCCATGGTCTCCAATGGCATTGGCATAAAATTCTATAACAACGTGAAGGTCATAGTGCGAATCTGGGCGGCTAAGGCGGACCCAGTTTCTCCTGTGAATGTCACTCCTGAATTCTTCAAACTTTCCAAGCTCCATAGCCACTGACCTCTCATGAATAAAATTACAGTCCATCAGTGAACTATAAGCTTCAAAGGACTTGGCGTCCTTGAAGCGGTGAGCATCAAACTCAGGGTCCTCTTGGGATGCCTCTCTGGATCTCTTAGCACCCCATTTGCCTCTCCTAGAAGTGCCAGCTGCATTAACAACTTTGGTGCGAGCCATCTGCAACAATTTTAAACCAAGATTATTTCTATGCAAATAATAATAGATTACTCATAATCAATGAAATAAGTGGCCAATTTAATTCAAAAATCAGAGCAATCAACCAATCAAGCACTTGCACAAAAATCTTGATTTTAAAGTTACCTAATGCTAATTAATTAATTTATTAAGAGCATGCTAAAGTGATCAATTAAAGCAAGTCTTAATTAATTTTTAAACAGAGCAAAAATTGGTAACAAAAATTAAGCCCAAAAATCATGTTATCAGTAACATGCAATAAAGCACAATTATTCAAGTATGGTCATACAAAAATAGTATGGCATAAATTGAGCATACATGCACCAAACAGAATAATTTGTAATAATTCATTGAGCACTTCAAAAACTACTACCTAAACATATTAAAACACACCATAAAGCATACCACAGTAGCAAGCATACTAAACTACGACTCTATTGACAAATTTTCCTAATCTAAAGGGTCCTACGAGCCTAAGTTCTCTATCCTAAGGTTTTGCTCAAATAAATGAAAAACTGAAAATTTTAATCGGTGCAAAATGAATAAAACCATAAAAACATACCTGGTGTAGCTTCAAAAATTGAAAGGAAGAGGATTTGGAAGTAAAAAGGTCGAGGGAAAGGATGAATTCTCAGAGAAAATGGAGGTTAGGAGTGGAGGGAAGGTTTGGAATGACTTTCCCTCGCTCCAGGATTCAAATAAATGCTGGAGCGAGAATGCGTGCTCTACTTTCGCTCAGCGAAAGTGGAGCGCGTGCCTCATAGAATATGAAGCGTGACGCGTCGCTTCACTTACGCTTAGCTTAAGTGAAGCGCAGAAAACAGAGGCAAAATTTGATAATTCTGCGCTTCACCTACGCTTAACGCAAGTGAAGCGCAGAAAACAGAATTGAAATTCAATTTTCTATTTTCTGTTGCTTCCTAACTTTAACTGTTTCTCATCCTTTTCTTATTAAAATCAATCCAATTCCTAATAATTTCTTATTCTACACAGGCATTGACTCTAACAAAAAATATCAAAAACAAAAATTAAAGAAAAAAAATAAAAAAAATGTTGGGTTGCCTCCTAGGAAGCGCTTGTTTAACGTCTGATAGCTCGACGCCTGGTTCTCTCATGGTGGCCTCAATTGGAGGATAATGGTTGACTCTGTTCCAGTTCTTCCTTTTAATTCCCATCCTCCATGCCAATTCTTTATTTTGTTATCACTTTCACCACTGTCTTCCTCTGTGTCTGATGTTGATCTTTTCCTCTTCTTGAATTTGAACTCCATGATTGACTCTGGTTGCTTAACTCTCATCCTTGGTTTCCTCAGAAATCTAGAAACCTTTTTCTTCTTTTGCTCCACATTATATGGAGGAGCTTCTTTCTTTCTTACCTTTGGCAGCTGAGATTTAGATTTAAATTTATAGACCCCATCAGTAGGATCTATTTTTAATTTTTCTGGAATTTTCTGTACTTGGGGGATTCCTCTATCAATATGAAACACAATGCTTTCATCTCTAGAGCTGATTTGGTATTTTCCCCGATCAACATCTACTATTGCCTTGGCAGCTTTCATGAAAGGTCTTCCTAGAATTAAGGGGACATCGGTATCCTCCTCTTCCATATTTGCAATGTAGAAATCAACAACATATACAAACTTATCCACTTTGATTGGTAGGTCTTCAATTATCCTATATAGGCTTTGAGTGGACTTATTTGCAAGTAGTAACTTCACGTTGGCAGGCGTGACCTTTAAAATTCCCAGCTTGTTAAAATATGATAGCGGCATCAAATTGATGCTCTCCCCAAGATCCAATAAAGCATATGTAGCTGGTTGATTACCAATAGAAAGTGGTACAGTGAACTTACCTGGGTCAGGTGACTTACCTGTGGTGTAGACCTCTTCTGGTTCTTCTTCTTCTTCTTCTTCTTGCAGAACTACTTCTGGCTTTTCCTCTTATTGAACACTCTTCTGGACAATCTCTTCTGTGGGAACTTGCTCTTCAAATGTGATGTTTTCTTCTATGTCACTTTCCTCTGTAATGTTGCCATCAGTAGCAATCAAGTTGCAGTGATCCTTTGGATTAGTCTGAGTGTTTGTTGTAAAGTGGCCATTCTTGTGTTCTGCCATCTCTGTTTCTAACTGGCCCACTTGAATTTCTAATGACTTGATTGATGCTTCTGTGTTCTTCCTGAATCCATCAAAACCTTGTATGAAAGCATTAATCTTCTCTTCCAACCTGTTTAATCTATCATGCGTAGTTGGTTGGTGCTGCTGATATGGTGTCTGTCTGTTCCCTCCATTTTGCCCCCATCCAGAGTTGTTTTGGTTGTTTCTCCATCCTTGTGAGTACTGATTGTTATTGTTGGAGAAATTTCCTTGCCTCCCCTGGTTACCCATGAAGTTGACTTGTTCGGCTTGATTTTCTTGGAAAGAGCATTGACCATTGGGATGGTCGCCTCCGCAGAAGTCACATATCAAAGGTTGGGCTTGAACAGGTTGGGATTGGACAGTTTTTAATTGTTGAGGGAGTGCTTCCAATTATTTAGTGAGTGCTTCTAGCTGTCTTTTGATAAGCTTGTTCCCTGCTAGAAGAGCATCATTATTGTTGAGTTCTAACACTCCATTCTTCTGTAATTGAGCTGGTTGTCGTCCAAACTGACCTTGCTGATCATTCTGAGCAAAGTTGTCAATGATTGCGATCGCTCGCTCTGCATCCACTGATAAGATAGTTCCTCCTACTGCAACATCTATGAAAGATTTGGAATCTGGCTTGAGTCCATTGCAGAAAATGTTGAGTTGAGCAATGTCATCAAAGCCATGGTTATGACATTTGTGCAGCAAGGATTTGTATCTCTCCCAGGCTTCACATAGTGGTTCATCTGTTCCCTGCCTGAATGTGGATATGTCTGACTTGGCTTGTATGTATCTTCTTGGTGGGAAGAATCTTTTTAGGAATTTGTCTTCAACTACTCCCCAATTGTTCAGACTTTGGTTTGGATGCGACTTCAGCCACTCCTTAACTTTACCTATCAATGAGAAAGGAAATAAGCGTAAGTATACAGACTCTAAATCACCTTCCTCAAACCCATAGTGCCAATTAATTCGTAAAAATTTGAAAGATGTGTATGTGGATCCTCATGATCCAATCCTGCGAATTGATAGGCACTGATAAGATTGAGGTGGGCAGCCTTTAACTCCAAGGACTTCGCTGTTACAGGTAGGACGATGCTTGAATAATGGCGAGGTCCTTGGTGCATGACATAATCTCCCAAAGTTATTCTTCTTTGTTGTTCTTCTTCCATATTTTTGGGTTCTTCCTCAAGTCTCCTTCTTCTCCTTCTCCTCTTTCTACTTCTGTTCTTCCTTGATGTCCTTTCTATTTCTGGATCAAATTGTAGCTGATTTGGTGACACCTGCCCTCTCAAAAGCATAAACAAGAAAACTAGAAAAGGGTAAGTGTGGAAGAGAATTTTTATAAAAAGAATAAAAATAAAAAAGAAAAAAAGAAAAATTCCTAAAAAAAAATCTAAAAATCCTAAGATAGAGTATATACAACTTGATAGTTAGACCTCCCAAGTATATACGAATTGATACACCGTTCCCCGGCAACGGCGCCAAAAATACTTGATGGGATTTAGGCAAGCGTACCAAAATTCCAGCAGTATAATAGTAAGTAAAGAGTATCGAATCCACAGGGAACGGTTCAACTCGTAATGATTAGTGATCAAACTATCAAGTAAGAAACGGTATTTGATGTTTGTGTTACGGAAATTAAATGCATAAAATAAATTGGAGAGTAGAGTAGAGTAAGATAGCGTTACTTGGATTCCCCCAAACTCACTGTTGAATTCACAAAACCATTTTTCAATGTATTTTATAAAAACAACCTATAACTCCGGCACACAGGCGGAAGCTACGCATTAAGCAAAGTATAAAAGTACCGATAACATAGAATAGGGATTCATAGACAATAAAGAGAATTCACATACAGTTGGGGATTGAATCAACTATATTCAATCCTATTGGAGAGTTTAGCTACGCATGGTAGCCATTACAGACCAATGAAGAAACTGTCACACTTTTCTTTCAATCCTAGCGTTGCTATCTCGGCAGCCCTTCGGGGTCTCCTCTGGAGCTTTGAGCCCTAAACTCTAACTCTGCTAACTCCCTTTGATCTTTGCAAAAGGTCATATTTATAGACCAAGGAAGGCTATCTGAAATCTGGAAGGAATCTATTTTGAAATTGAACTTGAAAACTAATCCGTGTAGCTGAGCTTCACTCTACGCTCAGCGCAAGTGAAGAGCAAATTCCGGAGTGTTGCGCTCCATCTTGCGCTCAGCGCAAGTGAAGCGCAAATTCCGGAGTGCTGTGCTCCATCCCGCGCTTAGCGTAGGTGGAGCGTGACACACATTCAAGTTTTCTCTGTTTCCTCGTTTAACAACTTGTTTTCTTCCTGATCTTATCCTTGTTTGCGCTTTCCTTGTTTCCCTCTTTCTGGCTTGATTATGTGTTTATTTTGCCTTTGAATTTAAATTGGGGAAGTTATCCGCAGAATCCTTGTTTAAATGGTTGTTGATCTTATCTTTATTTGCTCTCATTTAAACTTAAAATCTGCAGATCCTATCATCAAATAATGCTATCTTCTTTTCTCATTTAAATCTCTCTCATAAATCTGCAAAATCAACAGATTTTCTATTAAAAGAGCATCAAATTCAAATTCAAATTAAATAAACACAATTATTACAATTTTTAATAAAAAGAGATTATTTTAGGGCATAAATTACTATTTTACCCTTGATAAGTGCAGTAAAAATACAAGAATTTATCATATAATTGACACTTATCACCTTACCAATTGAGTACTATGATAATCATATCCTAAGGCACAATATTGGTGGAAGCTTGGGGAATATGCTCAAGATTGATCAAAATACCCTCAGAAAGAGGAGGGAGACTAGAGATGATGAATTCCTAACAGAGAGGGCGAAATTTGCCCGCATATGTGTGGAGATTGATTTGAGCAAGGTTTTAGTCTCTTTTTTTGAGCTTAATAATAGAGCCTATAAGGTTGAGTATGAGGGTCTTCATTTCATCTGCTTCAACTGTGGAAGGTATGGCCATAGTAAAGATTCATGTCCATTGCTGAAGGATCAGGTTGTTCATCCCCTTGAGACGGAACCAACGGTGGAAGAAGTTGCCCAGAGTAGAGGGCCTCCAGCTCCGAAGACGGGAACAATTGACCAACAAGGAGAGGTGTTTGGGGCGTGGATGATTTCCCAGAAGAAATCTCGGTGCAATCCCCTTAAGATTGGGGTTACAGGGCAAGTAAATCAAGAAAATAATGGGGAACAGGTGAATGTCCGGGGATCACAATTTGCTGTATTAGTTAATGAGGAAACTGAGGATAATTTGCCTCAAATTTTGCCTAAGGAAACAACAATCCCAACGGTGCCAATTGCCCAATTAATGGGATCTAAAAATTCAATGAAAGGGACTATTGGAAAAGCAAATATTGCTCAGAATAAATTGCAGATTGTTTCATCAATTAAGAACGTGTCTCCAAAGCTTGCTCTCCCACGTGTTGAGAGTGCTTTCTTAGGAGGTACCACGATAGCCAAAAGTGATCTTCGTAAGGCCAAATTAGTTGCCCGAGCTGGACAAGGGTCGTCTTCTCTAGGCCCAGAGTTGCTAGCCCATCAAAACAAGTGTGGTTCTCTTCCTGAAGCGGTGTTGGGTACTGGGCCTCCAGGAGACCAACTGGGCCATCAACAACGTTCTCTTATGGCTGTTGATGTTGCTCTTGATAAACCCCTCTGACCCGGGTGAGACAGAATGAGTGGTGGCTTGTCAGGATGCTATTATGAAAGATGATGATGCAGCTGTATTGGCTATGGTGGATGTTCTTGTTAGCTTGGATTGCTAACACCCTTTTTACTTGGTTTTTTTTTATGAATTTATTGTTTTCGAATGTGAGAGGAGCGACTGCTCCAACCTTTCCTAGTATTATCAAGGATTTGTGTATTCGTCACAAGTTGGATTTCTACGTTTTCTTTGAGCCCCGTATTGGTGGTTCCAAAGCGTCCAAAGTAATTCGTAGACTGGGCTTCCTTAAGCAGTGTGTGGTTGAGGCTATGGGTTTCTCTAGAGGGATTTGGGTGCTTTGGAATGAGGACAGGTTGACAATTGAAGTTCTTGCTACTCTTGCTCAATTCGTTCACCTGAAAGTTAATCCCAATGATGGTACAAGATCTTGGTTGTTGACTTGCGTCTATGGCAGTCCGCAGCCTCACCTTAGGACTCAGCTTTGGAATAGTCTTGAGAACTTGGTAGTAGATGAGGCAATCCCCTGGGCGGTAATTGGTGATTTTAATGCGTTTATGGAAGTGGATGATAAGGTGGGTAGAGCTAGTCCGAATTTTAACTCTACGAGGCATTTCAATCAGTGTGCTCTTTCCTGTAATCTTTTTGATATGGGATTTAAGGGCCCAAGATTTACATGGGAGAATAGGGGTATAAAGAAGCGTCTGGATAGAGGGTTGTGCAATACTGCTTGGCGGTTATTGTTTCCTGATTCTTCACCTATCCACTTGCCTCCTTTGCAATATGATCATAAGCCGCTTTTACTAAGGCTTGGTGGGCCTTCTAGTTTCGAGAATAATGCTAAGCCGTCTCGCTTTATGGCCAGCTGGCTGGCAGATGCTTCCTTCAAAGATGTGGTACAATATGCTTGGAGGGAAGGCACGGACTGGAGTACTTCTATTCGGAATTTTGAACATTTGGCTAGAGAATGGAATTATAACCATTTTGGAAATATATTCCATAAAAAATAATCTTAATGAATAGAATGGAAGGCATTAATAGAAGATTGGCTGCTGGCCCAAGTAGAGGATTGGACAAGCTACTTCAGAGGCTATGGTGTGAATATAATTCTGTCTTGAAGCAAGAGGAATTGTTGTGGTGTCAGAAAGCTCGCATGGACTAGTGATGGGTTTCTGGCAAGCGAACCAAAAATCCAGTAGTATAATAGTAAGAAAAGTATTGTATCCACAGAGAACAGTCAATTCACGTATACTTGTGATCTAATTGTCAAGGAAAAAATGAGTTTTGAGAATATTGTTGTGTGAAAGCTAATTAATAATCAATTTGATTTAGAAAGGAAGAGTTAGAGACACTTTACTTGGATTAGGATTGAACTCCATCTCATCACACCCCTCATGTATGTCGAGATTACCTAATATTTATAGGCTTTGAACTATAGCACTGTAGACAAATTATATTGTTAAGACCCCGAGTTACCAGGCGCCACTCACACTCAAAGGTAATCCATGCGGGTTCTCCCAAGCGACAGACTTACCCTGGGCTTGTTATGCTTTCTTTATTCCGTTTGTAAAAGAACTAATTGATAAACGAGACCTACTCCTATGGACGCACCTTCGCTAGAGTACTGTCACTACCCATCACTCATTAGAATACATCCACGTTTCGCTTCCTGGATTGACAATAAATTAATCCTTTGCTATCAATCCATTAGACCATGCCTATCCTTTAGATGCCCTTCATTAGGATACTCACACTACCCATCAATCATTAGCAACACCCATGTTTCAGTCACTGGTTAACCGAGTATTCTCATTCACTCAGAGGTTGAGTTTCCTATGTCTAGGCTCCCCCAAACTCAATCCTAGTCATAACTTTAATTACAAACTAGCCTATAACTCCGGTACAAGCGCGAAAGTTAGGAATTAAGCACAAAACAAGATTACCAATATTATAGCTAGGGAACTGCATAAATAAATAGATAGAGTTCAACATACACTTGGGAATGGAATCGATTACATTCAATCCTAATGGAGAGTTAACTACACAAGGTAGCCATACAAACCACCGAAGATGCTGTCACCATCTTCAATCCTTGTGAAGCGCTCCTCCTCTCCTACTCTAAAATTAGAACTAGTGCATTATCACTGGAATATAACTGAATTACAATAATCGTACACACCTGATCTGGTGCAAGAGGTTCCTATTTATAGGCTAAGGAAAAACAAAGAAAATTGGGGAGAAATCTATCTAAAAACGGCAACAGGGCAAGAATCAGCGTGATCTGCGCTTCACCCTGCGCTATAGCGCAGGATGCAGCGCAGGTTCCAGAGAGCTTGCGCTCCATCCTACGCTGTAGCACAGGTTGAAGTGCAGCATGCGTCCTGCAGCTCCAAACTTTCTCTTTTTAATTTGATCTCTCCCCGAGACTGGTTTTGACTGATTTGTCTTTCCTTGTTTCCCTTTATTTGATGAAATCTTTGTATTTATTGAGCATTTTTGATTTATTTGGGAAGGTTGTCTGCAGAATCCTTGTTTGATTGGCAGAGATATATTCATTAATGGCTCTCAGATATTCTTCAAATCTTCATTATTGCTCACAAATAATCTTCCAATCCTCATTAATTGCCTTCAATCAAACTTCAAATCTTGCAGATATCTCCCTTATTTAATGTTATCTTTCCCTCAAATCAAATCCTTGCAATATTATGCAAAAATAAGCAATATTTCTATCAAAATAGCATCAAATTCAAATCTGAGATTAATAAATACAATTTATCTAATATTTAATAAAAGGGACTAAACTGGGGCAAAAATACCATTTTATCCTTGATAAGTGAACTAAAAAGTGCTCTAATTTGTCATATGATTTTCACTTATCAACTAGTTAAAGTTTGGGGACCATAATACTAGTTTTTTCCATATGGCTACGGTTGTTCGAAGATGGAGGAATAGGATTGAGGTTCTTGTTAATGAGGAGGGGCGACATATTCTTGATCCCGTGGAGATAAAAAAATTAATTATTTCTCACTTTTAGGATATTTATACCTCTTCAGAGACGACAGAGGCTTGGCATCTTTTTGGATGTTTTCCTCCTCTACAGGGTGATGCTATTTCCTTTATTCAGGGTCCACCTGTGGATGCGGAGATTAGAGAAACAATTTTTGATATGAAACCCTTAAAAGCGCCATGACCGGAGGGTCTTCATCCTTTTTTCTTCCAATCTCAATGGGATATTGTTGGGGATATTTTTGCTAATCCTTCCAATGTCAGCCAGATTAATGGGACTCTTATTTCTTTGGTGCCTAAAATTGATAACCTAGTCAAGGTCAAACAATTCAGACCAATTAGTTTGTGTAATGTGATATATAAGGTTATCGCTATTGAGATCTTGGCAAGCGTACCAATATCACAGCAGTATAATAGTAAGTAAAGAGAGTTGTCATATCCACAGGGAACAGTACAATATAAATTCTAGTGGTCACACTTATCAAGTATGAGAAGATGGTTGTTTGTGTAGATTGCAATAGTAAATAAAAAGAATGAGAAATTTGGATGAGGTTGAGCAAATTACTAGAACTAGGATTGAACTTCGTCTATCGCACCCCTCTTGTATTTGGAACCCAATGAAATTTATGAATATGTAATCATAATATTGAAGCACAAATTAAAGTTATTTCACAAAGGTCTCCACAAATATGAAATACTCAGAAACAATCTACCCTGGTCTCCACAGTCATAAATTGCCTCGGATTAAAGATCTATTTGTTAAAGCTATCAATTCATCTCGGTCTCCACAGTGATGAATTGAGTGTTTTCACCAATCAGAATTCAAGATCTCTATCTCTAGGCTCCCAAGAACTCGCTACTGATTTCATAAAACCACTTCTCAGTGCACCCCATAAAATCATATCATAACTTCGGCACAAAGACGGAAGCTAACCATTAATAACAGAATAAAAACACCAATATTATAAAAACAGGAATTCATAAATAACAAAGAGGATCCAAAATACAATTGGGGATTGAATCGACTACATTCAATCTTATGGGAGAGTTTAGCTACTCATGGTAGCCATTACAAACCAATAGAGAGACTGTCACACTTTTCTCTAGTTCCAGATTTGCTCCGCCGCCTCTTTCCTCTTTGATCTTGCTAAAGGTCCTTTAAATAGAACTTTGGAAAGCCTATTGAAACCTTGCTTGGCCCATAAGAAATTAGGTTTCCGTGTTCCTGCGCTCAGCACATATGAAGCGCATGAAACAATGGTGAATTTCCAATTCTGCGCTCCACTTGCGCTCAGCGCAGGTAGAGCGCAGACCTCCGTATCTGCTTTCCTGATTTTCCTCCTTTTTAAGCTTGTGCTGATCCTATCCTTATTTACTGCTATCTTGATGCTGGATTTGAATTTAATCTTTTTATCTGCAAAAATCAACAAAATCTTTATCAAAATAGCATCAAATTTAAATTTGATTTAATTGATTACAAGAATCGCACTTTTAGTCAAAAGGGATAAATTTGGGTATAAATTTACTATTTTGCCCTTAATAAGTATTAAAATTAAATATGATTTTTACATTAATTTAAAACTTATCAAATTTTCCCCAACTTAGCTTCTTGCTTGTCCTCAAGCAAGAGAACCTTCTGCAATCAAATGAATTCAATCCCCATTCATGGTTCTCACTAATAAGGAAATAATTTCATCATCTCTTTGCTAGGCAGCTGTCACTTTCCAAATTTCAGATTGATAATCAGAATTAAGTGGTGTTTCCAATACTCAATCAGAACGAGATAAAAATACATTCAAACTTTTTCAACAGCAGTAACCAAAACAATAAGTGATAAATCAAGGAATTCTCTCATGCTCATGGGTAAGTGTTTCCCTCAAATTTTTCACGGCAGTTGAGCAACTAAAATTGATAGTTGTTTCTGGTTAATAATCATGCACATGGCAAATCATGGATCAAAAGGTCTTTCTTGGGTTGTAATGAGGCTGGGCTATCAAAAACTCATGGTTTTTCTGGATTTGCAAAGAAACACTGGAATAAAGAGTATATTTGGATATTTCTTTTTCTTGAACTTTCTCTCAATTCTCCATTGCATTCTTGACTTGCATTATTTAGCCGGCCTCTTTTCTTTGTTTAGTGATTCACTCCCTTTTTCATTCATTTTTTATTTTTCTTTTAAATTCTTGAGGGAGTGACTCACTTTGCTTGCTTGTGCCCACTTTTTGTATTTCTCCAATTAACTACCCATTTTGTCAGAACTGCACTTAAGCTCTCTATCCCAAGTGTATAAGGGACAAGATATTGATATCAATCTGGCTGGGGTGCATAAGAAAGAAACATTAAAGCTCAAATGGATTACAAAAAGTTGGAAAAAAATTTCATGGGTTGGCTTTTTGGCACTGAGCAATTAATTCATCAATACAAGTTGCCTTAATCACTTCCATGTTTTTCATGCACATAATATAATCCAGAAACTCAAGCAATAGCAGTTGACAAGCAGCGGTGAAAACTCTCAAAAGAAGTGTTTGGCCTCACAACTCACCAACTTTTTGGCTAATTTCCTTGATGAAATCATTTATTGAAATTAATTAACTACTCTGATATATTTTCCTGCATAATATCCTAATCCTAACTGATTATGGATTCAAACACAAAATTCCTTTTTCTTTCCTAGTTCAGTTAGTTAGACTGCCTAGTTATAAGAATTTGAAATTGAATTCCTTAAATCCCTATTTCTAAATCCTAAAAACTATCCTAACAAAATTAAATCCTAATGCAACAATAAACATACTGGAATCTATACTGCATAAAAGGAGTGAGTCAATAGTATCAGATATAGTACAAATCCACTAATAAAAATAAAAAATGAAAAAGAAAAGAAAAACACCAAATCAATCCTCGTCCTCCATGTCATCTGCTCCATCTGCAGCAACTCCTCCCCTACTGGAACAGCAGGCCTGTCCCCAGGCCACTGTAAATAATCTCTGAACTGCTCTGGTAGGATGCTTGGGTAAGGGTTCGGTCGAGTCTGATATAAGTAATCCTGGAGGTGAACCAATCCTCTGTGAATGGTGGAGTTCTGACTGAACAGATGTTCCACCCAAAAGGGATAAGGTCCATCAGCTGGTGGTGGCTGCTGCTGCTGTGGTTGCTGCTCTGGCTCCTCATCTAGTATGCAGTTGGCTTCAATGTACCCCCTAGTCATAGGGGTCTTAATAGGCTCAGTGGGGAACACCTCAATCCCCTGAGTGTGGCATAAAGCAGTAATGACGGCATGGAACCCTAAGCTGATCCTGGATCGTGCACTGCGACGTCTGACAGCTGATGCCATAGAGAATATCTTGTGAGATATAATCCTAGAAATATCAATGTCCTGTGCAGTCAAGACACAGTAGATGAGGTGTGTTGTCTGCATGATGATGTCTAATACATGGTTGGTAGGCTGGATGTTGGCTAAGATCAGAATAGTCCACATCCTAGAAATGTCCTTCAGGTCAGTCCTAAGGATTCTAGCGGCCTGCCCGTAAGCATTTGTCTCAAAGGTGCGCCCCCTCAAGCATAAATACTGAGCTGTCTTAATATCCAACACATCATTTCCATTAATGCCCACTTCGTTTACCAAGTGATGATATTGGCAAACCATCAACCTCTCATCATCCGGCCCAGGTCTGCCCAAGAAAGGGTTGATTGCGTCGCGATCATAAGATACCCATTGGCCTCGCACATATGACCGTCACTGCACATCAACGCCCAGATCTCCTATGGCATTAGCATAAAACTCTCTGACCATCCGGGTCAAAGTATCGGTCAGGCTCAGCTATACGCCTCCAATTCCTCCTGATGATCTCATTGAGGAAGTCATCAAACTCACCAGGCTGGAGTGCAACTGGTCTTTCCTTGATGAAGTTGCAGTTCATTAGAGAACTGTAGGCCTCAGCAGCAGCTGGGCTCTTGAACCTTAGTGGGTCAAAACAAGGCACATCCCTCTTGTGTGTTTGACAAAGCAGGATTAGGATATGATCCTTCAAAGCAACAAAAGCTTTACAAAAATTTCTTTATTTCATATAACATGTCTACTAGCCCATTTATTAAATGTAACTATTGTGGTAGAAAGGGACATAGTACATATACTTGTAATATAAGAACGAATGGTGTTCAAAATGAACATATGATTTGGGTTCCAAAGAGCACCCTCCCCAAAACTAACATTCAAGGACCCAAAATGATATGGGTACCAAAAGTTAAGAATTGTGTTGTAGGTGTGCTTGATGGCAAGGCACTCTCAATGGTAACTTAATAGTGGATGCTCCAAGCACATGAAGGGAGATAAACCAACATTGATCTTTCAAGAGAGTAGAAAACTTTAAAGAGATCATCCTCTTGACAACATCATTGGAGAATTTTCAAAAGGGGTAACAACTAGACTCTCTCTTAAAGATATATATAGTTTTTGTTTATAAAATTGAAATAAAAAAAAACAAAATGGGTATTTAGAAACAAGTTAAGATGAACATGGTATAGTTGTAAGAAACAAAGTTAGGTTAGTAGCCAAAAGATATAATCAAGAAGAAGGAATAGATTATGAAGAAACTTATGCACCTGTAGCAAGACTAGAAGCTATTAAAATGTTGCTTGCATATGCTTCTATAATGGATTTCAAATTATATCAAATGAATGTCAAAAGTGCTTTTCTTAATGGTTTTATTAAAGAAGAAGTGTATGTAGAACAACCTCCTGGATTTGAAAATCAAGAATTTCCTAATCATGTTTTTAAATTGAAAAAGGCCCTATATGGATTAAAACAAGCACCTAGGGCTTGGTATGAAAGATTAAGCAAATTTCTGTTAGAAAAAGGATTTACTAGAGGAAAGGTTGATACCACACCTTTTATTAAAAGAAAAATGCATGACATTCTATTAGTACAAATTTACGTTGATGATATTATTTTTGGTGCTACTAATGAAAATCTGTGCAAGGAATTTTCTAATGACATGCAAGGTGAGTTTGAAATGTCTATGATGGATGAGTTGAATTTCTTCCTTGGACTGCAAATCAAACAAACCAAGAGTGGTATATTTATCAACCAAAGTAAATACTGCAAGGAACTACTCAAGCGATTTGGAATGGAAAACGCTAAACATATGGCAACACCTATGAGTACTGCTTGCTACTTGGATAAGGATGAAGATGGGACGTCAATAGATATAAAGCGATATCAAGGTATGATTGGATCCCTTCTCTATTTATCAGCAAGTAGACCAGATATCATGTTTAGTGTATGCTTGTGTGCTAGATATCAGTCAAACCCTAAAGAATCTCATTTAAGTGTTGTTAAGAGGTTTTGCCTCTGTAATCGATTACAGTGTACCCGTAATCGATTACATGCAAGCAATTGCCCCTGTAATCGATTACAAGGTCATCGTAATTGATTACCAAAGATGTTTATTGAACCTTCGTTATTATTATGGTTGCTACTTTAATTTGCTCGCGTATATTTGGTTATTTATGATTTAGGACCTATATGCATACTATGTTTGCTTTTGGATGGTATTTGGTTTTTGATGCATATATGTTTTTGGATGTCTATTTTTGTTTTTGATGATGCCAAAGGGGGAGAGATTAGGGAAAATGAAGTAATCAATTTGACAATGTTTTGAAAATTTTTGAAAACATTGATCTTATACAAAATGAAGTAATCAATTTGACTATGTTTTGAAAATTTTGGAAAACATTGATCTTGTACAATTTTCTTAAAAGAAAGGATAAATCTTATTTCCCAAGTATCCCAAGTATTCTAAAAGACAAACACAAAGGGGGGGACTAAGGGGAGTGATCGTTATTGCCTTGAATACAGGTTTTGATGATGCCAATAAGAATGAAAGAAAAGAGAAATGCAATGGCAAAGGAAAGAGTTAATTCAAGAATCAAGGATGAATAGAAGATCAAGATCAAAGTCAAGTCAAGAAGGTCAATTAGTTTAAGTTTAATTTAGTTAGACAAAATGTTAAAAGAAATCTAAGGTTTGCAAGGAATTTGGCACTAAAACGAAAATTGAACAAAGTATTTTTATAAAGTCAAAATCAGTCCAAAGAATAAATTTTTTGAACTGGTAATCGATTACCAAATTGTGTAATCGATTACCAGAAGTTCCAGAATTCAAAATTCAAGATTTTTTGAATTGGTAATTGATTACCAAATCCTGTAAGTTCCAGAATTTAAAATTCAAGATTTTTTGAACTGGTAATCGATTACCAAATCCTGTAATTGATTACCAGAGTGCAGGAATTTCGAAATTTGAATTCCAGGCACAACGGTTTGCAATTTTGAATTGTGTAATCGATTACCATATTCCTGTAATCGATTACCAGAACACTTTTTCAGAAAATCTTGAAGAGTCATGACTTCTAATCAAGGATTACAATGTTTCATCATCATCCTTATATATATGTGACTCATTTTAGAAAATTGCAACAGATTACTCATGTAGAAACTTAAAAGAGTGAATTCATTACAAGAAATCAATTGTGCCAAAAACTTGCAAATCTTAAGATGTTCTTATAGATCTTTCAACTTGTATTATCTACTCTAAAGGAGAGTCCATCTGTATTCAAAGATTGAATTTATTATTGTGGGTTGAAGAGAGGGAGCCTCTCTTGTTTTGTGGGTGATTCTCAACACAAGGAAGGGTTCCAAGGTGTTGGAGGATTCATCATTTGTAAAGAGTTTTACAAATAGTGGAAATATCAAGTGGGTACTTGAGGACTGGACGTAGGCAAGGGGTTGGCCGAACCAGTATAAACTGAGTTTGCACTTTCTTATCCCTTAACTCTTATTTAATTATTGCAATTACTTGTTCATCGTCTTAAGTATACGCATTCTTCTTCATCTTAATTAAAGGATTGTAAGTACACTAAAGGCAAGATAAATTAGTAATCGAAAAGATTAGTTAAAATCGAATAACTTAATTCACCCCCCTCTTAAGTTAGTGAGGCCACTTGTCTAACAAGTTTAACTGTGCTCTAATCATGAAGTTGGGGTGGGGCTTGATTACTCACTCTGATGCGTTTCTGGATCGGGTTCTACGTGCCAAGTATGCTTGTGGTGGTGACCTTGTTCCATCTGTCAAGAAACAGATCAATGCTTCTAACATTTGGCGGGGTATTGTTCATACTTGGCCACATGTGCTGAAGGGGCTTAGGTGGATTGTCGGCAATGGGAAAAAAGTCTCTTTTTGGCAGAATAATTGGCTTCCTTGTGGGGAGTTATTGTCTCAAATTTCTTGTGAACCTATTCCTTTATCTGATCCACACTTGAATGTCTCTCACTTTGTGATTGATGGCCATTGGAATGTGGAGCTGTTTCGTCACCTTCTCCCTGCCCATGTTGTGAACGAAATTATTAATCATCCAGTTCCTAGCGAAGAGCTTGGTGAGGACCATCCTAGCTGGAGTTTCACTCCGGATGGGAGCTTTGATGCAAAATCAGCTTATATGTTATTGACAGATAATTTGGATTTGCCTAACAATCAAGTATGGGACTTTGTTTGGCGTTGGGAGGGCCCCCAGAGTGTTCATTGTTTTTTATGGAGCTTTATCCAAGTTGGGCTAAAGACAAATTTGCGAAGAGTTAATCACTCTATGGGATCGGATCCCACTTGCCCCCCGTGTCATTCCCATGTTGAAACAGAATCACATATTCTTAGAGACTGTTCGCTGGTGCAACAAGTTTGGAAAGGTCTTCCTAATGTCATGTGTGGTGGGCCGACTCGGTCTTGGACTTGGAATGGGGATTGGAGGAGATGGATCTCAGATTACTTCGCCCTTCAACTAATGGGGTGCAACACCTTATTTTTTATGCCACTCCGTGGGCTGTCTGGTTAGCCCGTAATGACAAGGTTTTTGAGAATTAATTTTTTAATCCTCAAGAGATCATCTTGCGGGTTAGGAGATTGCTGGTAGATATTCAAACTGATACTTGTCCTAAGGTGCACTTACTGCCACAGTTTGAAATCCGCAATATTGGGTGGAGGCATCCTAATCCGGAATGGACAAAATGCAATGTTGATGGCTCGTTGCGGGATGGTGGTCGCAAGGTTGCTTGTGGGGGAGTGTTTCGCAATAATATTGGTAGTTGGATCCAGGGGTTTAGCAGGAATATGGGGTTTGGGACAGTCTTGGGGGCAGAACTTCATGCTATTCATACTGCCTTAGAGCTGGCAGTGTCTATGTGTATCTCAAAACTTTGGGTGGAAAGTGACTCTGCTACAGCTATCCATCTTATTTCCAAAGGTTATTCGGCCTCGCATCTGCATGTTGCAGTTTTGAATGATATTGCTCGGTTATGTAGTTACCTCTCTCATGTTACCCTCTCCCATGGCTTTAGGGAAGGTAACCAAGTTGCTGATAAACTGGCCTCCTACGGTCATGAGCTTTCTCGTGGGCTACATGTGTTTAGTGTTCCTCCTCAATTTTGTATTCCCATGCTTTGGCAAGATTTTGCTAGTATTAGCTTTCCCCGTAGGATCGTAGTGTAGTTTTTTTCTTTTGTTGGCCTTTAGGCCTCATTATTACCAAATTTTTTTTTATATAATATATATTTTACTTGAGTATAATTTATACAAATGTAAAAATATTTATTTATTAAATATTAATTTAAATCTATTAATTTTTAATTGAGAATTAAAATCCCATATAATGCACAATTTACTAGATAAACTAAATGACAATAAAATATAACATGTCTCTCTATCTCGTCCTAAAGATGGTGGTTCAAGTGCATGGCTTGTTCTATGGTGTGTCATGATTGGTTCCCATCACCACGGCTTTGAATTTTGACTATATGCTTCTAGCTATCTTTTAATCAAATTAAGAAGTTTTGAGTGGGCTGGTAACTGATGGATGAAGAAGAAAACAGGGGAAAAAAGAAAAGCTAGTCGTTCAAAACTAGAAAAGTAATAAATTGTACGTTCTTAGCTTGTTTAAAATAAAAACAAATAGTATATATATGTGTGTTCTTCGAGAGATATATATGCCAAAATGAATGGAGGGCCAATTACGTACTGTTACTTGTGAGTTGTGATTTCGAGTGAAATGAAAATGTCTTCTTATTTACTATACTTTACAAAAACCAACCCTCCGATCCATTCCATTCCATGGGCCGCATATAAAAGCTCACACCCTTTTGCCAGACAAATGAAATGATCATTTTTTACCAAAAAATAAAAAAATGAAATGACCATTTCTGCTCCCTAGCTATAAACGGTACCAATATATGCAATATATATAATTCTTCTCCCTCAAAGTTACATTTTTCATATGTGTCAGTTCCTTTAATGGATTTGGCACAAGGGATGAAAATGGTCCAACAATTCCACACCAATGCATGTAAAGGGGACCCCCTCTTGGAAACAAAGCCATCACGGCACTGCTACTATATATTCATCATTTACTTGCATATATGTTCGATCGCCGTATACCTCCATATATATATATATATATATATATATATATATATATATATATATATATATATATATATATATATATATATATATATATATTGAACTGGATTAATTCATAAAAGTTAACTTTGAATAAATTTTTTTTTTTGGTTATCGATGGGTATCTCCTATTACAAATTAAGACAATCATGTTTAGGTTTTAATCACATTTTCCTATATAAGAGTGTGTATATATAGTGGGGGATGAAACTTGGAGCTCTTTCCAATCTCAATTTTTGTTATCAACCACTCAGCCACAAATCTTTGATACCTGAATATATTTTGATTTGTCTAAATTGAGCCTGGCCCATATCAAGTAAGATTAATTTGATGACTGAATCTTTTTGCTTTTTTTTATTAGAATACTATTGAATAATTTCTATGCATGCATATATGTATAAAGTTTTACTTTTTTAACTTGAGTTTAATTTACTGTTTTAATCATAATTAAAATATTTTTACTTGGCATTTATTCGGATTTAAATTATGTATATAAAGAAGAAATTAAAATATATAAGTAGATTTTTTTAATGCTACATAAAGAAAAAAAAAGTAGCAAATAAATAATTCTATGTGTGAGTTAACTCTCCCAAACCTTATTGCCGTGATTTTTTTTACACTCACATTTTATACATTTTATTTTTTTAATGAAATTTTCTTACAATTTCATCATATCAATTACCATATTTTTTATTTTTTCCTCTTCATTTGCTTTATTTCTATCCTTCTCTTCTTCACACCTCTTAAACTCAATTTTCTGTTCTATTTATATATTAATGTAATTTTGGGATAAAAATCAAGCACACACTTAGCTTTATGGTTCAATGTATATTATAAAATATATATATCATTTATCTCAACCATTGATTTTTAAAATCAATTTTATTATTGTAAACCAAACACAGAGTTAATAAGAATTAATACATCTACAATATGCAACTGCAGAATACCAACTGCAGAATACCACACGATTGGCATCTTTTTAAAAGCTGAATAGTACTAGCACATAACTTATTCTAATATTGTCAGTATGCTCTTCTTTCTTCGTCCCTTTTAATTTAACAGGCCATTCCTTTTACACGGATTGTTCATGGAACGAGTTGGGATGAGTTTCACCTGTTCCTAATTCGACTCTAATTTTTTATCGAGTTAATTCTATGGATCTGAACCTGTCCATAAACCTGAAGAGACCCCATGATGTGCGGGTCTAAATAAGACCGGATTTGAGTATGACAGGACCGGGTTGACCCGATATATAAGCTAAATATAATCATAAAATGATCATATAACAGTGTTCAAAAGAAAATAGTTCATACAATTAATAAATATATTGTATATAATAAAATATCTCTTAATGTATGCAATATTTTTTACATTTTTATTACTAAACTAAGAATAATATTATATCACTATATAATTTTATGTAGAGAATGTATTTTTAAAGGTAAACAGAGGAAACTTGGACTCAAAAACCTCATCTAAAATGAAAACAGTAAGGTTAAGATTTTACATAATAGAAAATCATGAGTAATAAATATTATATTTATATATAAAGGACTGGCCGGGTAACCCGAAGGTTAACCTGAACCCGTCCTCAACCCGATGCCGGGTCAAAAAAGGGACGGACCGAGTTTTGAACACCCCTACAGTTTTACATGTTTTTCTGGTCAAGACGGCATACTACCTAGTCATACTCATATATATTCATTCGCCAGAAGTTACATTTATATGTCCATAAAATTAATATCATTAATTTATACTTTTCACATATATATCATTGACACCCTCCGTCCTCATCATATTGCTATATGAAGACACATGCACCTAGCTAGAAATTAGCAAATGAAATCCCTATTAAAGAGAAGGGTGCATGAATGTATGTGGAACATGTCTAGCTGTTAGTTTCAAACTTGAAAGGGGAGATGTGCCTCTATAATATATCTCTGACTCTGAGCCGTACAACATGCATGCCATTGGTGTAGAGTGTAGAGTAGAGTAGCTCCTTCCTTCCTTCGAGTTCCACCACTACCACTCTTTAGTCTTAGGCCGTAAACGAAGACTTCGGGTTTGGTATTGCGTAAATGTAGGACTACGTACCTTTACTGAGGGCCATCTCTGACACTCTCACTAACCCCTCCTGCCCAATTCAACACCTAGCTACCTATGCATGCCTTCAAGTTTTACACATCAAATTTCTATATATATAGTTAACACTCAAATTAATTCTTAAATGAGATTTTACTTCCCTTTATTAAACATGTTAATTTGAGTGAAGGGGCTCAATTCAAGTATTTTTGAAAAAAAAATCCATTATGAGAAAATACCTGCTTCATACAAAAAAAAAACTAAAAAAGAAAAAAAAACTCGATCGAATTAATTTTTTATAAATTAAATCTTAGATGTATATTTCATTAGGGATAAATATTTACATATATACACTCAATTTTTGGATGTGGGAAGTGTGGGAAAAAAGATAAAATAAATAAAGAAAAATAAAGAGTCAGTTAATGAAAATGTGATAATTAATGTAATTTGAAAGGAAAAGGGAAATGAAAAAGTAAAGTATAAAATGAGGTATAGAAAAAGTTATTGTGAAAAAATTAAAACCCTTTGACTAGTCAAATATTTACACCTTAAAATACATATAAAACACTAATTTAATTCATACAAATATATATATTCAAAAACTTCTACATCATTTTATTTATTCCTTGTGGTGAATAAATTTCATAATTAATATTTTATTTTATCTCTAGCATTGCACGAAAAATATATATATTTGTATGATTAATATCTTTAAATATATATCTATTTTAAAAATAAACAAATAAATATATTAAAATATGAAATATATCTAGATATAAATTAAATAACTTAAATTTGATATTTAAATATTATTAGGGATTTAATAGGAAGGTTTACATTAAAAATGATAAGTATTTTGAATTTGAATCATTAATTCATAAAAATTAATTATTCTAATCATATTATTTAATAAGTTATATTTTATATAATTTTAAAATTATCATATATTTTTATATATTTTAAATTTTGAGATACTAATAAATTATCACATTATTCATATTTTAAAATCTGATTATTTGTTGCATTATTGCTATAGCTAATAATTAAAGAAGGTATATTATTAAATGATAATGATGAGGATTTGAATTTAAATTGAAAAATATTTTAAAAAATAGATTAAATATTAGAATCATAAATATTTAGATTTTAAAATATTAATATATTAATCTTTTTGAAAATTAGTAGAAAGTATGTTAGCATAGTTTCTACTATTTATTTTCTCTCTAATTTTGGTCTTTAGCCTTTTGATTAGGGTTGGTGGCCGGTTAGATAAAGTGATTAAAAAATTCAACCCTTACTTTAAGGTAAAGTACATCTACGATCACAATTTACTTTCACTGTGATTAATCATTATTTCATATTTTTCTCTTTTTTATTATATTTTGAAAGAAAATGATTTCAGGTGTATGAATTAATATTTGTGCATTTACTTAAATAAATTTAAAAATAATCATAAACACAAAAAAAACACGCGCGCATATATATATATATATAATGTTTTTATATAAAGTCACGCTTTATTTGTCACTTGATTTTACACAAAATGTATTTTTTTTCTTTTGAAAATAATATTATTACCTATAGTAGCATTATTTTATGAAAGAAAGTAAGGACAGGGAGATGACAAACAAAGATAAAAAGGAAAGAAAGTTTCTTTTGGCATTGCAGAATAATATATGATCAAAACACCAAAAATATAGTGCTTGAGGTTTTGACACCCAAAGGATTTGCTTTTCCCACAGCAGAAAGGCTCACTATGCTTCTTATGGTAAAAGGCTAAAAGCATGCATAACAAGTGGCCATGATGGCCACTTCTCCATTCACTCTCCGAAGAGCTAATTAGGCCACTCTTTCAACTGCTCCCTCTGAAGAAAGAAATATTGGGTCGGTGTGTGTGTGATAAGACATTTGAGGGAAAGGTGCATATATACTCCCTGCCAGATTAAGAGCCTATTCTTTGGTTGAGAGTTGAGTCTTTGAGAATGCATTTGGAAAATTCTCATAAAACATGTTATGTGATTCTTTAATCCTTATTTATACTCTACTTTAGATGGTTTCTTCTTTTGTTGAATTATTTAGGTATATTCAATACCAATGCCATTATAGTTAGGACATATGGGGCGGCCTCACTACTATCCCTTTTAAGTTTTAATGCCCCCTTTTAAATATGTGAAAAGTGGCACTTTATATAATTATATATTATGCAATGGTGAACTAATAAATAATATATAAGCCAATTTAAAAGTAACTTAACATGCAAGACATTTGTCATCTTCTCAACGGTTCGCACATAAACGGCTTTACCTCAATTATTCGTTCACCCCATGTGTATATAGACCTCTTTCTAGCTAGCATACATAAAAAAAATTGTGTCTCTATTTTGTTTTTTGGAAAAAACTTATTTCATTTATCTTCAACCACCTAATAATAGCCACAGTGAAAAAAAACATAGTTTAATTGAGTAAAAGCCAATCTTAGACATACAGAAAAGACTCAAAAGACCTCACTCAATTTCATATAACACTACAAGAAAAACGCTATTTAGCTAGGGTTATTTAACAGGGGTTGTTTGAACCCCACCTAAGTGGCCTTTAGTGGGGGTTATGTGGCCAGAGTTGTAAAAACCGTCTTTGAATGCACCAATTACCTGGGGCTCTATAACCGCATGTAAATTTTTACTTTTCCTTGTATCTACACCGTAGGAAATTATTTTTAAAGTCCTTTCGAATTTTTTATGGTTTTAAAGTTTAGGGAAAAATATGTCTCATGTCCCTGCAGTTTTGGTCAACCTGAGTCCCTGTCCCTATACTTTAAAACCATGGCTTTTTGTCCCCGTACTTTCAAAACCTCCGATACCCATCCCTGACGTTAGTGAAGTCTGTTATGTTGCTGAGCTGTTTAACGGAGGTGCCACGTGTCGTTATTTAAGGTCTTATTACATGGCTAATTAAGTTAATTAATCACTAATATAATTTTAATTCTTAAAAAATAATAAAATTCAATAATTTAAAAATCTGAAATCCTATTATTCCCAAATTCAAAACCCTAATGTGCAAAGTTGTGTCCATACATTTCCAAAATCCTCTGTAACCTTGCCCTATCTCCTTTGCCATTTTTCCATGTTCGCTCGCTGCCTGTTTACTGTTGAAGACAAAGTGTGAAGCTTGTTGTGCAACGCGTGTTCAAGTGGTCCCGTGGTTACGTTGGAACGGTGTAGTGCTCACGTGGAGGAACGGTTTCGAACAGTGCCGGTTGCAGGTAACGCTCCGTAACATTTTGCTTTTATGGTTTGTTAAATTTGGCTGGGTCCACCATTGTTGTGTAAGGTTTTATTTTTCGTGTAAAGTGTTGCCTTTTTTGTCTGTGTTTGCACTTGTGGACATGTGGGTTATTTTTCTAATATAATATTGATTGGTATTGTGTTGTAGGGATGGGTTTTTCTGTTGCTTTTCACCATATGGGTAAATTTGTCCATGAGGCATCACTGAGGTATAAGGGGGTGAAATTCATGTTTTTCATGGGTTGGATACTGATACTTGGTCTTATTTCGAGGCTGTGGGTCTGGCTAAAGATTTAGGGTATGTTGATTGATTTAATATACGGTGGAAATAGAAAGGGGTTGGTTTTAAGAGAGGACAGAGAGAGTTAAGAAATGATGAAGATGCTTTGGAGCTCTGTAATATAGTTGTAACTAAGAAATGTGAGATGGAAATATACTTGGAGCATGGGCTGAGCAGTGAGGCAAATGTGCAGACTTTGAAAGTTCCCTTATTAACTAACAAAACAAAAACTGAAAAAGTACATGAGAATGATGTAGTTAATGAGGATGTGGGTTGTGAGCAATTGAATGATGATGGGGTTGAAGTGGCAAAGTCAGTAGAAACTGAAGCACATGCTGATAAGAGGAATGAAGTGGTTAATGACATGCAGGGTGAACATGGTAGTGATGTACCAAACACAGTAGAAGTTGAAGTAGAGGTTGAGAGTGATGCAAGTGAACAATCAATCGAAGATGTGCATTTTGATGATTCTAAGGAGGAAAGAGCACTAGGTGATGATGATGGGTTTAATTATGGTGATGTTGGTCAAGCAGAGGCAGAGTTGAATGAAAAGCTGAAGAATAAGAAAAAAAAGGGTGAGAGGAAGTGGTCAGAAAGGTGGTTCAGGGACAAAAGAGAAGGGAGAAACTAGTTGAGTGCATAGGAGTGGGGAAAATGATGGTACTGGAGCTAATGTTGGTGTTTTTACTCCTGAAAATTTGGAAAACATGTACACCATGGAAGAAGACTACGAGAGTGAAGAATTGCTTAGTGGGGCTGATACTTATGATGATGAAGAGGCAACACCTAAGTACCTAAGATTTCATAAAGAAGACATGTGCAAAGGGTTTAAGTGGATGCTTGGCATGGAATGTGGCAGTTTGGGGGAATTTAAGGATGCAATGCTTGAGCATATCATTCTTAATGGCAAGGAAATCAAGTTTGTGAAAAATGATCTGATGAGGGCAAGGGCCAAGTGCACAAGGAAATGCCCTTTCACTGTTTTATGCAGTAAGGTGGGTGCAACTCAAACTTTCAGAATAAAAACCTTAGTTGGTAGGCACAGGTGTGGCAGAGTGTTTAACAATAGAAATGCTAACTCAAAGTGGATTGCGAAGGTTGTTGTTCAGAAGTTTAGGACCTCCTCTAATATGAAACTAAATGAAATCATTGAGGATGTGAGGAAAAACTTTAGTGCTGGAATTAGTGAATGGAAAGCTTGGAAGGCCAGGAGATTTGTCAGAAATATTGTTGAGGGGGATGCCATCCAGCAGTACACTATGCTATGGGATTATAGTGCAGAACTGAGGAGGGTCAGTTTGGAAAATACTTGTAAAATTCAGCTTGAGAGAGTGTCACCTGATCTGCCACCTAGCTTTGGCAGTTTTTACATGTGCTTGGAGGGATGTGAAAATGGTTTCTTCCAAGGTTGTAGGCCTTTCATGGGAGTTGATGGATGCCATCTGAAGACTCAATATGGAGGAGTGCTCCTAATAGCTGTGGGAAGATATCCAAATGATCAATATTTCCCATTGGCTTTTGCTGCAGTAGAGTTAGAGACAAAGGAAACCTGGAGATGGTTTTTACAACTCCTTTTGGAAGATATTGGTGATGTCAGATCCAACAGATGGGTCTTTATAAGTGACCAACAAAAGGTGATGTTCTAATATTCAAGCTTTTTAATTTATGTTATTGCTATATATTTGGATAATTTACTTTTCAGTGTATATGTTTCAGGAGCCTGTGTTTGATGAACTGTTGGAGGGGGTTGAGCATAGGTTCTGTCTTAGACACCTTTATGCTAACTTCAAAAGAAGTTTGGGGGAGGGACCATGTTGAGAGATTTGATGATGGGAGTTGCTAAGGATACATACGTTCAGGCTTAGGAGGAGAAGATGAATCAGATCAAGGCATTAGACAAAAATGAATATGAGTGGCTGGCAGCAATTCCTAAAAGATCATGGTGTTGTTGGTATCAAATTTTAAATACCTTCAAATTCTAGAAGACAGAAGTCTTTTATATGATTCAAAAAGCTTATGGATGTCTTTGAATAAGCTAAGGTATTTATGGATTTAAACTCGAAATATCGCTATGTTATTAGAGTCAATGCCTTCGAATGTGAAAAAGAGAAAAGGGAAATTCGAATGACTTGTTGGCTAATGACTAAATTAACTTAGTGAGATTTTAGAAGGAGTTTATTCAAGTTTCGAAAAGAAACTGCAATATATTAATATATGAAATCGAAAAGCAAAGCAGTTATGTAATACAGAAAGCATAGATAAGTTCTTTTATTCATATACAAAGGTAATTCGAATTACATAGAGTTCGAATGCAATACATGGAAAGATACATGTAAGAAAAGACTATCCTATGTCTTCGAATATCCAGAAAATAACTATCTTATGTTTTCATAAAGGACTTGACTCCTGCCTTTATGGTCTTCTTTTGCCTTCCTGTCCTTCATTTGAACCGCCTCTTCTTCATCCATTTCCACAGGCTTTGATTGAACCACCAGGGGAGGAGCTTTGTGCAAAAGAAAAAAATAAAAATCCATGTGGATCAACAAAGAAAAGTGAAAGATGGAGTGAGGATAAAATAAGTCATATATTTGGCTACGACGTTCGACCCAAAAGGGAATCCTTAGAAAGGATTGAAAAAGCTTATAGCTTTGGCTACCTCGTTGACCTTATAAAAAATGAAATCATTAAAGATCAGGTCGAACGCAGTAGCCAAAGAAAAAAGCTTTTTCATTTTGAACTAAGTGGGGAATAGTAGAAGAATGGAAAGGAATGAAGAATATGTTCAGAATAGAACTCCTATTTATAGGGGAGGAGAAAGGGAAAATAATAAATTCGTCCCCAGAATGAACCAATCAATGAAGCCTCCATAAATGAAGCTGGATGGACGGTGGATGGTGGACGATAATTAAAGGCCACCATGAAATTGGCCAAAAGAAGATTGACACGTGGCAAAGCCATGGAAACCAAATGGTTGAGGAAGAACATGAGTTTCAGGGAATATCAAGCATCAGAAAATTTCTAAGTTATACGGAACAGAAAAATCGAGGAAGCTGTTCGATTTTTTAGATTTTAGAATCGAAATACAAAGTGGTTAGAAGGACTTAGAAAGTATTTCTAAAGAAGAAAGGTACATTCGAGGGAAGTCAAGATTTGAAGAAACCGTTATTAGCAGTTATTGGAAGTTCATTGTCCAAGACAGATGTCAGAATTCTAGTTAAGCATTACAAAAGTTCAAAAAGGGATAAAGAAGTTTCTGACTGTTAGAAGACGTATCAGCCATGCATTGTGCCAACACATGAAGACTGGTGATGTGTCTTATGTATATTAGTTAGCCGTTAGAATTAGAAGTCTACAAATAGGCAAATTCATTATGTAATAAGGGTTGGATTCATTTTTTTGAAAACTCTCTGAAACACCAATAAGTCTATCCTTTCAATGACAACTGGTTCTAAAGAGATATTCAGGTATGCAATTCCATCCACACTTTCATTTAATGCAATTTTTATGATTTCTTTCTTATTTAATCTTTACTTTACGCATTTCAATTTGATTTCTTGTTAATTGTTTATTTCCTTTCATTAAATTTTGTTCTTTCATTCATGAAATTCTTTTCCTTTTCATTTCTGTACTTCAATTTCGATTTCTTGTTCAAAGTGTTGAGTGAATTCTGTTTGAAATCTCAGAATTAATCTATTTTAATTTCCAAAAGTTAAACACTGTAAACCTACTTCTTAAAAGAGTCCCTTTTGAAGAATGGATTCTATGTCCTAGATTGATCATAGAATCAAAAGGTTAAGAGTAATCTTATTTTTTCGAGATTTACTTTTATCACTCAAGCAAATTGGCACGCCTAGTGGGACAAATTTCCAGAAGTAGTGTGTGACAAAATAATTTCCAAAAATACATTCTTGTATGCGTTTGAGAAGTGATAGAACAATATCTGTTCAAAGGCCCAATAATGCAAGACCAGTGGGAAATGGAAATGGTAGTATGAATACAAATACTGGAAGTTCAGTGCCTCATGCAAATGAGTCTGTAAATAATAATGACAACAATGTTGTTAATGGAGACAATAGTGTTAATAGGGACCAAGTGGTTTCTGGAACTTTACCAAAAAACCCAGTTGTGAGTCAAATTGTTTCTAGTATTCCTGCCCTAAACAACACTTCAATGACATGGAATGGAGATCCGGTTTATTGTCTACCTAATGGTTTTGTTCCAAGTACTGGAATGGCTTCACCAACAATGTCAACAATTGGCCCAACAACGATACCTTTCGCGAGTTGTGGACTAATTTTGAATCCTTTTGTAGGAAGTTCATCTTCATCCATTACTAATTCTACTTTGCAGTCATTAAGGCAACAAATGGATGAAAGTAATCATGATATGATGAATATGTTGACACAACAAATGGCAACTGTATTCAATCTGTTAGTACAAACAACAAATACTAACTATAATGTTTTGGCTAGACAAATGACTAGGATTGCAGATGTGTTTGGGCTCTTGCAAATCCAATTATCCAACAAGTACCCAATGCTAATGGAAATCCTCTAGTAAATCAAGAGGATATTAATAATTGAATCCCAGACCCAGTTGTGCAAGTCGAGAATAGGGATGACAATGCACCCCGAGTCATTTTGAATAGGAATTAGAATGCTGACGAAATGTTAGAAAGGATAAGATTGAACAATATTGGGGGGCAACAAAATGTTGCTAGAATTGTTGTGTAGGTCTTAAATAGACATGGATTTAATGTGGGATTCGTAAATCACCCATATGTGGTGTCCCCTTTTTCTTAAATAATTTTACAAACTGAGTTACCTAGGGGATGGAATGTCCCAAAATTTACTAAGTTCGCTGGGGAAGTAGGAGAATCTACAGTTGAACATATTGCTCGATATCAGATCAAAGCAGGGAACTTAGCTAATAATGAAAGTTTAAAAATGAAATATTTTCCAAGTTCATTAACAAAAAATGCTTTCACTTGGTTTACAACATTACCTCTGAATTCGATCCATACATGGAATCAATTAGAAAGAAGTTTTCATGAACAATTCTTCCGGGGAGAACCAAGGTTACTCTCATGGATTTGGTTAATACTAAAAGAACACAAGGTGAATCAATAGATGATTACTTAAATAGATTCAGGCAAATGAAGGCCAGATGTTTTACTCAGGTTCCTGAGTATGAATTAGTTCAAATGGCCGCAGGAGGTCTGGATTATTCAATTTGTAAGAAGTTGGTCAATCAACTTAGAGATATGGCTTAGTTGGCTGATAAAGTAAGACAAATGGAACATCTTAAGAAAGAAAAGGAAAAATTTAGGAGACCTAATAAGATGATAAGAAAACAAAAGATAGCATACTTAGAGGTTTCTAATGATAACGATGTTGACGTCGATTTAGAAGATAATGATGTTCATGTGGCTGAACTTAAGTCAGGGCCTCCTTATATTTGTTCATTCCTAAAACCATATAACAATGTTAGGTGATAATTCGAAAGATAATTCAAAAGATAAGTTTGTTAAGAAAACTTATGGTTTTGATATTTCGATGGCTGATCAAATTTTTGATATATTGGTTAAGGATAAACAAATTATTCTAAGTGATTACCTTAAAATCCCTTCTCAGGAACAAAGAAGAGGTCGAAAATATTGTAAGTATCCTCATATATATGGTCACTGGACTAACAGTTGGGTTCGCTTCAGGGACATTATTTAGGAAGCCATTAAGCAAGGCCGTTTGAAATTCGAAGAAAGGTCTTCCATGGCAATGAAAATAGATTCTGATCCTCTTCAAGTTAATGCTAACTATGTTAAACCAGTCAGCATTAACATGGTTGAGGTCCAAGATTCGAATTCTGTGAAAGAGGTCAGAGAGATGGCCATTGAGGAAGTTCAAGAAATTTGAGATGTTTATCCAAAAGGGGGAGAGTCCCTTATCGAATTCTTGAATAGAAAGAAATTGGAAGATGCCTCAATTGAACTTTTCCCGAGATGTAAAGTTATATTCGACAAATCTTCTGCCAAAGTGTTTCGAGATTCCAAAATGAAGAGACATTATCAGGTTGTGGCCTCAAAGGGTTTTTATGAAAAAAAAGGAAAACCTGATATGGATAATTCTCCTAGTGGGAGTAGATGGATGCATAAACCGAATCTCACCTCCGAAGAGAAAAAATTACAAGGTTCAAACTTTGTTAACAAAGGGAAACAAGGTATGTATCCTACTCATCCTATGACGGGAAAGCCTCGAACCTTTTTGCCACCTTCCATTATTCCTCCAAATAAATGGGTTCGAATGGGTAATCCGAAAGCACAACAAAACTATCAAGGGTTTCAACCAATGCCTTATTTTGTGAACAAGCCACCCATGACTAAGACCAAATGGAGAAGAGTGTAAAGATTTAGGAAGACAGATTTCGAGGAAGAAGAGAAGTTGAGCAAGATGGCTCAAAATGAAAATTTACAACCTAAACACATTCAAGCTAAGAATGCGCATGTAATTCAGGTTCAAGGGACTTCAGACCATCCTTCTTATGCTCAAGTAGTGAAAAAGAAACATTTTCAGGTTAAAGGAGGGTTCATTGAAGAAGAGGACAATCTCTTGACTGAAAACTTTGAAACTGGCTTCACAGATAGTCTGGAAGATATCTGTGGGGTAGTATCAGTGTTACCTGCAGAATACGCAGAAGAGCTTGAAAAGGGTTTAGAGGATGATGATTATGAAGATGACGATATTGGTGATGAACCAATATGTTACTCATATGTTGGGAAACAAATTTGCCAAAATAATTCAGCAGTATTCGAGAGACCCACAGAAGAGATACAATTACACATGAAGCCTTTGTTCATAAGGGCCTTGATTAATGATGTAAGTGTGGGTAAAGTAATTGTGGATTCTGGTGCTATTTTCAATTTGATGCCCAAGATTATGATGAGAAGGTTGAGGAAGTCGAAGGCAGACTTAATGCCTCATCAGATGATTATTACGAATTACAGTGGTAAAATATCGAAGTCTAAATGGGTATTGTGTCTAAAATTGACTGTAGGAACAATAATGAGACCAACCATGTTTGTAGTGGTTGATTCGAAAGCTAATTACAACCTTCTGTTTGGAAAGGAACGGATTCATGGTGTAGGTGCAGTGCCATCTTCGATGCACCAGAAACTTTCCCTGTGGAGTAAGGAAGAAGTGCCCAATTATGTTGATGGGGATAAAAATTATTTCAAAGTGGAAAAAGATGTTGTAGACATTCGGAGTATGTAAAAGAAGGTGATGAAGATAAGGCCTTATGAGATAATTAACAAATACATGTTGATGCCAACAAAAGTCCCTTATTCTATAAGGTTAAACCCAGATTGTGGGTTTATGTTGCAGTGTGATATTGGCCTCGAGGAGGCCATGAGATTCTCCGAATGGACATATCAAGAATATATTCGAGCTTTTGTGCTCGAATTTTGGCCTACATGGCCGAAAAAAGGATAGAAACGGCATGTGAAGCCGAAGTTGAACAAGATAATCATAATGATGAAAAGACGGCCTTAGAGGTCGAGTGGCAAGAAGGAAGGTTGGTTATAGAAGAGATAGAAGAAACTCAGTCTTCTTCTGATCATGAAAGAATATCTTCTAGAAGTATTGAGACTCCTAAAGACAGATGTTTGAACGAAATGATTAGAAAAGTGGAAACCTATGTTCAGGAACAAGAAAGGGTTGAGTTCGATCGATTGGATTGTATATATGATGATTCCCCTTTAGATTTCGAAGGATCATTATCTCAAGGTATAAAAAAATGGAAGCTCAAGACCCTTTAGAGAAAGTTAATTTGGGAACAGATGAAGAAAATAGACAAACCTTCATAAGTAAATACCTCAAAGGAAGTTTTAAAGAGAAAATGATTAATTTGTTGAAAGAATAAAGATTGCTTTGCTCGGGACTATCACGAAATGTCTGGTCTGAGTAGAGAAACGGTCGAACATAGATTGCCAATTTATCCAAATAAACGACCAATGAAGCAAGCTCCTAGAAGATTTGCTCCAGAAATTATATTGAAGATCAAAGAGGAAACTGAAAGACTTCTAAGAGCTAAGTTCATTCGAACAGACAGGTACATTGATTGGATTTCTAATATAGTTCCTGTTATTAAGAAAAATGTGACTCTAAGAGTCTGTATTGATTTTAGAGATCTTAATGCTGCAACTCCAAAGGATGAGTATCCAATGCCAGTTGCCGATATGTTAATAGATTCGACAGCAGGAAATGAATTGCTAAGTATGATAGATGGATATTCAAGATATAACCAAATATTTATTGTTGAAGAGGATGTATCGAAAACAACTTTTCGATGTCCTGGAGCAATAGAACATATGAATGGGTAATGATGCCCTTTGGCCTTAAAAATGCTGGTGAACATACCAGAGGGCCATGAATTCAATTTTTCATGATTTAATAGGAAAATTTATGCAAGTCTATATAGATTGTAGGAAACACGGGAAAACACTAGAAGGGGGTTGAATAGTGTTTTTATAAACTCTAACGAGTTTTGGAAGCTTTTCGTGAAGAAGTGTTTTTCAGCAAGTTCGTAAGAATTCTCTGAAGTTCCTTCAGAGAGATGTTTTATACAACTGAAACTTTCGAAAGAAAACACTTAGAGTTATATAACTTCAAATTCAAATCCCCTTAGTTAGCAATAAGTGAGTTTACGAGAGATAAGGGTCCAGAAGACTTAGCCACAGATTTATACTGGTTCACTCACAACCACCGTGAGCTACGTCCAGTCCCAATGCAACAACATCAAAGGAGTTCCACTATCTGATCAGTAGTACAAGTATTCTTTTGTCAACCAAGCATCTTCAGGCTCTATTACAAGTATTCTTTGTCCTACCAAGCCACTTCTGACTCTAACAAGTATTCTTTGTCCTACTAAGCCACTCTTGGCTCTAACAAGTATTCTTTTCTATCAAGCCTCTTCAGGCTCTACAACAAGTATTGTTTTATCAACCAAGCCTCTTCAGGCTTTAACACAAATCAGTGTTTAAAAGTGAAAGTCTAAGCTTATAAACTACACAAGTTTAAAGTTCAAACTCAGGGAAATGTTCAGGATAACTGAGGTAGACTCAGGATATGAAAGTTTTTGTATAATGAAAATATACAGATAATATTTCAGCGATTCAGCGTTTTAACAAGTTGGCTTATTCGTCTATACTTTTCATGAGCTCTCCATGGGTATTTATAGAGTTGGATTTGAAATCCGTTAGACTCAATTTGATTCTCGTTGAAATAGCATTAAATGCATTCTCTCCCGTTGTCACACAAAGCTCTGATAACTTGTTCTACAGTACGCAGTAGGTGTGCAGAGCTGACTTGCTTTTCTGAACAATTGTACTTGCAGCAGACAAGACTTCCTCTTTAAGGTATCCTTTTTGAAAACAACTTGAGGAGGCTTTCTGCGTTCATAGCTGAGAATGGAGAATGATCTGAGCAGCTTCAAATCTTGACAAGTTCTTCAAGAGGTCTATAAGAATAAAGAATTTGGTGCAGGGACCAAGCCACGTCAAATAGTACCAGAGAGTTCCTTTCAGAAAGTTCGTCTCTTCAGCATGTTGGTTACTTCAGAAAGGTTGCACAACTCAGAATGTTGACCTTTCCAGAATTTATTTCTTCGTGCTGAAACCATCCTTGCTGAAAACATATAAAACACTTTACGCATAAAATGTAGAAATGACTTAGTCAAATTTGTTGTTCATTAAAACTCAGGATATGAGAGACTTAAAACATTATTAAATGCTTAATAATATTTTTGAGACTCAACATTCTCCCCCTTTTTAATGATTACAAATTTTATTATGTCTATCAAATATCTGGAGGGAAAATTTGGAATAATTGAAGATATACTCCCCCTTAACCAGATACTTAATAAAACACAATGCTCCCCCTGAGATGGATCTGTTTTTGTAAGACTTCAAAACCGCTTCAGAGATTTGTTAGTCATAAATATAACTCCCCCTTTTGTCATTGGTCAAAAGGGTACAATAGCATGAAATACTTAACAGAATTGATCAGCATGTAGGGATAAATCATATAATCAGAGTAATAAATGGTAATAAATACGCGTGAAAATAGGAATGATCATGGTAATAATGTATCAATCACCATGCAGAATGTTTGAAACAACATAAGATAAAATGACTGAACATAAGCAACACGCTGAGATAAAATGGCATCCACATCACTGACTTGTCCTTTCCACACTGGAGGGGGAAGATCGTTCAGCAGAATGCACAATCTGAATCGTCGTCAGCTTTTGCTTAGTCTCGCCCAGTTCTTTCATCAGCCTAGCATGTCTCAGCTTGAGTTTCCTGACCTCATCCTCTCTTGCTCTAAGCTCATCTTGAATAGTACCCTCAATGAAGGTGATGGAGAGCAGTCGTCCAGTGAACTTGAAGGGTTCAAAACCAAATTGCAGACCAAACTCCTTAGGATGGAATACTAAACAAGTGTATTCAGGGAAACCCGTCCACTCCCGCAACTTCCGATTGCTAGGGTCATCAAAAGATTCCCTCACTGAGTTAGGAAAACGTCCTCGAAAGAAGGTAGCTCATTCTTGATAGTGCAGAGAGTGATCAGTGGCACAGTCAATGAAGTCGAATCTAGTTCCTGAAGAGGAACCTTCCTTTTCACGTTCATGCCAGTAGGATTCCCAAACCTAGTCTCTGTAGGTATGACTCAAACCACCATATTTTCTGACATAAGCAGGTAGCTCTTCCCATTCAGCAGGAGTCATGGGTTTGAACTTGGCATCACCGGAGGTATAGAACTTGTCAGCTTTTCCCTTTTCATCATCACCGGGAGTGAGAGGTAGCCGAGGAATGATCCTATTTGGTTGCCATAGAATCCTGGTAGAGGGCTTCATTGAGAGAGGTTTTGGAGCTTTGAAGTATCTGCAACCCGAGGCTTTGTGAATGTGCCTTTCAAACAGCTCAGTTTCAACATTTAGCTTGCGTACAAGCAGCCATTCATCCTCATACATTCTTATTTGTTCTTCAGAGAAGACATCAACAGGCTTCCAGAAATGTTGAGAGGGTTGCACTTTATTTCTGATCCTCTCTAGTTTATCGGTGAGCAAAGATTTTCCTTTTCTTCTTGCCCTGGCTGCACCATGAGAATCCACATGCAAACCAACAAAGCCAGGCAAAGCAGGGTAGGACTTGAAGTATTCCAGCTCTTCAAACAAATTTGGAAACATGGGAACTCTGGGCCTTTCAGCAAATGGAATATTGTAAGGCTTGTGAGGCTCTTCCTGACTCAGCCTAATTTCTGTCTTATACATGGGAAAGGGACAAGGATCATATGATTTTTGTTGAGACCAATCCCTTATTTTTGGCTTCAGCAAAATTTCTCTAGGCAAGTTTCTACCCTTTCAGATGCATCGCTCTTCAGTTTCTTTAGACTCCTCTTCAGATTCTTCAGAAGCTTCAGAGGATGATTAATGGGATGGAGGAGGACTTGGTGGATCTACAGCAGACTGCTGTTGAGGAGGTGGTGGTGCAAGATTATTCAAACCTTCCTCATCTGAAGGATTCAAATTTTGAAATACCACATGGATTTTCTTGTATGGGGGTTCTTCTTCAGCAGGAACCTTTCCCTTCTTCCTTGTGAGCTCTTCCAGCTTCTTTTTCCTCTCCTCTTCAGCAACTTGCTGAAATCTTACAGCATCAGCTTGCTGAATCGATCTGTTTCTTGTAACATTTGAGGTGCCTCTGTAATAGGAGAAAGCAATCTCCTTTTAACTTTTCTTTTTTGTACACTAACCCTTCTTCTCTTGGTCCTATAAGCTTGTTCTAACCTTTCATCTTCAAGCAGTGCTTGCTGTGTTGCAACAGCAATAGCATGATCCAGTTCTTCTTGCTCTTTTGCTTTTCTGACTTCTTCTTCATCAAGCATATTGGCTATGGAAGCCACTTTCTAAAGTTCAAGATCTATATTACTTGCAGCAAGGGGTACAACTTCAATAGTCTTTTCTGATGACCCATCTGAATGTTCAAACACCCCACCCTGTCTTTCTCCTAGAGAAATAGGCTCAGTGAGCTGAGCACCACTCCCCTCAGCGTTCTGACCAACAATTTCAGTAGGTTCCAGTAGAACTTTCTGAACAGGTTCAGAAACTTTGGATTGTGTTGCATCAGCCACCGTCAAAGGTGTTGATGTCAGTTGAGCAACCTCTTCAGAGGGTTGAAGTCTATCATCAGCAGGAGCTTGAATAGCTTTCTTGATAACTCTGGTCCTCTTCTGTTTGACAATTTTCTCAGGAGTGGGAGCTGATGTCACAAACTCACTTCTTCTTATGTCACCCCTAAGATCATTCTCAAGAATCTCTAGAGTTGATCTTCCAGTAGCAGCAGCTTTGCCAATGGCAATAGATTCCTTGAGCGTTGGAGAAGGAGGAGGTGGAGGCTTGATATCAAAGCCCATCTGCTTCAGAGTCTTGGAGCCAAAGTAGGCAGGAGCTTTGTGGTCGATCAACTTATTAACTGGCACCTTGAAGTGCTCCAGAATACCCATGATCAAGGTATTATGAGGGAGACTGGAGGCAGAATCTTTTACTTTTCTGATCATATGATGAAGGATGATCTTTGGCAGGTTCATCTTCTGCTTCCTCATCAGATTCACTATACAAAACCTCTCCAGTTCAGAGACGTGATTCTTCCCACCAATCTTGGGTAGGATGCAACATCCAAAGATGGCATGAAGAATGCGAGGAGTTCTGAACATCTTGGTAGCGTCTTTGTTGGAGGGATTTTCTTCTCCGTACAACATTAGATTAAACTTCTTGGTTCCACCATTTTGGCTTTCCCAATCTTTCACAAACTCCAAGCCTTCAGACTTCGTCCTGGTTACAATCTCCAGAACATCTGCATCAACGAAAACAGTAGTTTTCAGCACCTTGGCCTTGATGGAGACATAGCCATCTTTCCCTTTAACTTCTTCAGCAGTTTCCCAGAACTCAACCACACTTCCTGAATGCCAAGAGCAGTTTACTGAGCCAAAGAAATCTGACCACCCAGCAGCTTCAAATTCCTCTTGGTAGTCGTACCCGAAATTAGCTAACATTGATAGGTTCACGGCCCTATTAGCCACTATTTTCCCAGAAGCTTTGGAGGCAACAACAGATTTCTTGGACGCCATTGAAAAAGGAAGAAAATGGAGTCTTGAACACTTGAGAGAGAAAGAGTGCAGAGAGTATTCTGAGAGTTGAGTGACTTGGTAAGCAAGGAGACGTGAGAGAAGATTAAGACATCAGCTCACGTGTTTTAAATAGCCGTCACTAGAGTTGTAATCATGGAAATTACAGACTGCGCAATATTGAAGAACGTGCAACGTGCAGTAGTGGAAAGGGTGAGAAAACCAACCGTCTTAGTGTGCCACATCACTAAGTGACTATTTATGTTCAGCAAGTTCAAGCTTTCAGAGAGAACAATTATCTCAGAGAGTTCAAAACATCAGCAAGTTAAAAATGTTTCAGAAAATTATTTTTCAGAGAATGCAAGAATATTCAGATTATCTCTAATGAATTTAAACCTATCTTCAGTAAGAGGTTTAGTGAATATATCAGCTCATTGAAATTCCATTTCAATGAACTTTATATCAATAATTCCCTTCTGAACATAGTCTCTAATAAAATGATGATTGATTTCTATATGCTTAGCTCTAGAATGTTGAATTGGATTTTTAGAGAGATTTATAGCACTACTATTATCACACAAAATAGGTATAGAATTAATTGAAATATTAAAATCTTCTAATTGATATTTAATCTAAAGAACCTGTGAGCAACAGCTTGCAGCCGCTATGTATCCAGCTTCAGCTGTTGAGAGAGCAATTGTACTTTGCCTCTTGCTTTACCAGCTAACCATGTTGTCTCCAATGAAGTGGCATCCTCCACTGGTTGACTTTCTTTCAATTCTGTCTCCAGCAAAGTCAGCATCATAGTATCCTAACAATCTGCAATCCTTACTCTTCTTATAGCAAAGACCAAGATTAGTAGTACCATTTAGATATCTGAAAATTCTCTTTACAACTTTGTAGTGAGATATTCTAGGATCTGATTGAAATCTTGCACAGAGACAAACACTAAACATGATGTCAGGTCTGCTTGCTGTAAGATACAATAGAGAACCTATCATGCCTCTATACAAGGTTTGGTCAACACATTCTTCACCCTCATCTTTACCCAAGATAGCAGAGGGATGCATAAGAGTTGACATGGGCTTGCAATCATTCATTCTGAATTTTTTGAGCATTTCATTAGTATATTTTTCTTGATGGATCCATATACAATCAAATTCCTGCTTAATTTGCACTCCTAAGAAAAACTTTAATTCACCCATTAGGCTCATTTCAAATTCAGACTGCATCAGCCTTGAAAATTCCTTGCATAAAGAAGAATTTGTTGAACCAAAGATAATGTCATCAACATATATTTGGACAAGTATAAGATCTTTGTTAGACATTTTTCTAAAAAGAATTGTGTCCACCTTTCCCCTTTCAAAACCATTTTTAGTGAGAAAGGTGCTCAGTCTGTCATACCAAGCTCTAGGAGCTTGTTTAAGACCATATAGAGCCTTCTTTAATTTAAAAACATGTTCAGCAAAGGCAATATCTTCAAAACCCGGAGGTTGTCTAACAAAGACTTCTTCCTCAATAAATCCATTAAGGAATGCACTTTTAACATCCATTCGATATAGTTTGATTTGAAATTGGCTAAATATTTAATTAGAGTTATTCAACTTTTAGAGATGTTTGATGAAGTTAAAATTGAACATATATCACGAGTTCAAAACTATGAAGCTAATGAATTGGCTCAGATAGCTTCGGGATACAGAATTTCCATTGGAACTCTGAGGAAAGTAATTGACATTCAGGAAAGATTTCCAATGAAAGAGTTTGATATCTGTAATATAAATATTCTTCATCTGAACGATTGGAGAAGAGAAATTGTGGATCTTCTTTGAAACCTAGCGCTTCCAACAAATAAAAGGCTAAAATTTAAGTTCTTAATTATGTCATCCTAGGAGAAGAGCTTTATAAAAAGGCCGTTGATGGAAATATACTTCGATGCCTTGGAGAAACTGAAGCTTACTTAGCTTTAGTAGAAGTCCATGAAGGAACTTGTGGAGTTCATCAGGCAGGAAAGAAAATGGAATGGGTTTTAAAGAGAAGATTGTTTTATTGGCCTTCGATGGCCAAAGATTGTCATGATTTCGCTAAGTCCTGTGAAGAATGTCAAAAACATGGGTACGTACAACAAGTCCCAGTGAGTGAGTTACATTCAATTGTAAAGCCTTGACCTTTTAGAGAATGGGCTTTAGATTTGATTGAGATGTCAGATAATGGGATGTCAGAAGAAAAGAACGTCGTGTTATCTGGGGACCTGACCTATTTATAGACAAATAAGGTTATTTTTTGGTATTTCTATTTTTACCCATCACAAAATAGAATTACCCTTTAGTTACCACACATTAAAGGTCCCATATCCTTTTAGATACATAACTGCCCAATATAATTTATTTGACCACTTTTAATTTGGCATAATCGTAGGTGTCCTTAATATATAATTATTCACATATAAGATCAATGTTGCATTAAGGATCCAACAATCTCCCACTTGGACTATATGTGTGACCATATAATTATATAATTATCAAATGCATTTTTTACCAATTCAGTCCATCAATCATACCAACATAGGATCAAAACAATCTTTGTTACATTTATCGTAACTAAACCCATCAATGGTCACATATGTTGACACAAATGAATAACATAAATCATGATATGGATGTGTAGTATGGAATTTTCATGTAATGTGATCTTAACATGCCTAATTCCATTAGGTCCTCCTTAAACCTTAGTGAGATCAACCATAACAAAATCAGAGTTTAAATATACCAAAACTTAATTTCTGCAGAAAATATAATTGAACCATACATATATTGAAAAAAATATTTGTCAGAAAATATTCAAAAAATTACAAACTCCCACTAAAACTGAATATCACTTAAAGACATAACACCCATACGAGCAGTGTGCCCGTGAAACATTTTGGGTATTAATCCTTTAGTAAGCGGATCCACAACCATAGAGTTTGTATCAATATGTTCTATAGACAACTGTTTACTCTGAACTCTTTCTTTAACAACCAAGAACTTGATGTCTACATGTTTAGACTTCATTGAGCTTCTGTTGTTGTTGGAAAATAGAACTGCCGATTTATTATCACAAAATAACTTAAGTGGTCTTTCTATACCATCCACTATACGTAGTCCTGTGACAAAATTTCGTAGCCAAATTCTGTGATTAGAAGCCTCATGACACGCTATGAACTCAGCTGCCATAGTAGAAGAGGCTATAAGAGATTGTTTAGCACTCTTCCACGAAATAGCACCTCCAGATAGCATGTATACATAGCCTGATGTGGATTTCATACTATCTTGGCACCCAGCAAAATCGGAGTCAGTATACCCAATGATCTCAAGTTGATCCAACCTCCGATATATGAGCATATAGTCTTTTGTTCTCTGTAAGTACCGCATGACACGTTTAACTGCCTTCTAATGATCCAATCCTGGATTACTCAAATATCTACCTAACATCCCTGTAACGTACGCAATATTTGGACGCGTACAAACCTGAGCATACATTAGACTCCCTACTGCTGATGCATAAGGAATCTTCTGCATTTCCTTTTCTTCAAAGGCATTCTTAGGGCACTGATCGAGACTAAACTTGTCTCCCTTAGCCACAGGGGTATTGCTTGGTTTCCAATCTTGCATGTCATATCTCCTTAGAACCTTTTCGATATAACCTTTTTGAGACAACACAATAGTAACTCGAGAATGATTTAGGTGTATCTGTATGCCCAATACAAAAGATGCATTACCAAGATCTTTCATCTCAAAATTCTTAGCTAAAAATATATTTGTTTCATGCAATAAATTTATATCGTTGTTGGCAAGCAAAATATCATCAACATACAAAACTGGAAAAATATATTTGCTCGCACAAAACTTATGGTATATATAGTCATCAACTAAATTCACCTCAAAACCACACGAGGTGATCACATGATGAAACTTGAAATACCACTGTCAAGATGCTTGCTTGAGTCCATAGATGGATTTCTTAAGTTTGCAAAACAAATTCTTTGAATCTTTTGAAACAAAGTTTTCCGGTTGCACCATTTAAATTGTCTCGTCAATGTTACCATTGAGAAACACTGTCTTTACATCCATCTGATCTAACTCAAGATCAAAATGCGCCACTAATGCCATTATAGTCCTGAAAGAGTCTTTAGAAGAAACCGGAGAAAAAGTTTCTTTATAGTCATTTCCTTCTTTCTGTGTAAAACCCTTTGCGACAAGACGAGCCTTGAACCTTTCCACATCACCTTTCGAATCCCTCTTGGTCTTAAATATCCATTTGCAAACAATGGGTTTCGCCCCTTCTGGCAATGAAACAAGATCCCATACATCATTGTCCCTCATGGACTTAATCTCTTCATTCATGACATCAATCCACTTTTGAGAATTAGAACTTTCCATAGCTTGATGAAAGTTAATTGGGTCATCTTCCACCAATCCAATTCCAACCTCATGTTCTTGGAGATACACAACATAGTCATCTGGTATGCACTTCTCCTTTCTCTAGTGGATTTCCTTAATGGCATAGGTTCTTGAGGAGGAAGAGTTTGTTCTTTTGGAACAACTTCTTGTATAGGAGGTTCTACATTGTCTTGATTTGTTGTGTCTTGAACAAAGTCAGGAAAAGGATCCTGAACAATGCCAATAACACCTGTGGGAATATTAATATATTCCTCCTCAAAGACAAATTCCTTAACTATAACTCCCTTTGCAAAATCGACATCCTCAAAGAACCGAGCATTTCCTGATTCAAAAATTGACTTAGTTGTGGGATCATAAAACTTATACCCCCTAGATCTTTCAAAGTATCCAACAAAATAACAACTTATTGTTCTTGAGTCCAGTTTCTTTTCATTTGGCCGATAAGGCCTTGCTTCATCTGGACAACCTCAAACATGCAAGTGTTTTAAACTAGGATTTTTGCCTGTCCAAAGTTCATAAGGGTTTTTCCAATTGCTTTTGTTGGAACCCTATTAAGGATATATGCTGCAGTTTTAAGGGCTTCTCCCCAGAGTGATTTTAGCAAAGTAGAATAACTAATCATACTCCTTACCATGTCTTTAAGTGCCGATTTCGCCTTTCAGCAACAACATTCATAGTGGGCAAACCCGACATAGTGTACTGTGGGAAGATACTGCATTCCTCTAGGAATTTAGCAAATGGTCCTAGACGTTGTTCACCTGAACCGTCATATCTATCATAATATTCACCACCACGGTCAGACCTGACGCTTTTAATTCTTTTGTTGAGTTGGTTCTTAACTTTAGCCTTATAATTTTTGAACACGTCTAATGACTTTGCCTTTTCATGAATGAGATAAATATAGCCATATCTTGAAAAATCGTCTATGAACGTTATAAAATATTGTTGACCATTCTAAGCAACCGTAGGAAATGGTCCACAAATATTTGTATGTATAAGTTCTAAGACATCCAAAGTTCTATTCGCCTCAAATCTCCCTTTGTTGATTTGTTTACCCTTTATACAATTGATACAAATATCAAAATCTGTAAAATCTAAAGGTTTAGAATTTCATCTGACACAAGTCTTTCTATTCTCCGTTTGGAGATATGACCTAATCGCCTGTGCCATAACACATCTGAATTCTCATTGGATAATTTTCTCTTTATGCCTTGAGTACTTAATTGTAAAGATTCATTAAATGAAGCAGTAGTATCGGTTAAATAAAGATTATCATAACTTGATAAAGAACCAGAACCAACCAATTTTGAGTCATGAAACAAACTAAATTTTCCATTCCCAAATGAACAAGAATAACCAAATTTGTCCAAAACAGAAATATAAATCAAGTCTCGTCCAAAAGACGGTAAAATAAAAGTTTCATCAAGATCCAAATAAAAACCAGTCTTTAACAATAATCTAAATTTTCCAATTGCTTCAACTTGAACCGTTTTACCGTCACCTACATAGATGTATCTTTCACCATCACTTGGTTTTCGGCAACTCAGGCAACCCTGCATAGAAACATTGATGTGAGTTGTTGCACCAGAATCTATCCACCACGTGTGTCTAGGTACAAAAGTTAAATTGACCTCGGAACAAACCAAGTTATGAAGCATACCTTTCTTAGCACGCCATGCGTGATAATTAGTGCAATGCCCTACAGCTCCACAAAAGAAACAACCATTGCCTTCAGAATCATTTGATTTCTTTTGTTGTTTCCTTTGAGGTGCTATGACTGCAACTTCCTTATCCATTTTCCTTTTTAGTCCCTTGCCCTTATATTTTGAAGTAGAGGCAAGATGAGCACTTTCTGTCTTATCTTGCTTCAATCTTTCCTCTTCCTGAACACAATGTGAGATGAGCTCATTCAGAGACCAAGTCTCTTTCTGACAATTATAGCTCACCTTAAACTGACCAAATTGTGTTGGAAGAGAAATCAAAACTAAATGCACCAACAAGTCCTCATAGAGTTCTAGCTTAAGTGTTTTTAGCTTTGAAGCAATATGAGACATCTCCATGATGTACTCCCTAATGTTGCCCTTACCCATATATTTCTTTGAAATTAGGTTTGCCAAGAGTGTACCTATCTCAGGCTTTTCATTCTTAACAAACCTCTTCTCAATTTCCGCAAGAAACCCCTTAGCTGTATTATGTTTTCAGAAATTGTGGCCCGAAATGCTTCTAGAATGGCCTTCTTCATGATCACTAGACTCATGCAATTTGACTTCTCCCACATTTCCATTTCCCTCTTATTTTCAGAGGTACTCTTATCTGTAAGAGGTGGGGGTGAGTGTATCCTTAACGCAAGGTCAAGATCCATTACTCCAAGAGCTATCAAGACATTGTCTTTCCAGGACTTGAAGTTTGAGCCATTTAACACAGGAATAGAGTTGATATTGGCAGGATCATTCATAACTGAATTGAGAACAACAAACAAAAAATACACTCACATGAGTCTCAAAAATAAAATAAAATTCAAATACAAATAAATCCCATTTCAAGATACCGTTAATACATTAATATTTACACGCAAAACTGAATAATTATTATGTAGTTATCACCACAAGTGCACTTGCAATTACGTAAAAATACCAATCTTCCTTTGGGCCGACTAGTACGCACATAAATTACAACCTCACAAACCTTTTATATTTTAAAATAAATTAATTTACATAATAGAGGTCACTTTGGTGATATGTTGTTTGAATTAATTAATCTCAAAATATATATAAAAACCTTTTTTCAGTATTTAAATTTAAAATTAAAAAAAATATTTTACTGCCAATTGAAGAGTTATCAAACGTTTACATATCAATTGAAAATTTACATATCAAATAATCAATTAAATATTAATTGACCATTCACAGTTGACATACCAATTGAATTCGTAACTCCATATATATAAACGTTTATCAACTGAATTCAATTAAATATATGCATATCAATTAAATAATCAAACGTATATATTTAACGAATCAATTAAACAATGCATTGATTGATATATATATATATATATATATATATATATATATATATATATATATAAAACGTTTACATGTTTCTGAAATCAAATAATCAATTGAAAATTTATAACGAATCCGTAACTAAAACTAAATTGATATCTGTAAATTACTTTTCAAAATTGAAACTGAATTTTTAAAATAATATATCCATATGAATGTAATAATTCACAAGAATCCGTTTTATATAAAACAAAAAGAAATCTCGCTGTCACTTTTGACAGTTGAGAGGTTGATACCAAAATATATTTTATTGTTGGGAAATTGTATGGTACCCTCCAGTGAAAGAGGGTTTTGGTACCTTCTTTGATCATTTAATCAATTTCTTTTAACTTTTTTAAATGGTCTTAGTATTTTTATAGTTACGGGACAATATTTAATTATTAGAATTTATATTTTTAATTTTTGAAAAGACTTTTTGACCCCCTATAACCATTATCATGTATTTTTTATTGTATTCTCCAATTTTTTCACATTTTCATTTGCAGTACACATGTGTTTCATTTAAAATCTACTTTATATCTTCGAAATAATTTAGAACGGAGTACACGACTTGTTCCTATGTAGTTTTGACCATCCATTCAATAAAGAAAATAGTAAGAAGGTAACAAAACCCTCTATACCCGAAGGGTACCAAATTGTGACCCTTTATTGTTATTGTATCCTCAAAATTAAAGGCATATCACATAGGATCCTTGGTAGAAATTTTGCTTCCTGTGCACTTCATTTTAATTTCTACATGTTGCGTACATTTTATATATATATATATATATATATATTTTAAATTTAAAAAAAACTCAATAATGAAGAAACGAGTAAACATGTTCTCGAGGAAAACAAATGATGAAATATGCCCGGTCTCTCTGAGGAAGAATGTTGGTCAATAATTAACCGATAAACATGGCAAATATATAAAATACTATAACGAAGAAACGTGTCCAGAGAAAATAAAAAACTTCTAATGATCAAACATGATATACAGCTCTGATACCAATTGTTAAAACTAAACTTAAGCCTTTGATGAAAACTATCATATATATATCCCTGAATCTATCATATTAATCATCAGAAACAAAAGCGGAAACATATCTGAATTCATGATGATAAGAGAGCGGTACTGCGGTTTGGCCTTCCAGATCAACACGTACTCTCTTGACAGAACTCTTTAGTAATCTCTCTGTCTCTTCCTGATAATGGGATGTCAGAATAAAAGAACGTCGTGTGATCTGGAGACTTAACCTATTTATTTGATCATTTTTAATTTCGCATAATCGTGATCCAACATACACATCACTCATATTTTTTTTTACAACTTAAGAACTTCTTCTCTCCAATTCATCATCTCTAAAAATTCAACTAAATGAACCTCATAAGTAACCTACTTCTTTATATTTTATTAATATTATGGGATAAAAAAAGTAAAAATGGACCCACACTTTATTAAGAACTGGTGTTTATATAAGAATCGAGTGCCTATATAAGCACATGCTCCAATGGTGCTATCTTTGTAAGTTCATACTTAAAGAACCATGCTATACATCTCTACTGGAGATGTCCTACGTAGGGTTTTATTATACGTACGTTATCCTTGAAAAAATTGAAAACCTGCAAGATTTATCTTGGGTTTTTCTCTAACACTTTGTTTGATTGAAGAGAGTTTTAAAGTGGAGAGGAGATAAATAGGGAGAGAAATGGAAGAGAAATTAAAAATCAACCTTACTCGATTGATGAAAGAAATATACATGAGAGAGAGAAAATTGTTTATCCCATATATTTTTAATTTACCGAAAAGTAAGAAGAAATGAGAGAAATAAATATGAGAACTAAAATACTCTTACTAAACACACGTTTATTTTGTCCTCAAATATTATGTAAGGGCATTATTAATGTCAATTTAGAGAAAAAAAAATTCTTAGTCTTTTTTCACGTACCACTCAATAAACAAACGAAAAGAGAGTTACATGTGTGTGTATATATATACATATATATATATATATCTTTTATTTCTCTAAAACCAATAAACCTATAAATTTAGGTTATTTTTTCCAGGAAAAAATATGTTTTTCGTCCCTATAGTTTCGGTCAACTTTGATTTTCGTCTTTGTATTTTAAATCCTTTGTTTTTTGTCCTGGACTTTCTAAACCCCCAAACCATGGTCCCTAACCATTAGCGAGATCTGTTAACCTGATGAGCTGGGTAATAAAAGTTACATGTTAGCCTCAATAGTGGGCCCAAATAGCTGACTCATCTAATTAATTTTTTTATTAATTTTTTAATTATTAAAATAACCATAATTATGAAATTAGGTTTTTTATCGGGTAAAATTGCTCAGGTGAAAACCCTAATTTAGCAATTAGGATTATTTTAATAATTAAAAATTAATAAAAAAAGTTAATTAGATGATCATTAAGTTATTTTGGACTCACTATTGAAGCTGACATGTAACTTTTGTTAGCCAGTTCATCACATTAACAGATCTCACTGACAGGCAGGGACCACGGTTTGGGGGTTTAGAAAGTTTATGCACAAAAAACACAAGATTTAAAGTACAGTAATAAAGACTAAAATTGATCAAAACTATAGGGACGAGAAACATATTTTTCCATTTTTTTTTTCTATTTCTCTTTTCTCCTTTTCTATATTCAAATAAGACATTACTCTACAAATTTTGTGACAGGAGTCAGAACATACCAAATGCCAACCCCACCACAGGTGCAGAAATATTACCCTCTCTTAAGAGAACTTATAGCAACGGTACAAAAAATTAATTTGGGAGGGTGGCGGGTTTATGTCCTTTTTCTGTGGCAAGTGAAGGTCACACTCACTTATGCCTCACCGAGGTACATCAGTACACACACGTCCACCTACACTCACTGACCAACACGCTTTCTTGTGCCGGAAATTTATTTCATGTAGTTAACTATTTTCATCTCGTTTATGATGAATGACTAAAAAAAATAAATTATAATATATGAAAAATGTGAGACAAAATGTACGCACGTATAAAATTGTCACCATATATCGACTCTGCTTATTTTAATTCTATTGCCTTTTCCCCCGTTTTTGTATTTTTTTAATACTATTTCAATAGGATTTTTTTTTTAACTCTGTCATGCGCAATTGGTCACATTTTAACTAATCTTAAACATTTAAGGGGTTGTTCAGGGTGATTGTAAATTTTCAGTTTTTGTTTTTTAAAAATTTTAAATTAAGTTTTTACAACTCAAAATCAAAAAGTAAAAACTTTTTTTTTGTGGTTTTCAAAATGTTTGTTTTGAAAATCATAAAAATAAGTTTTCAATGGTTGATTTTGAGTTATAAAAATTTAATTTAAAATTTTTAAAAACTGAAAATTGAAAACTCGCAATCACCCGAACGACCCCTAAAGTTTCTATCAATTGGTACATTTAGAATTAAATATTATATACATTAATAAATGTGTGCTTATGCAAATTTACCTGTTGTAGGTAAATTATATAAAATGTGTTGTTTGGACACAAATTAGAAAAACCTATCTCAATAATAGAACGGATTAACATTTACAAAAAAAAATATTAATTTGATGCTTGTTTTCATCATTACAATATTCTTTTTAAGGAAGCCTTGTATTATTAGATTGAAGAATAATGAGAAACAAGGTATGTGATGAGAAGATTGAATTTTTACTTTATAACTCAACCTCGTGATATAAAGATCAAATTCTGCTATGTAGCGTCTTTTTTTTTTTTCTGCACAATTAATGCTATATAGTGTCTTTAATATTATGTAATATTTATCATAAAGTCAAATGTTACACAGATTTAGGGAGAGATAAAAGTAGAAGGGAGATAAGTGATAAATGTAATAGATAAAATGATGTAATAGGAAATGAGATATGGAGATGAAAGATGTTAAAGTAATGAGTATATGAAATATATAGGGGTCTCTCCATTTATATATCTTTGTTTTATCATTAAATGCTATGTTGCAAATTCCTTTCAATAATTCTATAACCGTGTCAGTTAAAGCGTGATATCTTAAAAGATGAAAAAGACACGCTACGCAATTCTCTTGGTATATTTAACATAGATTAATGCTGTTAATGTGACAAAATTATTCAGCATGAAACGAGACAAACAATAAGTGCTACTCCCTTCTTAAATCCAAAAGTACCACTGGTCATGTGGTTATTGTTTTCTGTCAAGACTCATGATTGATTGTTTTTAATTTGGTCATTTTTTTAATAAATAATTTATAGAGTAAAATGTTTTTAATATATGCATTTTTTTTGTTAATTTTGATTTTTGACCCAATTTTTAAAATAATTTAATCATAATCCCTCAAATTAATTAACTTTATTAAATTTATGATATGTTTAATAGACTTTAACATTATTCTTTAACGTTGAATCTCATTTGATCCAGGTAGATATTGAATTCATTTATTAAGCAATATATTGAGTTCAATAGTATATTAGTAGAGTAAATTATGTTAGAGATTATGATTAAGGTATCGTAAAAAAACAGGGATATAAACAAAGATTTTAAAAATAAGGAACAAATATTAAAGTTGACAAAAAAATACATGGACGAAAAATATATTTTATCCTAATTTATAATTTATAATGATTAACAACATTATTAATTTAACATATGTACTTTTGTACGTAGTATCATTTTTTTTTTCTTGCGCTGCGTTTACGGTACTATCTGATCTAATTCAAAGAAAATTTTATTTTGAGTATCAAAAGAAAAATAGATTATTAAGGAGAATTTCATAAAACAATTAGCTAGAGTTTCTCAACTGTTTAGATATAACTTCAAGGGATTTGAATTTTCTTGTTATAGGGAACTTCTATTAAGTTTAAAGTCTTTGTGGTGAGCACTATGTATTAGCTTGATGAAAAGTGCAGCACACTCTTTGTCACACATTTTTCAATACACTCCCTGTGATTGGTTAAAAGTCACATGAATCCCATCACATTGGTAGTGGAACCCACATAATTTAGTGGGACCCATATGAATTTAAACCAATCACATGGAGTGGGTTAGAAAGAGTGTGTTGTTAGCACCTCTTAGCTTGATTAATGTAAATGTGTTAGGATACTTATAACCTTTTTAATGATTTTTTTTTTAGTAAAAAATCGCTAAGAAAACCACTCCCTTTCTTAATAGAGGTTTAATGATTGGAGTTTTTCCCTACAGTTATTTTTTAATATTTTTATACTCCTTTTTGTCCTGAGCTTTAATTTTTGGCACATTGTGACAATTCTTGTTAGCTTAGACGCAATTTCATTGGGAGAAAATTAGTAAATCAGTATCTAATTTTTCAGATCGTGTAGTTTAGTCTATAAGAAATAAAAAATCTTAATATAGTCTCTGACTTCTTATTTTTTATGTCATTATAGTCCAACTATGTGTTTCCCGTTAAATTTTTTATGACGTGTCACATTTCGTGACACCGTATCACAATATTTGCCATCGGGGCACAAAAATAATGTCATTGTGGTTGAGACATTCCAACGAAGAAATGAGAGAAGAGAGAAAATGGGAGAATATGAAAACACACGACTATTGGAGTTGAAATCTTTCAAGCTATAAATTTGACAAAATTACATCATTTTTATGCCACATTGGACACTATAGTGACAAACAGTGTAACAGAGTGTCACAAAACGTGACACGTCGTAAAAAAATGAACGAGAAATACACAGTTGGACTATAGTGATAGAAAAAGCAAGAAGACAGGACTATATTGAGGTTTTCTATTTCTTATGGACTAAACTGAATGAGTCTAAAAAAGTCAGGAACCGATTTGCTAATTTACTCATTTAATTTCACATGCCTGAGAATGGGACCATCATGCATCCATTTTTCCTTATGATTAGAGGTGGACTTCATTATACATGACATCAAAATATCAACACTAATAAAGGTTTTGATTCATAAATTATCAATACCTAGATAATTTTGATTCATTTTAATGGAAAAAAAAGTTATAATTATTGATTAAATAATTTATCGTTAAAACTATGAATAAAATACAAATTAATATCCATAATAAATAATGGAGTTATTTATATTTACTCTCATGATGATTTTTGTCAATAATAATAAAATTTTACTTTTCTTTGTAAATTAATCTAATTAATCATTTCCGTAAAAAAATCTAATTAATCAAGATTTAAATTATGATTTTTTGTGCGTTTTAATTCAGTCATTGTATTTAAATAAAATGTGACATTTTTCATTTTCATTTACGTTAATGCCAAAAATTGAGCTTAGTAAATTCAATCCCCCTGATGAAATTTTGTTTTAATTTTCTCCATTTAATGGTACTACATCGATCCACCTACCATGCCATGCAAGCATATATGATATATGTAATACATTTAAGCTATGTGGGATGGGGGTGGGGGGATAAAAATAAAAATAAAAATAAAAATAAAAATAAAAATAAAAGCACCAATACGGAAAAAGGTAGGCATAAAAACAGCTTTCACTTATGTAAATATATGATGACAACCCCACCTTGCACAAATCCTCATAAGTGAAAATCTTTTATATGCGATTTTAGTCAATTTAAACCCTTTAAATTATGGAATTCCATTTCACTTTATTCTAAAGTCACATTACTCTAGAGAACAAGAAATATACATGATTTTACAACTATATCAAATTAATCCCATATGCCCATATTGCATTTGTTTGCAGCATAACATGGTGCAAGTTGTTATATATATGTATATATATATATATATATATATATATATATATATAAAATAAAGCCTTTTAAAAGATGTAGCCACACTTGGTATATATAATCGATTCGCCATATTTTGACTATGCAATATTCTATAAGATAAAGTTATAATATATATAGTATAGGAAAATGCCGAGGTTGTGATAAGAGTAAGAGCTTTTGTAGGAGTTGCATATCCACACAATCTGTGTTGGAAACTAAAAATGTTGGATACCCACTATGAAATCTAGGAAATGTTGATGCTGTACCACCCATTATAAAGACAATTCTTTGCCACAAGTGCATAACTAAGAAGCAATACTAGGATAGATAGATAGATAGATAAAGATGTAGATATTATTTATACAAGTTAAAAATAGAAGATAAGATGAGAAGTGGTTTGAATTAGCTAGCACTAGGTAGCTAGAGAGGAAAAGAAGGAGAAGACGACAAACATGGCCTTGGGTGTTCCACTCTAAATTGCTATTCAGATGGGCCCTGTACCATATAGCTAGTGAAGTGTTGTAGAAATTTATAAATTAAAATGTAGACATAAAAGAAAGGAAAATGGGCAGTGGTTAACGAATCAAAAATAGAAAATTTTTATTGAAGTGTGTAGCATTTAATGTTTCAGATGCAATTAATGCTATGATTTATAAGTAAATCTTACTATATATGATTCTTTAATCAGTACATTTAGGATACTTATTAACATAAACCTAAAAGAAATTAAAGCTGCAATTGTTATTTGAAATTGTGTTCATAATAATAGTGCATGTGTTGGTGGTGGTAGTTTAGAGAAAAACAAATAGAGTGTGGTGGGGAAGTGCTAATGCAGAGGCACTGTTCCATTTTTTTTGTCATCTGAGAAGTAGACCGAAGCAATAATAGCTGGATTTTGTTTCTGCAGTTCCAAACAGGGCCCCTCCAATACCCCCACCCAAACCCTTCTTCAATAGACACTTCTCTACTACCAATTATTGTTATCATTCTTTTACTGCCTTTCTCTCTGCAGATACCTCTCTATTTGCGTGTGCCTTTGTCTCTATCTCTTTGTCTTCAGCCTCATTCTTTCTTTATTTATCGTACATATATAAAACACCATTAACAATTAATGTACAAAATAAAATGAGTTAATATTCCTCAAGTTCATATTGAAATATTAATCATTACAAGTTAGATACTCAAAAGATTATAATTATTAGATAAAGTGATGGAAGTGTGAAAATATTATCAAATAAGTAATTGTATATCATCATCAAATAAGACTCTAAAACATAATTGTATACCAAAGAGTTGTAATTATGTTAACGATGTAGGTTAAGATTGTGGGAATAACTGTCCTGTTATTTCCACTAAACACATTTTTAAGAAAGGATAAAGAGTCTTAATTATTATTAAGCCCCGAATAAGATTATTCTAGTATAATAGGTTATATATACATGTGGTTAACGCATAAAAAAAACCAACCTATGGAGAATTAAATTCATGTACATTGCCTTTAAAAATTTATCCGGGACAATAATTTTGTAGACTTAACATGTTTTAGTAATTACTCATTAATTAATGAAATTTTCATATTTTTAAGAATTTATTTTGTGAGTGTGATTTTTTTGAGAATATATCTAAATGGTGACATGATAAAGTAAAATGCGGGTTTTCCTCAAATAAAAAAAAAAAAGACCAATAGCAAACATATTTTCATGATAACTCGTCCTCCACCTGTAGTTGTTATTCTTATTAAATAAAAGCTCAAATTGTTTACATACGATTTAATTTAATTTAATTTAATTTATTAGCATGTCATGTCCACTTTTATTTAATTTTGTTTTGAAGGGTCCGTGTGTGTTTGTTTTGGAGCTCATTGTTTCTTTATTTGTCGTACAGACACTATGGAAAAGAGCATTAAGAAGCATATCTTCCTTTCTTTCTACTCGATCGCTTTTTATTGCCACTGTCACAGCGTCCACCACTCTTCTTTCTGCCATATGTTCAGTGTGCTTGTGCGATCAAACACAACATTATATATAAAAACACACATTATCATTTCCTAAATGTAATGTTTTTCCACACACTGACATGCCCCTTCAATCACATACATATACAGTCAGTAGTAGTGCTAAAACATTGATTAAAAATTATTTAATATTATCCTAACCTAAACATAACGAGGGTGAGGTTTGGGATAAGAAATTATTTACGAAACAGAGAGAGATTTAAATTCACAGCCACAGCCATGGGCCAATAATTTTCATTATCATACGCACATTACGGAATTGTACGACAAGAATTAAGACAACGTGCAACTGCCAAATAGACCTATAAACCTCGAAATTTAGATATAGAGTAATCACATGTAATTAAACACCATATCCCGTGTAATTAGGATAATACTATTCGGTACTTAGTATAATTGAATTCAATTTTTTTTATTTTTAAAAAATAAAAAATTATAATTTAATTCTTTTTTATTTATATTTTTAAAGATAACAATGATAATTTTTAAACTTACAGAGTATACTAGCCAGTTAATTTAAGTGGTATATATTTAATTCTCCTTTATTAAGATATCGAGTTCTAATCTTATGAATGAAAAAATCACTGCTAGGAGAGCTAGTCACACTATATTGTGGATGTTACTCGAACAGATCAGATGATACATGTGGTTTAAGCCAAACAAATAAAAAAACTTACAAAATTAAGGTGAGTGATTTCAATTTTTTTTAGAAGTGTTCCACTCAACTATATGTATAACTTTCGTTATCATACTATGATTGGGAGAGTTTAGGATGTAGATTTTTCCGTCACGCGTCAAATGTCCTACCGTTTCATTTGTTATGGATAAAATATTGTAGACAGAGAATAATTGGAAGAATAATATGATGCTCAGATGAGAAATGAAAGTGAGTTTAGTTTAGTTGAATGTATAATAAAAGGGGGGGTTAGGCCTAGTTTCAAGGGGCTTAGGGGCTGGTTTTCCATTTTCAGACAGTCAAGGTTTTCCCTTTTATGGAAGGGAACAACAAGAAAGTTAGGCCAAAGTCCAACTCCCCTTTTGTATTCCTTCAAAAATAACCGACAATTCTTCTCTCTTTCTCTCAATGGTCCTTATGCTATGCTGTGGAGAAGTAATTCAAGCACCACCTTCTTTCTTTCTTCCTTCTTTCTCAATGTAAAGGGAATTTCTCCCAATAATATAAATAAATGTATATATTTATTATCATTTTTATAACATGTTATAACTTCAATTAATCATAAATAAATACATTATTATTATTATTTAAACATTATGACTACCTAGAAAAAGAAAACGATAATCAATGTGGAAAAAGTGGGAGAAATTAAAATCCTTTTTTTTCTACAGTACAATCCAATAAATGGAGACTCTCATTTGGATTCTCCCCAAAGGAATGGACACAAAGAAACCCAGTTAATTAATTAATTAATTTTGAGTGAGTTTGGTACTAGTGGGTGGGTATGATGAGTGGGTCTGTTTCCAGTGAGGCTGTCTTGGTAAACTCATCATCTGTGATTACTATCTCTTGAAGACAAGCATGATGATGATGATTGTTGTTGTTGCTACACTGTGTTGTTTTTGTGAATATTGTAGCAGCAGAATTATCAGTTCCTGAAGTTTTTGTGAGCTCCTTTGCCCTTTCAACTTGTGCATTCCAATCTGTTGTGAAGAGAACAAATAGCATGAGAGCTGCACAAGAGGCTTGTGCTGCAAGTAACCCAACCCAAAGCCCTGCAAAACCCAGTTTAGCCACAAACCCAAAAAGGACAGCCACTGGCATACCCACCAAATAAAATGAGCCCAAATTGATGTTTGCTCCAATGGTGGGTCTTGCACTGCCTCTTAGAACTCCACAACCTGTGGTCTGTGGACAGTTTCCAAGCTCACAAAGGCCAACAATTGGCAATGCTGTGGCTGTAAGCTTGAGAATCTCTTGGTCATTGGTGAAGAACCTTCCCCATTGATGCCTCATCAAAGTGGTAAACAACATGGCTGTGATGCCTAAAGCAAAAGCACATAAGAGTGACACTATCATAGAAATGCGTGCTTTTGCAGGGCGATTTGCTCCTAACTCATTCCCCACTCTGGTGGAAACACCAAGGCTAAGTGATGATGGGAAAACATAGACCAAAGATGTTGTTTGTATAAGGATTCCCATTGAAGCAATGGTGGCTTTTGGGTTGACCAAAAGTCCACACAGCATTATCATGAGCTCATACCACCACCACTCTAAACAAACAGAAACACAAGTTGGAATAGCAAGTGCAAGCAAAGAAGACCATCCCCTGAGGCAATCCATGCTTGGTGAAACCCATGAGTCTTTATATACACCAGAGAAGTACACAAAGGAGGAAAGGAAAAGAAAAAGGTTGAGATTAGTCCAAACCATTGCTGTGGCTACCCCTGCTATACCCATTTTGAAATGGACTACTAGAAGGCAATTGAGAGGGACATGGAGCAAAACAGAGATGGCTGAGCAATATGTTAAGGGTAATGTGATGCTTTGAGTTCTGAGGTAAATACGAAGAGGGTGGAGAAGTGAGAGGAAGAAAAGGTCAGGTATAGAGAAGAGAATGAAAGTTTGTGCCATTGATGATATTTCTTGATCTTGACCACACCATAAAAGGATTCTCTTCATGTTAAGCCATGTGAATGAGATGGGGATGGATGTTGAGAGAAGAAGGAGTACAGTTCTTTGAAGGGTCAAGCCAAGTATCTTCCATTGTTTTGCTCCATAAGCTTGTCCACAAATTGGTTCCATTCCCATGGCTAATCCAGAGATCACTGAGTAGCCAGTGATGTTAGCAAAACCAATGGAGAGAGAGCCTCCTGCTAGTTCCATCTCACCAAGATAGCCAAGGAAAAGCATAGAGATCATAGCTCTTGAATATAAGAGTAAACCAGTGATGGCTGTTGGGCCTGATATCTTCCCTATGGCCTTCATTTCTGCTATGACCTGAATGAAGAAAAAAGAAAAAGACAAATAGTTAATATCAAGGGCATGATAATCATAAACTGGCATTATTTGTTTTTCATGTGATGTGACTATAGAGACAGCAACTAGCACGCAACAGCAACTTCATTTAATTTACATTCACAAAAATTAAAAAAAAAAAAGTGATAATTGGATTTTCTTGCATATAATATATTTTTTCTGTTTCTTTTTTTTTTTAATTTCTCTCTTTCATTAATTAATTACCTCATTAGGAGTTGGCCATTTGTGAAGTTCATCTTGAACTTCATCATCAGGTGGATGATTCATGACTTTGGGGTCAGGAGTTATGAGTTGGGTTTTTGTAGGACACATAAATGGGGATGTTGAGGATGGCTTGGGGTTACACATAACTAACTATAGCTATTATAGTTCTGGTTGTGGATATAATATATGAGTTAGAGAGAGAGAGATATGTGTGTATATAACAAAGGATATGATAGATGTTGCAAGAGCACTGCTTCCAGGCTTTTAGGCTTAGTGATCATGCACTGAGTTTGAGAGAATAAGAGGGTTTTTTGTTTTGTGTATGGGAGGAAGAGGATGAAGGCGAGTGTGTTTTTATGCATGAGAGATTGGGTCCTACAAACGTAACGTGTCATAAAAAGTAAAATAGAGATTAAACGTAGAAGGGATTTTTTTTTTTTGAAAAAATAAATCCTGTTTTGTTTCACCCAAAAAAAAATGAGTAAAAGAGAAAGAGCAAGCTTGAACGGAAGAAATGCTTTATGGAGAATTTGGGAGGCAACCGACTTTCACTTTCTCTGAAAATTGAAGAGTATAATATTATATCATTGTTTATTAAAAAGTGAAATACAATTTGGGTATGGTTGTATGGCATCTCAATTTTGAAGAGGAGCAGCACATAAAGCTTTTCCTTACCTTTGAGTGTGGAGAGGAAACATGTTCGGTCTTATCTCTAGGATGGTGAAACTCTATAAAAAGGATTGGACGGATTTATTCGATTTAATGGTTTTTTTAGCCGTCAAATCGATGAGAGAGTTTGATTTGATAATGATGGCCTAATAGTGGTTTAAACTTGCTTGGTTATGAATGGGTTGAATGTGGATAATCTTTTTAAACACCCTGATTTCCCTGTGTATGGAACATAAAGAAGTTTATCCTGACACTGGGTATGCCAAGTGGAAATGATGGAGAAGCCAATTCCCCTATACTAGTGAAATGAATCCATTATTACTATTATTATTATTATTTTCCTATTTCCTTCTTCTCCCTTTTTCTTTTTGGTTGGTGCGGCATGGCATGGAGTACTTTTGAAACGACAAGGTCATACATAGATACGTATACTTGTGTGGTTGGTATTTGTACTAAATATTAAGTTTTAATAATACACATTTACAGCAACACACTTTGTTTTGTTTTTGACAGTAACTGCGGGTTGCTAAATTGTAGTGCAGGCAAAATGTTTGGTATTGCATGTTCTTTAATAAGGCAGCCAAGCCAAGCCATGTATGTAGTACCATTCTTCCCCAACCCATTCCTAACAAAACTACTGTCTATATATAAAGACCACCTGAAGCACCCATAGGCCAAAACATTCCCTTGACTATACTTTGTCCAACAGAGGAAGCAAGTCTTCCATTGCATCCAGTTTAGGCCCCACACAGTTCTGTGCCCTTGCTGGACTCCTTCAATTTTCCCTTGTTAAATGTTTGATCCCCTGGCAGGTATATAGGTTGTAATATAGAGGACTTTTTTTTTTTTGGGGGGGGGGAGGGGGGGGCGGGGTTGTCCTATATTAATATATTACCAAGCAGTATGTGATTGAGGAATTTATTGATATTAAGCAATAGAAGAAAGATGAAAACAAGATTACAAATTAAGGTTAAGTATCCCATTAGCAAGTACTCATCAATCAAAGGAAAAGATGAGAGATTTGGAATGGCATTTTATAAAAAGTGGTTGAGTTCCATCCTGGGATTTTATTTTGAGGAACAAAAGGTCAAATCCAGTGGATATTATATTACACCTTTTTTCCCATTTTCCCTTTTATAATAAAAGGTTATCTTCGTGGATATCTATATCTATCTACATATGTGAAAATATGTATGGATTATGGAGGTAGGTGTTGGTGTCATGGAGGGACCACTTGTGGTGTTAATGGAGAATGATGGTAGCTGGCCGTATGGAGAAGAGACAGATGGGAGATGGGAAACAATGGAGAGAGAATTACGTGCACCAATTGCAACCATTTAATTATTTTGTATCACAAAAGGGATGGAAATGTGAGTAGTCTGTCCCTGCATAGGAGAGCATGGCATTGTATATGAGGAAACAGAAGCACCTCTGTTCCACCGTCATCAGCCCAAACACAGCCACACAGCGCAGCAGATAAAAATACACTCTTTCTTTTCCCTTGCAGTCTGAGCAATTTCACCAATCAGTTTAATTTTGTTTCATTGTAAATAAAAAAAAACACATGATAAAAATTCCCTGAAACCCATGGCCATCACCCATGTCAGATTCCATTGGTGGTAGCTCATCCAATTGATGTGAATGAAAGATATGTATCATGCAAGGGAACCAATGCTCAGAAAATAAAGCAACAGCAGAAGTTCTGAGTCTGACAATGGACAAGTTAAAAAAACCAGGTTCACCATCCAAAGAAGGAATATGAATTGGAAGAAACCCATCTCGAATTTGGCATGTTAATTGAATTGGCAAAGTGCTGCTCACAGTAGGTTCTAGAGATGCAGGGAATTCAATTGATTAAATTATTTGAAACAGGCATAAGTTCAGGATCACGTAATGATGGCGTACAAATTTACTGTTATCAATCAAAGAGACATCTCATAGGAGATCAAACAGAATTTTATTTTTTGACCTAAAAAAACAACTAAAAAGCCAGTTTCAGGAAAAAGCGTGAAAGGACTGTGGTTAACTTTGACATTAACAACGATTATGCTACTCTGGTAGTTCGAATAGATTCGCTAATTGTATCATTCCAAACATACCTTTTCCAGAGCCAGAGAGGTGGGATGCTCCAAACAACCGAACCCTCCCACTCTTTTCTCTCGACGAGTCAATTTGCTCTCTGTTTTGGTTTAATTAACTCAACACAGACACGAATATAACATTATTTATTCCACCAAGCGACTTCATTTATGGAGACGTACGTTAATATGCTCATGGGCTTCCAGAAAGCATACCTAATAGAACTCTGCTCTGAGCCATAGAATACGCATGACATGCAATCTAATGTGAAACCGCGTGCGCCCGCCCAATATTTACCAGTCTTTCTAACAAATGAAGAAAAAAGAATTGAATAATCAGGGTGTTTATAAATCAGCATAATAAACTACAAATATGTAAGAATTCACTCACTTAATCCTCTTATCAACAGTTAATCCTGATTTAACTGTAAATGATAATTAACCTGCAAGATTTAAACCCAAAGTTTACACAGTTTTGCCCGCTAACTAAACTGGTAATTTACCAGTTGTGCAGTTGGCACGTGGTTCGGAGATTGGATCACTTAATAGTTAGGACAAACAAATGATGGTATAAAGGTTGATATTTTTAAATGCTGTTTGAGTCCTAGTAAAGGCATTGTACGAAGAATTGAAAGCAAATCAGACTTTCATGAAGAGTGAAGTGTATTTAATAAGAGAATTTATTCCATGGCTCAAAAGAAGTAATGTACACATTAAATAACCATTATAAATCAATCTAGCAATATTATATCCTCCTACTCATTCTCTTAATATTCCTTCTCTGTACTAACTAATGAAAGAATTAAATAAAAAATTAAATACATTTAATATTTTAACTGATTTTGATAACATCAGTAGTCCTTCAAACTACAGATAAAATTTCCAAAAAATGGAATTTTTTTATTAAAATGAAAGTATTAATACTTTTTATTTTAATAAAAAATTTACATTTTAGAAGTCTTATCCTCAACGCTAAGTCTTGAAAACATACAAAACATTCACTACTTACTTTATTAAGAGGATTTGTAAGAAAAACATATAGGAGGATTTAGAATTATTTAAATGAAATCCATCGTTCAAGAATTATGTTTAAAGAAAAATATTATGCCCAGGAGCATTAAAACAATGTCTCAATCAAGGTTTCCATCAGCACAATTAATATATTCAGTGTTGGCCACTAAGCACGATCATCAAACTAACACAAATAAATCGCACATATTTTTAAGATTCCAATAAATCATGCTCGAAGCACCAAGGCACAATCGGCATTGCCTCAAAATAAAAGAATTTTTCATGTGGAATAATTCCCAACCAGCAGCAACTCATCTTGGTTGGAAAGGATGTTGCCCGTAAGTAATTTTGGAACCTATAGAAGATGCCCCAACTATTTTCCCACCGCATTTAGCCTTTAGAAGCAACGTCTTTCACAGGTGGGACAGATTTACAATGAAGAAATTCCCCACTGATTGCAGATAATCTTTCAATCAGTATTTTGGTGACAGCTTTTATGAATACATTTGAGTTGCCAGGATGTTTGGAAAAGTAATGCTATATGTATTGCTTCTTTTACATTGTTCCTTATACATGAAAGAGTATTAATTCTTTCTTACCGCCGTAGAGGGTCCATCATAGTTAACAAAACAAACATTCTCACTGTTTTAAACAGGTCCTCACTCATCAGGATCACCAAGAAGAGATGGGGAAAAAAAGACATGAAAGAGTCTGGAGCTTCCAAAACGTCAGAAAATAATAGCACTCAAAATTTAGCCCATTGGCTTTAAATAATCAGATGAAAACGCATACATGTATTCAATTATTCATATTAGAAAAAAGGGGGGGGGGGGGGGGGGGTCTTGATAAAAGGAAAGCTGAATAAAAAGACTACGAATAGAAGTAAAAAGATAATTATATACAAATTATTGCTACCTAATCATTTAATAATCCCTCTTCAAAACAAATCTGTGCCAAAAGCAGAAAGAACATGATACCTCATACATTGCTTCTAGGCTTTTGAGTACTAGATCGGGGAATAGCAAAGACAGCTATGAGTCCACTGACAAGGGCTGCAACAGCCGCCACAGCAAAGGCTGGAGAATTTCCTCCACCAAATAGTTGATCCCATGGTCCACTTCCCAAGGACACCACCATCTATTTCAAACAGGAAAAATATATAAACTCAGTAGCTAAAAAATGCAAATCCTATGCACAACTAAGATCCTCTCTTATAAAGTTTTCATTTATAGAAGATAAGTCACCATTAGCCAGAACTAATGATTCATAAATGTTATTATTTGCAATGTAGGTATACTATCTCTATTTAAATCTGTTATCAGTTGCTTGAAAGGTGATATTCAGGAGAAAACAAAAGTACAAATCAAATTTTCATCAAATCTGCATGAGTGTACAAAATAGCCCAAGCCACTCTGGCTAAATCTCAATGCGTTTCTTTGTCTCCATCAATATCTAATTTCAGACTTTGATGGACCAAAAAATAGAATTTATCGAGGTCATTATTTTAAATACTTTCTTCAGCAGCATGAATTAATTTCACATCCAAAGTGCTAAAATTCATGGTCATACTGAATGAGCCAAAACAAAGGGGAGGCTGAACCAATGACACTAACTATTATGTAAGCCAAGGTATTATGCTTTTAATAGCTCTTCTAGGTGAAAGACAGTAGTGTTTGATAGATATATTAAACCATAAGAATATCATAACCTTCATAAGTGAAAATGTCTGCTAGACACAGTGAAGGGAATAGCATTCAAAAAACATAATGTCAATTCTCAGTAGTAGTTGACAATTACTCTAGTGATCACCTTCAGTAGGATTGCACATTGTAATCACTTATTTTAAAGGCTTTAACATGAGTAAGGAAAGGCTTTATTAAGTTGTGCTTAATTTTCTATTTTCACGTGTATTTCTCTGAAGCAAAATGCTCATACTCTTTAGGGTTCTTTCTTATCCTTTGATATTTATGTAATACAAATTTGCCCATGACCTACCTCCAGTTCCCAGGCCATGATTTCTTTAACAAAATCTTCTCCAACAATATTCAAAGGGATTGGAGACATGCATTGTTTTTTATGGAGATTGCTTGTTTTTGTGCCTTCTTTGAAGGGGATTTCTTGCTGTACTCACATTTCTTTCTTCTATCTAACAATATTTATTCTCTTGTCAAATAATAATGGATAGCTTTTAGTTGTCATGCACTGAACAGATGGAAAGCAGGAATAATTGTTGAATAACAAATAAATGGGAGAGGAGAAATTTTGTATTTGATAATTTTACACAATGTTGTTGCAAGTATTTATAATAACTAGATTTTCTAAAAATACTAAAACTAAAAATATTCTCACCGTAAACAAATATAGCAAAACATAATAGAAACAAAACATAGTTGTTGCTCCTTGAATTAAGGTAAATGGGAGAAATAGTCATTGCTATTTTAACTCAATGATTATTTCCTCTTCAAAGTAGACATTGTTGTCATACCGAACTGTCTTCTGAACTTTTCAAACTTTGAACCACTTAGACCTTTGGTAAATACATCTGCAACCTGATCTTCAGTGCTGACATACTTCATCTCGATTTCACCTCGTAGCACTTTTTCTCTGATAAAATGATAATGCACCTCGACATGCTTGGTTCTGGCATGAAAGAAGGGATTCTCTGCCAAACGAATTGTGGACTGATTATCACAATATAATTTGACTGCATAATCAATCGGTTGATGTAGATCTTGTAGCAACTGCATTAACCACGCGTATTCTTGAGCTGCCATAGCTGCTGCTCTATACTCTGCCTCTGTACTGGATAAAGAAATCGTTGATTGTCTCTTGCTACACCAAGACACTATTCCCGATCCCAAGGAAAACATGTAACTAGTTGTCAAACGACGAGTGTCATGATCACCAGCATAATATGCATCGCAATATCCTATCGCTTCACAACTCACATTTTTCTTAAATAATATCCCATGATCCATGGTACCTTTCATATGTCTCAAAACTAGACGCACAGTTTCCAAATGCATCGTTTTAGGATTTTGCATGAATCGGCTTACCACACCCACTGCATATGATATATCTAGCCAACTCAGTGTTAGGTAAATTAATCTACCCACTAGCGTCTTGTACATGGTGGTATCTTCCAAATCCTTTCCTTCAGTTGAGCACAACTTAACATTGTTTTCAATTGGAGTTGAGATTGGTTTACAATCCAACAAACCATATTTCTCTAATAAATCTTGACCATACTTCTGTTGACACAAAAATATCCCGTCATTAGTTCTCTCAACTTCAAGCTCTAGAAAGGCTTTAACTCTCCAAGCTCCTTCATTTGAAAACGCACAGACAAATTGCCTCTTGTCTGGTGAACTTCTTCTACATCATCTCCTGTGACAATGAGATCATCAACATAAACTAGCACTATAGCTAACTTACCACCTCATTCTTTTGTGAACAAGCTTGAATCTGCTAGTGCCACTTCATATCCACTCTGCATTAAAAATTCTGCAATTTTTCCATACCATGCTCTGGGTGCTTGCTTTAACCCATATAATGCTTTCTTCAACTTACACACATAACTCGGGTGAATGCTACTCTCAAACCCCCTGGGCTGCTCCATATATATTTCTCGATCTAACTCACCATGCAAAAATGCATTTTGATGTCCAAAGTCATAACTTCCAAGAATTGCTAGCCGCCAATGCTAACAACACACGTACTGTAGTTATCTTCGCCACTGGACTAAATGTCTCATCATAGTCCAGCTCATACTTTTATGAAAAACCTTGAGCCACTAACCGAGCTTTATACCTTTCCACTAATCCATCTGGACGAGTCTTCACCTTATATACCCATTTACAAGAGATGGGTTGTACTTCAGGAGGTTGTGGCACTAACTCCCAAGTTTCATTTTGTTTTAGTGCCTTTAGTTCCTTCTTCATTGCATCTATCCACTCCTTAGACTCAACTGCTTCTTCATAAGTGCTTGGCTGGCTCTTTCATACCATTATCTTCAATTAATGCCGCATTAGCATATTTCGGATTTGGCTTTCGAATTCTCGTTGACTTCCTGCATTGTAATTGAGGCACTTCATCCATTATCTCTTCTATTTGGCTTGGTCTTTCCTCTTCTAAAGACCTAGTGTGCACTCCTGTTTGCCAAGGACTTTTCCCTTTATCTGGTGACCTTTCTCCTTCTTGATCAACAACTATTGTCTCTTCTCGTGTTGGGGTAACTTCCTTAATTTCTAGTTGTTCCTCCAACTGCTCCTGTACCTTCTCCTCAATCTCCTTGGAATCTGGCAGCAATACTGCTTGAGAAGACCACCATGAAGATGCTTCATCAAATACTACATTCCTGGACACGTAACAACATCCTGTTGTTGGGTCACAACACCTCCATCCTTTTCGCTGACTATCATAGCAATTGGTATCAGAGCAAACGGTCGAGGGCCGTCTTGCTCCAGCTAGCATATAGTGCGCATTTTCTTTATGGTCAGGGACTGTTGTGAAGAATCGTCGGCGAGTACAATGAAGGGATTGTGGTGTTCGTATTTGTTGGTCTGGGACCATGACAGATATTGCATCTTCAACTAGCTCGATGGAAAAGTTGAACAACGACAATTACGATACCTGGAGCACGCGTATAAAATACTATATGCTTGGACAAGACTTGTGGGGTGTTGTTGGTGGTGCCGAAACAATCACACCAACTGAGGAAGGAGAGAAAATAGATAAAAACTGGAAAAGCTATGATAGTCAGCGAAAAGGATGGAGGTGTTGTTGTTACGTGTCCAGGAATGTAGTATTTGATGAAGCATCTTCATGGTGGTCTTCTCAAGCAGTATTGCTGCCAGATTCCAAGGAGATTGAGGAGAAGGTACAGGAGCAGTTGGAGGAACAACTAGAAATTAAGGAAGTTACCCCAACACGAGAAGAGACAATAGTTGTTGATCAAGAAGGAGAAAGGTCACCGGATAAAAGGAAAAGACATTGGCAAACAGGAGTGCACACTAGGTCTTTAGAAGAGGAAAGACCAAGCCAAATAGAAGAGATAATGGAGGAAGTGCCTTAATTACAACGCAGGAAGTCAACGAGAATTCGAAAGCCAAATCCGAAATATGCTAATGCGGAATTAATTGAAGATAATGGTGTGAAAGAGCTAAGCACTTATGAAGAAGCAGTTGAGTCTAGGAGTGGATAGATGCAATGAAGGAGGAACTAAAGGCACTAAAACAAAATGAAACTTGGGAGTTAGTGCCACAGCCGCCTGAAGTACAACCCATCTCTTGTAAATGGGTATATAAGGTGAAGACTCGTCCAGATGGATTAGTGGAAAGGTATAAGGCTCGGTTAGTGGCTCGATGTTTTTCACAAGAGTATGGGCTGGACTATGATGAGACATTTAGTCCAGTGGCGAAGATAACTACAGTACGTGTGTTGTTAGCATTGGCGGCTAGCAAATCTTGGAAGTTATGATAGATGGACGTCAAAAATGCATTTTTGCATGGTGAGTTAGATCGAGAAATATATATGGAGCAGCCCAGGGGGTTTGAGAGTAGCATTCACCCGAGTTATGTGTGTAAGTTGAAGAAAGCATTATACGGGATAAAGCAAGCACCCAGAGCATGGTATGGAAAAATTGCAGAATTTTTACAAAGTTGATATGAAGTGGAACCAACAGATTCAAGCTTGTTCACAAAAGAACGAGGTGGTAAGTTAGCTATAGTACTAGTTTATGTTGATGATCTCATTGTCACAGGAGATGATGTAGAAGAAGTTCACCAGACAAGAGGCAATTTGTCTGTGCGTTTTCAAATGAAGGAGCTTGGAGAGTTAAAGCACTTTCTAGGGCTCGAAGTTGAGAGAACTAGTGACGGGATATTTTTGTGTCAACAGAAGTATGCTCAAGATTTATTAGAGAAATATGGTTTATTGGATTGTAAACCAATCTCAACTCCAATTGAAAACAATGCTAAGTTGTGCTCAACTGAAGGAAAGGATTTGGAAGATACCACCATGTACAGGAAGCTAGTGGGAGCTTAATTTATCTTACACTGAGTCAGCCAGATATATCATATGCAGTGGGTGTGGTAAGCCAATTCATGCAAAATCCTAAAAACATGCATTTGGAAACTATGCGTCGAGTTTTGAGATATGTGAAAGGTACCATGGATCATGGGATATTATTTAAGAAAAATGTGAGTTGTGAAGTGATAGGATATTGCGATGCAGATTATGCTGGTGATCATGACACTCGTCGTTCGACAACTAGTTACATGTTTTCCTTGGGATCGGGAATAGTGTCTTGGTGTAGCAAGAGACAATCAACGATTTCTTTGTCCAGTACAGAGGCAGAGTATAGAGCAGCAGCTATGGCAGCTCAAGAATACGTGTGGTTAATGCAGTTACTACAAGATCTACATCAACCGACTAATTATGCAGTCAAATTATATTGTGATAATCAGTCCGCAATTCGTTTGGCAGAGAATCTCGTCTTTCATGCCAGAACCAAGCATGTTGAGGTGCATTATCATTTTATCAAGGAAAAAGTGCTACGAGGTAAAATCGAGATGAAGTATGTCAGCGCTGAAGGTCAGGTTGCAGATGTATTTACCAATGGTCTAAGTGGTTCAAAGTTTGAAGAGTTCAGAAGACAGCTCGGTATGACAACAAGGTCTACTTTGAAGAGGAAATAATCATTGGGGGGGAGTGTTAAAATAGCAATGACTATTTCTCCTATTTACCTTAATTCAAGGAGCAACAACGATGTTTTGTTTCTATTATGTTTTGCTATATTTGTTTACGGTGAGAATATTTTTAGTTTTAGTATTTTTAGAAAATCTAGTTACTATAAATACTTGCAACAACATTGTGTAAAATTATCAAATACAAAATTTCTCCTCTCCCATTTATTTGTTATTCAACATAAGTTGACCAAATTAAAAATAAAAACCATGAAGCATGGACACTTTAAAAAAGGAGCCATGTCTGTGTCAAACACTCAAGGCTCACACATATCAGAGATGATTTGACACTTCAAATCATAATGAAACACTCTAAATTTTTCTGTCACAGTTCCCATGCCTATTTTCATGTTTCTTAGTCAAGAGACATCCCAAAAATGATAGAACTTTTGGCCCTAGCACAAAATTTCATGCACTGATAATTTTATCACTTAGCAAAATGCCGTGGGAGAAACCAAAATGTTATGTTTCAGGTTAAGTTAAGGCAACTTCACAATACTGGATCACGGACTATGTAATCTTAATGCCTTTTGCCACTATCAATATTACAAGACATGTATCAACCTCAATTAATTGATTTTTCAAATTACTTTTTTTATCAAGATGTGTTACACTCTGTTCACCTCATGAATAATGAGTCCGGACAAACATTTTGAGTTTAACGGGTATGCACTGTTGGTGTAAGAAAGTTTCACACTATCATTCAATAATGTATTGTCACATGAATTAATGAATATGACTTCTCATGTGTTATTAAACTTCATAAAGAATGTGACAATACATCATTGAATGACAATGTAAAACTTTTTTACACTAACAACTTACACGGGCAGTGCATGCCCATTAAGGGTCTATTTGGTTTGCATTTTCATTTCCTATTTTCATTATGTTTCTTGTTTTCTGAAATTTTACAAAGGAAAAACTGGAAATGCTGGAAACAAAAAATTTTGTTTCCAGCATTCCTAATTTTTCCTTTGTAAAATTTCAGTGAACAAGAAACAGAAAATAGAAACAGGAAATGAAAATGCAAACCAAACATACCCTAAACTTGTATATTTTTATTATCGAAGTTAAATAAGTTCATGTTAGCATCTGTTGAGAATGCTAAACAATTCCATCTAACTTCATTTGGATCCCAATCCCCCAACAGAAAAGGATAATTTAACTTTAATTGTTAAAAAAGACAGGCATTCAAAAGAGGAAATACCTGTGGGACCACTATTGCAAGATTTAGGACTCCCATTGACAATCCTGAAAGTACCAACAGTTAATATAAATAGTTATATAATCATGTCCAAGAAAGAATAAAATAGCCATCAATACTGCCCACCTTGGCCAAGCCCCAATGGCTGAATATGTGTGGAAATTAAGGCATATGGAACACTGTAAGTGATCTGAAATAATTTATCAAAGTCAGATTGAACTAAACATAGGACTTTCAATTCTCAAATAATACATACATACATACAATTCAAACCATGCACAATTAATGGGGCCATTTCCAAATTTTCATTTGTGAAGCATCATGATTCTCAAACTAAAAGGTATTAGAAAATGTCAGTCTGAGCTAAGGAGATTATGCAGCCAAAATCAAGTCAATTAACATACTTTACATGTATTATGAGCCACTGAGACTTAAAAAAAGTGTAAAATGACACAATTTGAGTCTTCATTTTAACTTTTAAGAAACATAAGAGATAGAAAGGCTTCCTTCAATATAGACAAGAATAGAACAAACAATATGGATTTAGCAGTAGATAGAGCAACTCACTGCCAGTGGAAACCCAAGAATGGTAAAGATTGTCAGTGCAGCTATGATGATGCCGATTGGTGGTAGATCTTTGCCAACATAACCAATGTTATTCGCCACATAGGTTACTACAAGCATTGCAATAAAGCAGGCAGCCATTAGGATATTTGAGATTCCCCACACAAACCCAGGCCCCCGATTCCTGCATAACCTCTCCATGAGTACTGATGTTATTCCAAGAACAACTGAATTGAGCAATAAACCAAGTGCCCCCATTCTAACTCCAGTATCATAATTAGGGCCTTCATTTGGCTCACCACCATAAATCTCTCGGCCCATCCAATCAGTGTCAAATAGAAGAAATGGAAACCACCCAATCCATGTTAGAGCAGTAACAGACAATATTGTCCATATAGGGGTTGAAAAATATCTGAATGTCCCAAACAGCTCCCATAGGAAAGCTTCTTCTGCACTACCTGACTCCCCTGCTGCTTCTTCGACATGGCCCCCCCCACTGGATCTTAGAGGCACTTCATGAGCTGCCGTGATGCTGATATAGGTGGTGACCATAATGAAACCAATGTCGAGAAAGAAAGCAGACTTGAGATTTGCACAACTAATATTGCATGCCGGGGTAAGTGTGAAAGGAAAGACCTTGTACCAACCACTGTATGATCCAGTTGCATATCCAAGAATGTTACCAATAGCCATAAATAGGGAGAAATAAGCATTTGCAACACGTGTCCTTCGATGGTCCTTGCCTTACATTCCAAAGAAGAAAAAGATAGATAAATAAAAAGTGAAGGGTGTCAATGTATTGTTTTCTTTCCACAATGTGATGAAAATAAATGATAATTAAGTCCTTCTAATTTAACTTAAAACTGCATTCAGCAGTACATGTCAAGCAGACAATCATCTGGGCAGAAAGAAACTCTGGTAACAATCACTGCAGAACAAATTTATTTTCATGTTTCAATTATTCTGATTATATCCTCTCTTTTAATTGGGATTATTTTATCCATTTTTTGGGGGAAAAGAGCTCAGACTTTTATCCATTCCTACTATTTATCAAACATGGGATGTATAAAAATTTGTCATGTGAATTATGTAAAATATTTATCTAGTTTCTAGTACATAGCCACTTCCCAAAACCACTTCCCTAATGCCCTCCACCCCTACATCCCCCAAAATCTATCCAAAAAAAAAAAAAAAGACCTTCTGCTCCATGGCTTCTGATAGTCTATTGAATAATCTCAGACTAAGATAGGATAAGACACCATGTACTCATCTTGACCACGAGGACTCTCCTCCTTAATTGAGGAGATTGTAGAAAAGACCTCTCCAATCTCAACATTTGTACCGAGGATATTCCTTGAAGTGAACACTCTAATGGAATAATTAGCAATGGAAAATTAGCAACTATAGATAGATCACTAGTTTAGTAGATATTAAATCTTCCCTTGACATGTTACTGTAATAAAATCAATCTAGATAATGGCCATATTGGTGCCAAACCGAATAGATGGCAGCTAACATATATTTAAGAAAAGAATACTGTCGGACAAAAACAAGCATCTCATTAATATTGAAGGGGGAGAGTGCATATTCAAGCTAGAAGAAAGTGAAGAGATTTAAATGTGATGCTCATATACATTACCTTATGAGCCTTACTTTTTATTTTGCTATTTTGGATCCAAGTTTATTAACAATGCACATCTGAGTTATATCTTTTATTGTTTGTGTATATAAGAATATGAATGCATAGATATTAATAAAGCAAAAATCAATTTGCTAAAGAATAAAAGATAATATAAGCATCGGAAAGTAAATACAGGAATTTCATTTCAAACATTTGAAACAAAATTTCTGACACGGAAACAGATAACAGAAAGAGACAGAGAGAATACGGAAATAATTACTTACTGAGAATTTATTAGCCAAAGTTCTGTTTCTTTTCCCTTGTCAAGAAAAAACATCTGAATATTAACCTATTTTTCTAACATAGGTGAAACTCATTCAGTCCTAAATCCTAAGATGTCATCAAGATCAGATGTCCTTCATGAAGTGCTGGGAATTTATTTAAATTTTAACTTCAGAACTGAAAATACTTCAATTTGAAACGAATTGGCATACAAAACAGGATATAAAAGTTATAACATATAATATGCTTTGTAAACGAGTTTTTAATCATATTATTATTCCAAAACACCTATTTCCAACTCAAATCCTAAAAATCCAGTAGGCCATTTCATTTTCAAAGGCCTAAACAGTCATGAAGTGGTCCTTGTTCTACTATGTCGTAAGACACCAGTTCTGGAAATAAAACTTGTAGAATGTAGCAATTTGTCAACTAGGTCTTAGAATTTAGATACCTCCTGTTGTATGCTCAATTGACATTATAAACTATAAAGTACCTCACAAACTAACTTCAATCAGTTGTGGTCAACAGTAAATACTCCAGCTGATTGCAGTTTTTGGTAGAAAAGTAAATGAAAATTGCAAAAAATGCTGTCATGCACTTATGGAAATTGCAGATAACCAACATATGATCTCACATTAATGACAGAAATTGCAACAACAGACAGTATATAACATGATTTCTAAAGCACATTTCAATTATGGATTTCAATTGCGTCGCAATGGTTGCAAATTGTTTTAGATCATAGGGAGGAGAAATTTACCAGTGAGATCACCAAGCAGGGCTCTACAAGGGCCTTGAGTGACATTGTTAGCCACATCCAAAATCCAAAACCCGAACACAAAAAAGCCCACAGCGGCGGGCCTATGGTCCACGTTGTCACCGAAATACCAACCAAGGTCCGCGGCGTGACCAATGACGAGAACAGAGATGATGATGGACACTGCTCCGGCAAGGATAAACGGTCTCCGGCGCCCGAACCGGCTGGTGCACCGGTCACTCAGGTGGCCGACCAAGGGCTGAACGAGGAGCCCAGAGAGGGGGCCACAGAGCCATATGATGCTGGCCCAGGCGTGCGGGATTCCGAGCTGCTGCACGTACGGCGTGAGAAGAGAGAGCTGCAAGGCCCATCCAAACTGAATGCCACCGGCCACTGACGCTACCCGCAACAACAGCGTCAGTGGAACCCTAGAATGAGACTTCGAGGAGCGAGGCGCTGATGAGGGAGGTCGAGGTTTGAACCGGTGTTGTTGGCGGGGATGTTGACGGTGAGAGTCGGGATTCTTCGCCATTGCGCGTGGTAGTGTTCCTCTCAGAACCCTCTGTCTCCCTCTCTAGCTTGTTTTCCATTCTCTCTGGGACCGTTTCCTCAGGGCATCGCGCAAGACCAGGAGGAGAGAGAGATAGAGGTAGCGGTTTTACAGGAAGTGTCATTCCGTTGTGACGGTGCTGTACAGTCAGTGTGATTCTGTTGTAATGGTCGTTTTTATTACAAAATTGCCCTCGTCCCGGGATCTATTTACGGATCGGTCCTCACATAATGGCATTGATTTATTTACAATGGGCTAGTAAACAAGATTAGAGTCCGAACACTTATTTTAAAAGCTTGAATAACATTTGAGTTTTTTTTTTTCAATCCGATAAAGCATGTTACTTGCCTCGGATCGGACCAGGTTGTCCGAATTGTCAATTCTACTTGTATTGTATGGATTAAATGATGTAATAATTGATGTAATGGACAATAAAAACGGAAGGTTAAATAGAAAAATAATACGTGAAATATTGCATATGAAAAAATAAAAGTAGAACTAAATAGTGACATTATGACACTCTATTTTGAATTGTATTCTCTCGCTTTTTATTGTGTGTTGGTTAAGATAAGATTATAAAATCGCATACACACATCATAGTTATGGGAGATTTTGATAGTTTGCATGATGTTCTTAAATGCAAATGTCACTACACTTTTATTGTACACAAAAAATATATCAACTCGTGGATTTACCTCTAAACAATACCTCTAACCTCAAGGTTGGTTTGTGGAGAAAAATAGATAAGGGAATATAGAAAATAAAGAAATAAGAAAGAGAGAAAGTTGTGAGAAATGAAGGAAATTTATAGATTATTTTGTTTAAGAGAATTAAGAGAGAAACTGAAGATGGATGGGGTAATTCTCTCACTTCTTGTTTGATTGCGTGGAAAGTGAGAAAATAGAAAGTAACTTTTTATCTAAATTGACAACAATGTGCTTATACAATATTAGAGAAAAGTAATTTTCTTCTTTCTCTCCTCTCTATTTCTCTTATCAACCAAACAAGGTTAATTTCTCATTTCCCTCCTATCTCTCTTATATTTCTCTCCACTCTAATTGAATGAGATGAATATGAAAGAGATAAATAGAGAAGAGAGAAATAGATGACAGAGAAATGGATGAGAAATATGATAGATTTTAAGATTGTGTGGTTTCAAATCGATGTGAAAGAAATAGAAAATAAATAGAAGAGAGAGAGTCATAAATTATATATTATTCAATGGACCATTCTGCCTATCCCCTTTGTGTCAGGAAAAGGTAAGGAGGGTGCAACACAGTTACGGAGTATATTGGTCATTGTAGTTGGGTGAGGGTGTCTCTCTCAATTTCTCCCCTTAATTGCAAATATTACCATTCTCGTGGGACCCACTAACTTTTATAATCTCTCCCTAAACTCTCATTTGTACCAAACATGGGTGACACGTCTTATCCCTATTTATCCCAATTCTTTATGTGCAAATCATGTTCAAACAACACAAATGCTAACTCTCCCCAATCAAACAAAGTCTTAATGAGCAAGTCTAACACTAACTAATTAATGAATGGGTAATGATAAAAAACCAAGGTTACTAAAACCTGATTGATAATTGAAGGTACTATTTCATGGTCTATTAATTGAACTGTGGTTAAACCAATAATAATTAAATATAATTTTCATATTATATAATATGTTAAGTAAAAATCATAAGAAATCAAGATATGTAAAATTAAAAAAGTTAATATAAAGAACCTTGTTATATCAATCATAAGATAAACGATTAATAACAATTAATAAAATATTTATGCGTGATACTTAAAATTTATTTTTACCTATTTCAATAGTATTTAGATTAAATAAAAAAGTTGTGATTTTCTTTTAAAAAATGACTTATTCAAATCATTTCTCTAGCATCGTTTTTATTGGTTCAACTAGTTTTTCATCGGTTCCCATCAATTCTAAAACTGGCAAGTTTCTTATGTTTAATGAACTAGATTCTAAACCAGTTCCCGGTTGGATTGGTTGAACTGGTCGATCAAATTCAATTTTTAAATCATAAATAAAACACAACTCTTGTCATTAAAGGAAAGAAGGTTTTGGGTAATCTTGTATTATGGACTTTAGTTGTCATGATTATAATTAATAAACTTGATTCTTTATATTTACTTATTTATATATATATAAACAATTAAATAAGTTTAAGATTGTTCAAGATATATATTTTTTATTTATAAATATTCTTTAATAAAAATATGTAAATATATAATTTGTGGAATATTGATAACGAGGTGATGGTCCAATATGGGTGATTTTCTAATAATTGTAATAAGATAGTGAGGAATGGAAGGGACACTTAATTTTTGGTAGATTCTTGGTGTGGACCAGTAGCTCTTTGTGAAAGGTACAGAAGATTATTCTTTATTTCCACAAATAAATACGTGATTGTTCATGATATGGTTGTAAGGAGGGATTTAAGTTGTCAGTAGAATTGAAGTTGGCAAAGGAACCTCTTTCATTGAGAGTGTGAATTACTAGCTCAATTTCTAGCTGGAGTTGATACAGTGCTTATGCATCCTGTGAAGTTTGACTCTTGGTGTTGGAAGGCTTCAAGTGAAGGAGTTTACACTCTGAACTCAATTTACATATATTGGTCAATAGATTGGATGGCTACTGTATGGTCATTATGAATTGCTAGAAAATGAAGCAGTGTTTTCTTATAAACAAGCAGTTAAAAGTTATCTGTTGAACCTTATTAAAGTCCACTCATGGAATTGGATTAAAGATAGGGATTGATCTTTCCATTATCCTTTTTTTGTTTGGGTGATGTCTCCTCGATCCTTCTTGTCTAAATTTTTACTGATGCTTCATTCAAGGTTTTTGTATCTGCATGGCTTTTGGAATTTGGATGGAGTGTTATTGATGTTTTGCTGGTTTTAGTGTCATTTTTTATCTTTCTGGAAGCTACCTATGATTTTGCTTACAGTTAAATGACCAGCAGCTCTGCATGTCATTTATTAGTATCTCAACTATTGCATAATTGTGTATGGTTTTGCATAATTATGCATTGCAAAATTTGGATTGCATCTACTAGCTTGTGATAGATTGGTCCTGTTTGAATTTGAACATTAGTATATGCTGGAGTTCAATGTTGTGAAAATTCTCATATGCCACTGGTTTTTTGCGTAACGTTTATATTGATTATGGTTGCATATGCTCTTTTGGTATAACTTCGGATAATTATTTCGATCTTTGTTCATTTGATGGAATTAATTCTTGGTGGGTCCCAATGTTTTTGGCCTTTGTAAGCATGTAAAGGTTTCCTTTAATTCTCGGCTTTTGGTTCTAACAATGAGATTTAAAATTAGCCTCTTTTTCAAAATGGATCACTTGGTCATTGCTACTTTTCAGTTATGTGCTATGTTACCAGTGCTATTTGCTCTCCTTGTTCCCTTCATGAGTACTGGTGGCTTACTCTGTCTCTGGTGCAATTTGTGTATACTTTTCTGAAATGGCTTATGGGGCTGTATTGTATTTAGTTTTTTGGGTGTTATTTCCCAACTAGCTTTTCATGTTTTGTAACTATGTATGGGTAATACCCTTTGTACGACATTTTAATTTAATATTCTTTACTTAGTAAAAAAAAATAGATAAAAATATTTCATAAAATTATTATAAAAAATAGTTAAACCAACACATTTTTTAATATTCTCATTTTTTTTAAAAATATAAAACGGGAAAATAAAATAAACATATTTTCTAAATTTAATAATTATAGAATAAAAACTATTCTTTTTTTTTTACGGCGAATAAAAATTATTCTCAAAGAAAATGAAATATATATTTTTCAAACCAACCCAAATACTACTCAATTTCCCACCTCTTTTTTTTTTAACGTTTACCATTCACTTTATTTTTTTTCATTTTTTATAATTAGTTTTCTCTCCCAGTTATTTCCCAAAAACTTGAAATGACTTTTCTAAAAAAAATGAATAATTTATTTTTGTGTAATTATTCATTCCTTTTCTTTTTTTCTATTCAAAATACATGTTATTTTCATTTTTTAATTTATCTTTCATTTATTTTGACTGATTGAGAGTTAAAACTACTAACTGAAACAATTATATCATTGTTTGGTAAGATAGCTTTAATTTTTTATGTGGCTACTAGTTTTTTTTAGAAGCTACTTGAGGTGGCTTTTTTTAAAAAGCTTCACTTTTCAGCTACTAGCTTGAAATTTATTACTATTTTTTCCTCAACAACTCTCAATCATTATCCAATAGTTAATCACGTTCTTATATGTAATTTTGTCATTTTTAACTAGTTTTACCAAACAATGTCAATCAAATCAGCTAGTTTTTCAGCTTTCAACTATTTTTTCAGCTGTTTTTACCAAGCATACTCTTAAGATGATGTATATATTCTTAAAATTTTTAAAATGTGTAAAATAATCTTATGTAGTCAATATATAGCTAAAATAGTTGAGGGCTTGCATGGAGCCTTTTCTCCCTCGTTTGATTCGATTGTAATTTTTCTTCTTTTTTTCTAGGTTTTTTTTGCTCCATCTATAATTTTTTTTTTAAAAAAGTTGGGAATTAGATATAGAAGAGTTATTTTGTATAGTTTTAAAAAGTGAGGAATTGAAATATGCGTTTTTAAAGACTCAAACTTCAAAGTACTAATTTACGTTTTTTCTAGAAAATAAATTTAAATGATATAATGTAAATAAAAATATAATTTATATCATTTTTATATCAATACTAATATATTAGCCCATATGTGCAAGGCCCATTGGCCCATAAATAAAACAAAACAACCCATTCTTATGATTAGTCTAATGATACAACAAAGGAAATTGCTATTCGTACTACACAATTTTTACTAATCAGACCACCCATTTTTAAAAAAATATAATACCAATTTTTTATAAAAAAAACACCTCTTTTTTTTTGGAAATTAAATTTCTGGAACACAAATATTTAAGAAATTAAATTTCCAAAATATATGTGGTACTTTGTGTTTTAAAAATCTAATTTTTAGGAATACAATTTTAAAAATTTGTATTTCAAATAATTAATTTTAAGATACAAATTACGCTATTTTTTCTGGAAAAAAAAAAAAACCATCTTCTCCCCTATTTATAGTTTAGCGATGGAATTTTTTAAAAAAACATAGTTCAATTTGTAATTCGAAAAATTATTTTCCGGAAATAAAAAGGGGTCATTTTAACAATAGTATTTAAAAAAAAATAATAAGAGAAGATGGTATGGTTAGCATGGAGCAAAAATGGATGGTAAGAATAGCATTCCCTAAAAGAAATGGCTAATTACGTACTATGGTCTGGTTGTCGAGGCTCAACAATGTCATTTTAGTTTAGTCCTTACTTTTTCCACCCCCAATTTTTGCTATTCCCACCCCCATAATTTTTTTCTTACCCGAAACCCCATCTCCCTTTCTCCCTCCCCTACAATTTTTTTAAAAAAATAGACACAGTTGTTCATGAACAAATTCGGACACTTATGTCCGTAAGCTAATTTTTTATAGATCGTCCAGGAATTGTCCCGGATACTAGTATTCGTAAGCCAATTTTTTTAAAAAAATGCTTACGGACAACGTTGTCCGGGAACTATTCCCATACAATGTTGTCCATAAATCAATTAATTGAAGGGCAGTATGGAGTTTTGTACTCCCTCCATTTCATATTGATAGTCGTTTTAGGAAAATAATTTTTTTTCATAATATGAGTCGTTCTCTAGTTTCTATGTGAGTATTAATGTTAGTTTTCCATTTTTACCCTCCCACTTTTATGGGAAAAGAAACTTAAAAAACTGTGCACCATACTACTCATTAATATATTTAGTAAAATGAAAAAAAGTGTGTAGTAAATTAATAAGGGTAATTTAGTAAGATTACTATGTCTTTTAAGTCATTTATTATTGTTCTTAATTTGTGTGTAGAAACCTTAAACGGCTGTCAAAATGGAATGGAGGGAGTAATTTTCTAAAAAATAATGGGGGTGGGAATAGCGAAAACCCTGATGGGAATAGCAAAAACCTTGTAGTTTCCCAAAGAATTTGAAATAGTAGTTGCCTTTAGTGCCCTCTTTTTACTATTCACACCCCTCACATATTTTTTGAAAATATCTTTCCCAACTACACCTCCCCACCACCCCCTCCCCTGACGCGCATGGTCAGTCCATTTCACTCTTTCTTAAGTTTCTTTTGCTTTCTGTCTTAATTTTTTAAAAAAATACACATTCAAAAATTAATTTCCATAAATTTAAAGAACAAATATTATGTCTATAAAATTGTTAGAAATATATTAGAGACAGATATTTTCCGTCTCCAAAACTATCACCTTTTTAATAATTTTTTTCACATATATATGGAAATTAATTTCAATAAAAAATATTGTTTAAAATTTTCAGTTTTTAAATAAAAAAAAATCGTCTCTAATAATTTTCAAGTGTGAAAACTTCTATCATAACATTTCACTTTTTTTAGATGGAAAAAATCCGTCTTGGTTCCGTCAAAATTATATACAAAAATTTTTTGTCTTTAAAAACCATTTTAAAAAAAAACTTCTGAAAATTAATTTCGAGAAATATTTCCGAAAGCAATTCTTATAATCTAACTGCCATAAGTTAATTTTTGGAGGTATTTTAAATTCTAGAAGCTTTCAGAAATTAAGGAATTGGATGGAGGGTATTTTTGGAATTGAAAAAAATTTAAAAAATAAGGGGTGCAAAGAACAAAAAGGGTTTAAAGAAAAGCAAAATCCTTTTAAAATCCATGGCTAGGCCCAATTTATACGGGCTTCAATTAGACAAGGTCGTATCAGAAAACAATGTTAATATGTTATGCTTTTATTTGATAAAAAAAAAAAAAACATTTTTTCCATCAGTATTTATTTATATTAACAATTGTTGTAGTTGAAGGAATTCAGCTAAAGCAAAAGATAAGTCACTAGGATTAGATTACATAACATCATAGGTTCAAACTTTATTGTCATCAATATAGTTTAACAAGTAAAACAATGGATTGTTAGGAGAAAAGTTATTATAATTTGTGCTATTCAACGTACTGAAGATTTTAAAATTAATTATTTTAATATCAATTCAATTAACAACCTAACCCAAATAGGCACTTATGATTTAAATACTCTCATTTTTATTAAAAAGGTGATAGTATCACGAATGAAAAAAGAAAGGTATTTTCTCACCCATACGTTTAATTGTGTACTTATCACTTATGCTAAAGTCTATGTAGATTTTAAAATTTGGGGTTTCAAACATTCAATCACGGTGGTAGATAGTACATAAAAGATTGATGTTAGCCACAAGGTGGAGAAAGGTATGTACATAAAAGATATTTCTTAGACCACATACACCACGGAGTTAAAAATGCAATATTTCCTATTTAAGTTTAATCGGTAATTGAAGATATTATGATTAATGAGAGAGACTAGGATTATCCAATTCAATATATATAAAAGATATTTTTACCATGTACTTATATGACATGAAATCCTAACAGACTCAACTGGACATTTGAAACATCAATTAAACATTTGTGCATGACTCAACATTAGAATTGGAAAGTGCTTTAATATTTTACGTTAGAGAATTATAAGAAAATTATATCTTATAACTTAACCTTAACTACTTCAATGAGATATTAAGATCCCACACCTGCTAAATATATACATATAGGGGATCAACTCACTCTAGGTTAGAGTAAGTGTGACAAAGTTACTCCATTTAATAATTTATTATAGCATGTGAATTTAAGAAATTTAACCGTTGATTAATTTGATATTAATATGATGATTGTGCACACCAAATTTTAGATTAATTGAATATTTATAGGTATGTAATTTTAGGCTGAACATTTACTTATATTTTAAAAAGTATATTACACGTTCAATTGAAGTGATTTGATGAAACATCAAATGATTTTTAAATTTTATGAAATTTTGTAGGCTTGATCTATTTAATTAAAACTGTTAATATGATGGTTGGATTGATGAAATTCAATGTTTATAATAATTTATTAAACGGAGTAAATTTACCTAGAGTTACTCCTGGAATAAGTTAATCTATATATATATATAATATCATTTACAATGATTTGAACAATCCTCTTTCCACAATTAAACTTTTGAAATTGAGGTACACCTCATATGTTATAATTCTAACATCATATTAGAACTTATCTCATTCGTTGTTTGAGTAATAAAATAATAGAATATATAATTGGAGGAATAGACTATTTCAACAAGGTTTATTATCACCTCTAAGGTTGGTCAATGTCACTAGCTATAATGCCAATTTTGACTGTTGACCGACAATTTTTTTTTATTTTTTTTTTTTTGCCCTTTCTTTGTGAAAGTGAAAAGTATGTCTTCTCATATTTGTTCGCATCATCTGGTTGTGCTATTGTGGAGATGTACCTAGATTCTAGGCCAATGACAAAGCAACTTCATGCCACTATATATAGGAGAAACGATAAAGGCACACTATAAAAGAGAAGACAAGAAAAAGGTAAAAAGAAAGTGAAATCATTGCTCCTCTTTTTTTTCACTAAACTAGATTGATTTAGCTAACCTCACTTACAAAGTAAAGTACAAAAAAACGTTCATGAGCATATAATGCAAATGTAAATAGAAGACCACGCTCCTTTCCAATGCAAGATTATTATACAATAATGCTGACGATTTAAAAACAAAATGCTAAAGGATACAAATTTGTTTTTTATGAATAAGTTTATGGATAAAAGTTGTTATTTTTAAAAATTTAATTAATATGTATTAGAGCACAAGCATAGCTGGTGTTAAAGTTGAGGTTCTTAACTTCTGTCAGAGGTGCTTAGTAATTTTTGTGATGGAACAGGTTTTTTTTAAGGTTATTAGTTAGGCATATATCGATGTTTACACAAACAAGCACCGATGTTTAACAATTTTTTATTTTAAATAATGATTGTATGTGTAGAATTGGTTAAGTTATGAGGTATATTTAAGAAATTTTTTTAGAGTTGTTGGGATGGAAATAAAAAGTTATTGAGTTGCTCAAAGTAATAAAAATAATATAGTGGTATGAGAAAGTGTGAAATATTATAAAATATTTCCTCCATTTCATTTTATCTGTCGTTTAAAGTTTCTACATACAGATTAAGAACAACAATAAATAACTTAAAAGATATGGTAATCTTAATAAAGCACCCTTATTAATTTATTACACACTTTTTTTCATTTTACCTAAATATATTAATGAGTAGTGTAGTGCACGGTTTTTTAAGTTTCTTTTCTCATAAAAGTGGGAGGGTAAAAATGGAAAACTAGCATTAATACTCACATATAAACTAGAGAACGACTGATATTATGGAAAAAAAATATTTTCCTAAAACGACTAACAAATTGAAATTGAGGGAGTATTAGTTTAAGAAACTCTTGAGGGGTGATGGAATAAAGATGACCTTAATGTAAAAAAGTTTTATATTGTCATTATGTATTGTTATATCTTTTTTAATTTAATAATATATGAAGTTTCATATTTATTAAATGATGTGGTAATACACCATTGAAGGATAGTGTGCAATATTAAATTGTCTACTTTTTATTAGTTATTTAATTTTGACAAATGCTAATGAATTATTGTAAGAGTTTGATATATATACATTGTCAGTGTAAAGAAGTTTTACACAGACATCTAATGATATACTGTCACATCATTTATTGAATTTAATAACATATGAGGTGTCACATTCACTAAATGATATGACGACACACCATTAATTGAATGTCTGTATAAAACTTATTTACACTGAGTCACTGACCGTATATGTCAATTAAACCCTTATTTTAAAACATTGCTTAATAAAATCAATGTTTTCTTTTCATTAATAAAAAAATATTTATTACATTAACAGTATAAAAACTATTTAATATTTAATTGAGTGTATTATGTGTTACTTAATTAACGTTTTTGAAACACTATTAATAAGACCTTTTAATTGTCGAGTTTTATTAACATTAGTGTTAGGATTAATGTTAAGGATATATAATTTAACAAAATTATTAAGAAAAATTATTTATTAATTATATTAAAAATATAAAAGTATAATAAACATTTTTAATAGATTCTTTTTTCACTTTTATATTTTTAATACCCATTCTAATTTTTCTATAAAAAACAAATGACTAAATCATCATATCAATGTAAAATATTTAATTCAATTGATTTTAGTTAATGATATCATACATTTAACTTTTATCTTCAATAAGAGTCATGCATGCTAACTTGTGGTGTCTTAGAGCACTCATTATCATCTCCCTCTCAAAAATATCACATACATCCACTAATATAGGGAATGTGTGGATGCCTAATTAACCTAAATCCCACAATAATATCGGATATAAAAGAAATTTGGCAATAAATTCACATGAAAGTGGATCCATATTTCTTATAATTAGAATAAAAATAATTAGAGCAATCGAAATGAGTTGACTTGACTAGGTCAATCCACAAAAACATGTAAAAATATAGGATCTGAACATTTACTTCACATATACAAATAACTCTCGAGTTTTTTAACTCGATTTGATAAACTTCACTACCCGTAAAAACTTAAAAAAAATTACAAAAAAAAAACTCGGACTACCTGCAAAAAGCCCGTAAAAATAGAGTTTGGACCTTTATTTTAGAAGTTCAAATAACTCCCAATTTTTTTTATCTCAACTCACAAAATCCGTCTGTTCGCATCGTTTCATGCCAATTAATCCGAATTGACAGTTATAAAAATAATGCATTTTTTTCTTATAAAAAGAATCGAGGAAATATCCTAGAATATTTAAAAGTAATTTTTTTACTGAAATTTTTTTAGCTGTCTTCCTATAAATAAATAAATAAAAGAATTAAATTCTTTATAATCACGAGCATATAGTTAATAGTAATTGACAATATTTGGTTGCGAAGAATTGTGCGCCTCATTATATTCTATCTACACTTCTATAGTCTAACCTCGTGGCCTTGTTTTTCAACGCGCATAGACCCCGCCAGACACACGGAAGGGAAAAGTGTAACAGAACTTGAGTGTCAGGGATAAGGTAGTCAGTCATGCATAGCATAGGTCTTTATGGAATAGAATGTAATGAAGTGGCAGAATCGATTGAAGCAAGAAATTCATTCATTTTAGATGAAAAAAGTTATAATTATATATAGAATAAAAATAATTAATTTCATAATTTATTATATATTATAATCATACTCACAATTTTATTAGTTAATTTTTTAATTAATATCTATAATTTTTTCACTTTAAAGAAAAGAACAAATCCAATTACATATTGTCCGAGCAATGATCTCTGACGCAACATGCACTATATATATTTGAAAAGTTACAATGTGCCTTTGAATAAGTGGGTCCAAACTAGTAGACATGGCTAATTGGCTATGCATTCACATGTTCCTTTTAGGAAGTGAAAGGGTTGTTGACCAGGGCTATTTTAAATCCACTTAACAAGCAAACAAAAATTGGGAATAGGCTGAATCACTCATTGGGGGCCATGTTTCTCTTTCAAATGACAGGGTTCAAAGATAAGGTGAATCTGCAGTGCCAGATTGATCTAATTCATTGCTGTTTGTTGTCTTTCATATCATCTTGTATTTTATATTTTATTTAATAATAATGGCACTGCCACTAGATCTCGCTGAATATTCTATAATCCACAGATCTAATTCCTCTACCGACCTTTACGCCTTTATCTGGCTGGCAAAGTTAATTAGATATTAGATTTAAATAAATATAATAAAAGGATATATACCAGATCTTACCTTCTAATTGGTAACAAAATTCTACCCAAACTGTTATGCCTAATTAATGCATTCGTTTGCTTGCTTGAGAACAAATTCCACTGTATCCTTAATTCCCATGACCCGGCACTACTGTAGAAGGTTCCTCTAATTAACCTATGTGTTGTGTGCTGATCATACGCCAAATAATTAGAGGCTAACAGTAATATATAGTATAATATAGAAACCATATTCTTAATCCAGAACTTCGTGACAGCAACTCTTGCTTTATTTCAAAAATTGAATTGGAATAAAAAATCGTACTTGAAATATTTTTAATTATAGACTTGGGATTAGCACATGGGTTGAGGCTCAACCCCATGGGCTAATTCATTTATATATTATTGTCATTAATTATGAACAAGCAGATAGAAATGTTTAATAGTTGTATTTTCATTCAAATATTATTCTTTTGGAATGTTTGAGTTTGACGATATTAGCATTGACAGAACATCTAGAAGATATTGAAAAACATGCTCCAAGATACATATTAATTATTAATTAATTATATGCAAAGAATAAAATAACTGAGGAAGAGCAAATAGATGTTGCCCCCTATTCAACACAGGTGCATGCTTTATGTTTTAACTTATTAATTAGTGAGTTAATTATATATTGTGACTCGTCCTAATTATTTATCTACAAAAATTTTATAATGTTTAAATTATTTTTTTCTTAATTTTAAAAAATTAAGCTCTTATCCATTAAGAGATTACTATGTGCTACATTTTATTGTTAACAAGTCTATGAAGGACAATTTTTTCTGTGATCGTCATTATTAATTTTGAACCCTTGTCATTAATTGTAAGATATTAGTAATTAAAAGATAAAATAAAAAAATAATTAATGTTTCAAAAGTCGCCGATAATAAAAATATTTAAGTACTATTCATGTTATATAAAATTCTAAAATCGATATTTAAATATAATATGTTTCACTTTTCAAGAGATCAAACAAATTAAAATTAAATAAATAGTATACTTTAAACACCTTTGAGAACAAAAAAAGGCGTGATAGCTTCGACCAGGTTTGTAGTCATGATTTTTTTACTAAGGTTTGTAATAGTTATGTTTACATTGTTTAGTGCTTTCTTTCGTTCTCTTTGGCTTCTCTGAGTGTACTTTTTTTCTTAGGGTACATCACAATAAAATTTAAGTATCTTTGATAACACATTTCATAATTAAAATTCATAGCTAAAATCATTTTATCAATATTTGTTAGATAACTATTAATTTTTTCTAAGAATCCACTTAACGTTGTTAGATAAGCGGCCTCAAATAACTTAAGAGGGGAGTGAATTAAGTTAATTCAAATTCTCTCTTTTTCGTTTACTTACTTATTTTATCTTTTACTATAATTAAAACTCTTCTTTTATAATGAAATATGAATGCAAAACTCCTAATCTCTTAATGTATAATAAATTTGCAATCACAATCAATAAGTAAAAAGTTAAGGGAAGAAGAATGCAAACTCGATTTATACTGGTTCGGCCAACCCTTTGCCTACGTCCAGTCCTCAAGTCACCCACTTGAGATTTCCACTATTCTTTGTAAAAACCCTTTATAAGAGATGAACACTCACACACCTTTGAACCCCTTCCCTTGTGTTGAGTTTCACCCACAATCCACGAGAGGCACCCTCTATTTAACCACATTGTATAAGAACAATTGTTTGTACAAGATAAACTCTCTCTTAGAGTAGATAATACAACTTGAAGTTTCTATAAGAATCCTTAATAATTTGCAAGTGTTTGGCACATGATGATTCTTAAAAATGATTTTAATCTTTTATGATTTCACATGAGTAATCTTATCAATTTTCGAGAATGAGACATATATATATAAGGATGATGATAAAACATTGTAACCTTTGAGTAGAAGTCATGTCTCTTCAAGATTTTCAAAAAAATGACACTGGTAATCGATTACATGGTAATCGATTACACAGTTCAAAATTGCGAACTGTTATGTCAGGAATTCAAAATTTGGACTTTCTGCACACCGGTAAACATTTCCCTTAAATTTTATATTTAAGGCCAAGTAACTTGCAAATTCTAGACTTCTTTTGACATTTTATCTAACTAGACTAATACTTATCTAATACACCTTTTTGTCTTTGATCTTGTATTAACCTTGCTTCTTGATCTTGTATTGACTTTGTTGTCTAGCTCTTTCTTTTGCCAATTCCTTTTGTCAATTTAGTGAACTCATTTTCTTTCCATTGGCATCATCAAAACCTGCATATAATATATCTACAAGTATATGCATCTACAAACGTGATTTTTAATTTTTTTATTTAATTACTAACTGCATTTTTTTAACAATTTTATCCCCCAATTCACTCACTATTACCTGTTATTTTAATGATATCTTTACCTATAATTTTATAAGAGTTAAATATGTTTTTAATCCCCAAAATATAGTTGAAATTTAGTTTTAGTCCCTACAATTTAAAACTGGTGGTTTTACCAATTTTTTTAAAATTGAACTAGTAATTGAACCGGTGAAGGTACTAGTTCACGTGGTTCAGTGATTCAACCGTATGATTGAACCATGGTCGAACCAGTAATAACTACATATATTTTTTTAAATAATCAAATAAGATAAAATCATAAGAAATCAAGATATATAAGATTATAAATTAGTATAAAAGACCTTATTATAAGTATTTATCTCAAAAATATTTTTTATATTAAATAAAAATAAAAAAAACTTAAAAATTTGAAACTGACTGGTTTAACTGGTTTTCTGGCACCGGTTTTCACCGATCCTGAAACCAATCGGTTTTTTTGGGTTGTGTGGGGTACCAAATACCAGACCGGTTCCCGTCGGATCGGTTGAACCGACTGGTCTGGTCCGGTTTTGATAACCATGATTTTTACCAAACACTTTAGAGTATGTTTGGCAAAACTAGCTGAAAAGTTAAAAGCTAGATCATAATTGAAAACTGAAAGCTGAAAAACTAGCTAATTTGATTGAAAGTGTTTGGTAAAATTAGTTGTTGAACTAGTTGAAAACTGTAGAATAACAGATAAGTACATCATTAATTATATTGAATAATGATGAGTGAGAGTTGTTGAGGGATAAAAATATAAAAGAAATCAGTTGGAAGCTGAAAGAAGTGAAATGATTTTAGCTATCAATTTTAACTTTTGTCTGGATGAAATGTCTTATCAAATATACACTCTCAACTAGAGGGGTCTTCATATCCAATCTAATTCAATGCAAAGCATAAAAACCAAACTGAGAAGCTGAAAACCAAAAACCAAAAAATTGAAAACTGATAAAACCAATTTTTTTATTAGATTGGATTGGTTTTTTGATCCTACATTGAAAATCGATTTCATCCAATTCAAACCAAACTTATATACATATATATTATTTTACTTATAAAATAATCATATATTTATATATATTTATGAATTTATTTATCTCTATAAATATATCAATTTTGAACGAGTTTTAAATTGATTTTCACGTCTTATGTTATTTTTTTATATAATTTTATATTTATATTAACGAATATAAATTTCAATAAAAAAAGTTTATTAATATTTATTTTTATTTAATATTTATTATCTTTTAACAAAATTGAAAACTGGTCCAATCTAATTCAATTTAAATTAGATCAAATTTTAAAAATAATCAAAACTGATTGGATGATGAAATTATAAAACTATAGTTAAACTGATCGGATGATGAAATTATAAAACTATAATTTAACTCTCATGGCTTGAACAAGGTACCCGTGAAAGAGGATTTGATGCACTCCAACCTTCAAATTGTGTTAAATCAATTTCATATGTCAGAATTTTTATTTTTAAGTTATTCTAATATATATCTTTAACTCTGTTTCGTCAAAAAATATCTTTAACTCTGTTAGTGTGTTGTCTTATTGGATGGTCCTCTATTAATTACACTTGAAGGCTTCTTTTGAGAGTGAGGGAAAGACGAATCTTCACGAGAGCTCTTCCTCTTTATTTGTTATGTATGACAGGTTTAACGTTTAGATTGATGGGTACTCTTAACACTGAAACAAATTTTACTTTAGTCTTTACACTTACAACACTTTTATTATTTATATTGTCAAAATTGAGGTAATGACGGGACGATAAAATAAGATATTAAAAAATTATTTCAATGGAATTGTTATAAATATTTATTTAAAAAAATATATTAAAAAAACCCTTTTAAAAAAATGTCTTTAAAACTAAATTTAAATTCGAGAGTCGATTAATATACATGAAAAATATTAGCACTATACCATTTTCCTCAACATAAAAAATATTTTGTTAGTGTTGTAGAGCATTAAAATTTGAATAAATTAAGCATATTGTTAAGTCTTATATGATATGACTCTGCTCACAACATAGTTAGATAAGTTTTCTTTTTTTATTTATCGATCCAATACGTACAAATGTGTAACTTTAATATATATACATATATATTTGAAATATATATTACTTCACCTTCCATGTAGGGGTGAAATATTATGAATAGTGATTCCTTACGGAGAGAGAGGAATTGAATGACCTTGAATTAGGCCATCCCTTTAAAATATATTGAATAAATATATTTTTAATCCCAAAATATAATTAAGAATTGATTTTAGTTTTTATAATTAAAAATTAGTAAATTTGAACCCTTAAAATGTAAAAATATTAATTTTTAATTTTTATCGATAAAAATTTATTAAAATATTATTAGTAAAATTTACAAAAAAATTATATAATAAAAATTAAGTTAGTATATTTTTAAATTTTAAATAACCAAAATCACCAACTAAAATCGAGTTTTAACTATATTACATAAACTCCTAAAATATATATTTAATACACGTTTGATTTTCAACTCTTGTGTATGAAAAAACTATCAGGTGAAAGGGCTAGCTCCGCGGTCATATTGATAGTGGTATAGACCAGGAAAAAAATTAGCTGACCTCGCACATATAATTTTTGTCGCTTCCTCTTCAATCATACAGCACTTATTTTGCCTTTGCTCTACTTTTCTGTCTCTTTTTCTTCTTTTCTCTTTAGAATATATTAAAGTCCTGTTCAATCCCACCTCATTCTCAAAATTAATTAAATGTTTTCCCATCCATCCACCCAAATTAAGCATAAATCAATTTCGTCGTTAACCATGTTTTCGCCAGAATTTGAATCGGAGTGGAGAGTTGTTGTCAAGGATAAAACTATATAATAATAATAATAATAATAATAATAATAATAATAATAATAATAATAATAATAATAATAATACAGCTAAATATTCAATGCTATAAATCTATAATTAATATATAGTCATTGTTTCTAGCCGGTAGCTATAGGAAAGAGATGGTTTTTGGACGGCTATATCTTTTTTTTAATTATTATTTTCCCAGTTAATATTAGCTCGTTTAGTATGCTTGAGAAGCTAGTTCCGTTGATTTTTCAAAAGATATGTATATATGCGCTCAACTTCTCCCTTCAAGTGGTCCTATAAATTAACTCACGGACTAATAATAACCCAAAATACACCACATTGTTTGGCTATAACCTTTTGTTCGTTTTTTCACAAGTATATATAGCTAGAATCTGATTCAGTCATACATGGTTGCGTAACTGTGTTAATTTGTTCATATATGACGTGCTTTAGCTATCCTATCAAATCCATCCATAACTAATTGCTTACGGTTGGTACAAGTATACTGTATTCTTGGCCTTATTTTTGGAATGGTTTTAATTTCCTTGTACCGCGTCTGAGAATTGATTCTCTCTTTAGATCAAAAAGGCCATGCATATATATAACCTCACAGTTCCAAATTGCTTTGAAAACAAAAAGAAAAGATACTGATCGATCTAATTAACAAGAGGCTAGGACTATAGGACCAGGGGTGGGGTGTTGCTGTGCAGCCTGTGGGGATGTGAAAACAAATGTCCCCTACTCCTACTTTGTGGCATCCAAATTAAAGACAAGAGGTCTTTCAGTCACGGACGCAACCAAGCTATATATGATCCTAAGTGCTAATCAAGACTTTCATTAATTGGGTAGTAAAAGATTCACTTTCATTATTATTATTATTATTATTATTATTATTATTATTATTATTATTAATTTTTTTGCAAATTATACTTAAAGTGTTTGTCAACATTGGACAAAAACATGTGCATGCTAGTGGATTAGCACTCGGACTTGTATATTTCTGAGTTCAAAAAGTTTCTTAAAGAGAACGAATTGAAACAAAGGCAATCTGAATTTTAAACAATAAGATAGAGTGCATGCGCTGAATTAATTTTAAATTAATTTATTAAGTATTAATTTTTCAGGGAATCCCAAAGCGAATATTTAGGGTAGGAATTGTTATTATGTAGTACCTGTCAATGAAATTAGTTCTTCAAAAATACATTGTTTACATCATTTTTTTTTCCTACACTAAGTGCCCGTTTGTTTTAAATTTCAACAGTACAAGACTATGGTTTTGCAGAGTTGATTTTAAATCACTTTCATCAAACGTACTTCGTAAAACATGCATTATCTATCTCAATCATTTATTTCTAGAATCAATTCTACTCAACTGTAAACCAAACGGATGATAATATCTCTATCATCTACACTTAGTGGTGTAAGAAAAAATGACTTAAAAAAGTAATAAACTCTTGTGTGTTAAATTAGGGGCTGTTCGAGTTCATTACTACTTTTCAATTTTTTATTTTTTAAAAATTTTAAATCAAACTTTTATAACTCAAAATCAACAATTAAAATTTTATTTTGTGGTTTTCAAAACAGAAATTTAAAAACCATAGAAAATGATTTTTGATTTTTAGTTTTAAATTATAAAAACTTAATTCAAAATTTTTAAAATCCAAAAACTGAAAATTCACAACCATTCAAAACAGTCCTTAATTAATTAATGTCAAAATTAAACCCGTCGCGGTTGCCTTTGCTAGCCTATCTGAAAATTACATATTATGAATTCAAAGCGCTGGATAGCAAAGCAACTAGTCTGTTACATATAAACTAATTAATTATAAAAAGAAGCTCTGCATTAAGTGATTAGATAATTGACTTGTTGAAAGCAATGACTTGTTTAGATTCGTTATGTGGGAAATGTTTTGTTTTTGCTATTTCTGTTTTAATAATTTTTAGTTAGATATTTTTACACATTTCACACTTTGATTTTAAATTGCCATTGTCCTTAATTACAACCGTGACCGCTGTAATTATAGACATTGCTTATTCAGATCGAAGTGAATTGTGATCAAAATATTGTGACGTAAATGCAATTTTACGTAGTCAAATTCAAATGCAATAAAGATCCCAGATCAATAACAAATTAACCCAAGCAAAAAGTGGTTTAGCTAGCTCCCGATGGCGATAAGTCACCTCACCAACCTGTCCAACGTTATCCAGAGACTGACAGCACAAACAAAATATAGAAGCTGAAAAATGGAAAACAGAACAAAATGAAGGGAAGAAAAAAAAAAGGAGTTTGTAAAATATATAAAATAATAATTAATTTACAGTAAAATTGGATAATGTGATAAAAGATAATCAGATAAGATATATAACGAATTCATCCTTTAATGAGACAAACTCCTTGTTTTTTGCTACTTTATATGACATTTTACTATTTTACTTGTGTTAGAACACTAGAATCATACTTCTAAGTTCGTCATTGTTGATGATTCCATCCATATATTATCGTTACTAATAGCCCGTTTGTTTTAAATTTTAACCGAATAAAATCATATAGTTTTACATAATTAATTTTAAATCATTTTCATCCAATGTATTTCGTAAAACATGCATCATTAATCTCAATAATTTCATTACTAAAATTAATTATACTCAATTCTAAATCAAACGGACACTAAATCAAATGTGCTTACCGTCAAAATGGAACTTATAATTCGCACTGACATTTGAGCCAAGTGACCATTCATTCTTAAAATCCCATCTAAATCTAAAGATTAATTGTGGAGGAGGAAAAATATAGAGAGTAATTAACTATATAAATAGGAGGGAAAAGAGTATTAACTATTAGTAATATACTCTTAATATTAATGAATTTAAAATTTGACACCTTTAATTATCAAAATAATAAAATAAATGATAGTAAGCACATTTGACTTAGTTTTATAATTTTTTAATTTAAAATATTTTATCTTTATAATTTATACATATTTATGTCTTCAAATATTTTATATTTTAATGATAATTTTTATTTTTTAAAATATTATGCAATATCATTGGTAATTTCTGTAAAGTGGTGAGGATGATTGCTATTTGCTAACCATGAACGGAGAGAGGAAGAGAAAGGACCGAGTCGAAGGAATCAAGTTGTTACATGTAGCATTCATTAGTGGTCATTTTTGCTCAAATCTCATAAGTCTATAGGTTCCTAAGCTAGTATATAGGCACTAGGCAGTGCTTACCCAAAATCTTTTTTTAAAACATGTTTATCTAATAAGCTGAATTTATTATCATCATTATAGTTAGAGTTTCATACTTTCATTGTAACATTTGTCAAATTATTTCATTTAATAACTTTTCATAATACATAAATTTAATAAACTTAAATTAAGTTCAACCATTAAATAATATGATATTAATATATTAATAATATACATTAAATTTTAGATAAATCAGACTTAAGCATGCAAATTTATAATTAATATTTATTTATATTATAAAAATTATATTATAATAAAATTATCTGATAAAGCATTATTTAATTTTAAATTGTATGAAATTTTTTATAGGTTTGATATATCTATTAAAATCTGCCAATCCAATGATTATATTGATAAAATCTAACATGTGTATATAAAAAGTAACAATTCACTAATTCCGAATAGCAAATCTAGCTAAACTTATACTCTGCTAAAATGTTAATTTGTAGAAAATGAATTTAATAGATTTAAATATTAATATGATATTTACATGATGATTATCATAAATAATATGTATGTAATTTTATAATAAATATTTATTTATATTTTAAAAATATATTAATTATATGTTAAAATGAGGATATATGATGTAATATCAATTAGTTTTTAAACCATATAAAAAATTATAATTGATTTACTTAATAAATTTTTAATTAAGAAATTGAGAGTTTGTTTGGTAAAACTAGCTGAAAAGTTAACTGAAAGTTTAAAGCTAGCTGAAAGCTGAACGCTTAAAGTTAGTTTAAAGCTGAAAAATTAGCTGGTTTGATTGAATGTGTTTGGTAAAATTAACTGAAATGGTAAAATGACATATAAGAACCTCATTAATTATTAAATAATATAAGTGGGAGGTGGTTGAGGGATAAATTGGTAATTAATTTTCAGCTAGTAGCTGAAAATTGAAGTTTTTTTTTAAAAAAACTACCTCAAGTACCTTTTCAAGAAAAGTTAGTAGCTACCCAAAAAGCTATCTTATCAAACACAACTGAAATGGTTTCAGCTACTAATTTCAGCTTTCAGCTAACTGAAATGACTTACCAAACACACTCTGAATTACAGACCCGTTTAATTTATATTTTCATTTTCTATTTTTATTTTAATGTTGTTAGTTGTAATCACAAAATTATTTTTAAATTTAATTACAAAAGTACTACCTCATTTTTATTTTATTTCATATTTTTAAAATTTTGTATCAAAAATAATGAAAAGCAACTTTTTTTCATTATTTTCTATATAAAATTTAAAAATATAAAAAATAATGTGACATTTTTCTTAATAACTAAAAATAAGAAATAAAAAGAGAAAATGGACATAAAAATCAAATGACTCCTAAATTTTGATGCCCATATAAAATATTACGGGAAGTACATTCGACAGTAATACTTACTTTTAAAGCAATTAATTATGAATTCTATCCAAATGAAGTATAAATTAACTAGTATGTTAAGAGTGTTGATTGAAAATCATAAATATTTTTATTAGAATGTTTAGCATGTTAAAAATATAATTAATATAGTGAATTTTAATAAAAAAAATTACTTATTAATTCTTTAATTTGTATATGTGGGACACTTGTCAGAAGGACGGTTGTGAATTTTATATAAAGTGTCGGTGTACTTTTATTATTTTTAAATTTTTATTTATTTCCGTGTACATAAAGAAGAAAATCCTAAGAAGCAACATTTCTAGGCGGAGAAACCATGCAATATCCTCAATATCGATTGTGTCACACAGCCAACAGGTGGGTCCTAGAGATCATGAATTATTGAATTCCTACGGACAGGTTATGAACATGCTTTTATAAGAAAAATTAGAACTTAACGAAAATTAGAACTTAACAGGCTTTTTATTCACACTTTTATATCGATTCTTTATAATTAAAGTCGGAGAGTAGGATATTAATTCTTTTTATATTCTCTTTTTTTTAGGTGTTATACACATTTTTACGAAGTTTCTTTTAACATTCTCATAGCTCATCAAACCTTCTAACTTCCATCTTTATTTCAAAAAAGTAGCTCAAATCTTTACATTTTACCTCAATAAAGAATTCTTATTCTTAATTACTTATTAAAGTCTTTATTTTTTGGTGTTGATACAAAGGAAATCAAACTTCTTAGTTCTTACCACTTCGAGTTAGAAGCAATGGATTCTAAATTCTTCATGTTATATTGTTCCACCTCAAAGTTTGACATAACATAATTTTTATTTTATTTTAAAAATTATAAAATTGTGAAAAGATTTTTGTTAGTATAAAATTATTTTTTTATTCAATGTTATCCATATACTTGATTTTTTGTTTATCCTTTAAATATATATTTTTGTGCGAACCACATGTATCCTCCCTGTGAGATAATCTTGCTCGAGTCAGAAACATCTACATTTATGTAACTAGTTTTTTGAGAGCAGATTTTTTCAATAAACAAAACTCGAACCTGAAACATTCTTAAGAAGAATCAATCATATATCACTTGAATAAACCTCGTTGATCAATATTAATAATAGTTTTAATATAATTAGTTTTTGTTTATCTTTTGTATTTTTTTTTCAAATTTTAAACACATGTCATCTTTATACTTTTTTTTTTAATTTTCTTAAAAAATACCATCGAAATAATAACGTCACATTGTTATATGAATGATTAAAATATTAGTAATAATAAATATTAAAAAATTTTAAATTGACATAATATGTTATTATATTTTTCTTCTCAGGTCATGTATTATTCCATGCAGGCGGGTGTTAGTTAATTAGGTGTAGTTTATTAGGCTTGGTTATATCTACGTTGGTATGGTGTTTTTGTGGGTTTTCGTTTTATTTGGTCATCAACATGTTAAAATCCTTTATCTTTGTATTATGAGTTGGAGTATTCCTATTTTAATTTAATTAATCCTCCTTTGGTTAATAAAAAGAATATTTTAATTATTGAAAATATTAAAAAAAATCTTTTTAACCATTCACTCTTAAAATATTATTCCTGTATTAATTTTCACTTTAAATTTTAATTATTAACACTCAGCTTAATTATTTTTATATTTTTATATTAATTTATTTTCATAAATTTTAAATTATTTGTACTATAAAATTTATTATTTCTAAACTTTTTTTTCTAAACAAATGGAGCAAATTTAACTAAAAGGAAGTACAGGGACACTCAAACCCTTAAAAATAAAAAAAAAACAAGACAAGAAAATCATTACAATTGACATATACCAAATATCCAATAGTAGCCAAAGATCACAAAAATACAATTGAAAAAATAATGATCCCAAAGAGTGTGTTTGGTTAGCCATTTCAGCTAGCTGAAAGTTAAAAATATTAGCTGAAACAAAAAAATCTGTGTTTGGGAAGGTAGCTTTTTTTAGCTTTTTTGGTAGCTACAAGCTTTTCTTAAAAAGCTACTAGGAGTAGTTTTTTTAAAAAAGCTCCAAATTTCAGCTAGTAGCTGAAAATTGATTACACGTTTAAAACCCTCAACCACCCTCACTTATCATTATTTAATAATTAATGTTGTCCTTAAATGTCATTTTACCATTTTCAACTAGTTTTACCAAACACATTCAATAATTTTTCAGCTTTCAGCTAGCTTTTCAACTTTCAGCTGGCTTCTCAGCTAGTTTTACCAAACACACTAAAAAAACGCCACATCCTTAATCCCACGAAAACCCATCAGCAACCAAAAGTGAGTATATTTTATGCATTGAGTTAGACTATATTTTTGAAATAATTTAATCTCTTAATGTATTTTATCTAAGAGAAGAGCACATGTTATTCTTGATTTTTAAATTAGTTATGCATATATTTTTATAATATTTTTTATTATATATTTTTAATACATTTTTCATATTTTATATGAACTAATTATACACACTTTTATAATTATAAATATTTTAAAATTTATTTTAATTTCAAAATATTCATATAGTTTATCCTATATACATGGTAACATTTTTTTTTTGACGAAATATACATCATGGTAACATGAAATTTAACTGAAATATAAATATATTTATACTTATGATTTTTCACCGACAGAAAAGAAAGAAAATGCATTGTCAAATTAATTTTATGATCTAGCGATTATAATGTTAGTTAACTTATAATAGTTTTAAAGATTAAATATGTTTTTGGTAGTGAAAAATATAGTGAAACTTGATTTCATTTTTTTTTGCTGGTTATGATTCTCCATTTTTTAAAATTATGTTTTTAATTGTTATTAACTATACTTTGCTAAATCACATAGTTTGTAACTCACTAACTCTCCTGCAGTTTTTTTATGATAAAATATCATCTAATTTTTCTCTAGAAAAATTAACAGTAGCAAATTTTCAATAAAACCACTAATATAATTTCATGTATAAATATTGTTATAAAATTTTTCTGATTCATATACTGTTAATCCATAGAAAAATTCGTGCAACAAAATCTACAAGAAACCAAGAAATATTATTATTACATTACCACTTAATGGAAGATAAGATAAAAAGTGTATGGTTTTAAAAAATGAATGATTAAAATAAAAAATTAAATAAGCGATTAAAATTAAATTTTACTGTATTTTTAAAAATTAAAAATATATTTAATCCTATTTCAAAAAAAAACACTAGCGCTACCGTCTTATATTGTAATACAAAAAAGAGTAATTTTTCAGAATGTATAATACTTATACTTTCACTATCATACTAGCACGGTACCCATGCATTCGCACGGGTGATGTTAAATTGCGGGTGATGTCCATTCTTACATATATTATAATTAAATATTTAAAATAAAATTAACTTATGATATAATCATATAAATTAATTAATAGAATGTGAAGAGTAAGTTGTTATCATGTTTGTAGAAAATAGTAACCAATACATTATTAATGTAATTGTAAATTTAAAATATATATATATATATATATATTGAGATTTTTTATCCCACAATTCAATCACTTTAAAGTTTAAACCTATATAAATTGCATAGAAAAAAAATCTTATAGGAAGGGTTAGCCCCACCATTATGTGTATGTTCACGGAAGGAACATGACTGTCTCCTGTGGAGAATACTTGTTGTTCATAGAAAAATCACTTTAATGAAGTAGAAAAATCTAAAATTAAATAAACTAAAAAAACGGAAGTGAGAAATATAATACGTGTACTGAGTGAATAATTTAATATAGAGTAAATAGAATAAATAAGAGGAAAAATAAGTGAAAACATTAATGAATACAATAGAAAAATAAATGGCCTATTGTAGAAAACAAATTAAATTTAACGTAAATCAACACATTTATTGTATTTTTAAAATCTATGTTTTTATGTAATAGTAAAACATATCAATAGGAACGAATAAAAAGAACGATGAGAGAACCGTTTTAATATAATAATAATAATAATAATAATAATAATAATAATAAAAAAAAAGTGGTGAGACAAAAAAAGGGGAAAAAAGGAGATCGGTAAGGCATGACTGCCTCCCACGACGGATACCTATGGTTTATAAAAAAAATCTTTTTATAATGAAACAAATTAATATAAAACGAATAATGAGAGAAAATGTTTTAATACAATATTAAAAAATAAAAGTGTGATAAAAAAGAAAATGACAGGAGCAACACTGCCTCCTGTGTAGGATACATGTTTTTCATAAAAAAACATCACTTTATTGAAGTGAAAATTAAAAAAAAAAACTAAAAAATGTAAGTGGGAACATATAAGACATGTATGGGGTATAAATAAGAGAAATAATAAATGAAAATAATAATAAATAAAATAGAGAGATAAATGATATATTGGAAAAATTACATTAAATTTAATGTAAATCGTCTCATTTATTATATTTTTTAATGTGTGTTTTTTTGTAATGAAGCATGTAATCAGGAATTGACGATGAGAGAAATTATTTTAATATAATAATAATAATAAAAAGGAGATTAAAGCGTGATAAAAAAAGGAAAATAAAAAGTAAACAGTAGGAGGAGGACTACCTCCCGTGGAGGATACTCGTTCATACAAAAATCTTTTTTTGTAACGAAACAAAAATAGGAATGAATAATGTGAGAAAATGTTTTAATATAATAATAATTATAAAAAGAAAATGAAAGTGTGAAAAAAATAAAAGAAAAATCAGAAAAAAGAAAATAGCATGAGCAAGATTGCTTCCCGTGAAGTATACTTGTGGTTTCAAAAATAAAATCATTTTACTGAAGTGAAAATAAAGAAACTAAAATATAAAAGGCGCAAGTGAGTAAACATATTTCTTATATCTTGTTTTTGAATTTAATAACTATACACTGTCAGTGTGTTGCCATATCATTTAATGAATTTAATAGTACGTATATGAGGTGTCATATTCATTAAATGATGTGGCAACACATCATTAGATATTTGTGTAAATTTTTTTTACACTGACCGTGCATAATAATTAAACTCTTTGTTTTTATATATTGAAAGTGATAAATAGGAATAGACAATGAAAAAAATGTTTTAATATAATAAGAATAAAATAAATAAGGTGTGATTAAAAAAAGAAACGACAGAAGCAGCACTATCTCCTGTGGAGGATACCCGTAAACTGTGGTTCATTAAAAAAGTTTACTAAAATGAGAATAAAAAATTAAAAAAAAACTCAGTGACAAAACATAACATGTGTACTGTAAAAACAATTTTAAAATAAAGAATACATAGATAAAGAAAATGGATAAAAGATAGATAATAAGTGAAAACATTAATGAATAAAATAGAGAGGTAAATTATATACCGGAAAAGACACTTTAATTTTAATGTAAATTAAAATATTTAATATAATCAGGAATGGACAATGAGGAAACTATTTTAATATACAATATTAAAAAGAAAATTAAATTGTGAAAAAAAGAAAACTGTAGGAACAAAACTGTGACCATCTCCCATGAAAGATACATGTGGTTCATTAAAAAAAACCACTTTTGTAATGAAACAAATTAATAACAACAAAAAATGAAAAAAAAAACATTAAAATATAACAATAGTAATAATAAAAAAAATGAAAGTGTGATAAAAAAAACAATAAAAGAAAAAAAAATAAAAATGATAGGAGCAAGACTGCCTCCCGTGGAGAATACATGTAGTTTATAAAAAAATCACTTTACTGAAGTGAGAATAAATAAACTATAAAAAACGCATGTGAGAAAACATGTCATGTGTTTTTATGTAATAAAACAGATAAACAACAATAGATAATGAGATAAACCATTTTAATATAATAATAATAAAAGAAAATTAAAGTGTGATTAAAAAAGAAAAAAAAAAAGAAATGACCAGAGGAGAACTGCTTCCCGTGGACAGAATTGTATTTCATAAATGAATAATTAATGAGAGAAGTTTTTTTAATATAATAATAAGAAAAATTAAAATGTGATAAAAAGAGGGGAAAAGAAAACAGTAAGGGCAGACTTGCCCCGTGCAGGATACTCATTGTTCACAAAAAAAATCACTTTTATAATGAAAAAACGTCTTAACATGAACAAATAATGAGAGAAAATATTTTAATGTAATAATACTAAAAAAAGAAAACGAATGTGTGATAAAAAAATAAAAAACAGAAAAAAAAATTAACATGATTGTCTCCAATGAAAAATACCTTTGGTTCGTAACAAATTATTTTACTGAAATTAGAATAAAAAACTAAAAAAAATTGCATGTGAAAAAACATGACTGCCTCCCATGGAGGATAACCGTAGTTCATACAAAAATAATTTTTGTAATGAAATAGATTAATAGGAATGAAAAATGAGACACAATGTTTTAAGATAATAATAATAATATTCAAATAAAGAAAATGAAAGTGTTATACAAAAATAAAAAATAGAAAAAAAGAAAATGGCATGAGAATGATTGTCTCCCATAGATGATTGGTTCTTAAAAAATCACTTTACTGAAATGAGAATAAAGAATAAAAAAAAATTAAAAAGCAAGAGAGAAAACACGACACGTGTACTATAGGAATATTTTAATATGGAGTAAATAGATAAATAGAATATATAAGAGAGATAATACGTGAAAATAATAATGAATAAAATAGAGAGATAAATTATATATTGAAAAAAATATTTTTAAATTTAATTTAAATTAACACATTTATTGTATTTCTTAATATGTATTTTTATGTAATGTGACAAATAAATAAGAATAAGAATAAAAAATGGAAAATACCTTTGGTTCGTAACAAATTATTTTACTGAAGTTAGAATAAAAAACTAAAAAAAATCACATGTGAAAAAACATGACTGTCTCCCATGGAGGATAACCGTAGTTCATACAAAAATAATTTTTTTAATGAAATAGATTAATAGGAATGAAAAATGAGACACAATGTTTTAAGATAATAATAATATTCAAATAAAGAAAATGAAAGTGTTATACAAAAATAAAAAAATAGAAAAAAAGAAAATGGCAGGAGTATGATTGTCTCCCATAGATGATTGGTTCTTAAAAAATCACTTTACTGAAATGAAAATAAAGAATCAAAAAAATTAAAAAGCAAGAGAGAAAACACGACACGTGTACTATAAGAATATTTTAATATGGAGTAAATAGATAGATAGAATATATAATAGAGATAATACGTGAAAATAATAATGAATAAAATAGAGAGATAAATTATATATTAAAAAAATATTTTTAAATTTAATTTAAATTAAAATATTTATTGTATTTCTTAATATGTATTTTTATGTAATGTGACAAATAAATAAGAATAAGAATTTAAAAGTTACTGCCTTGAAAAAATAAAAGTGAAAGAAAATAATTAAAAAATAAAAAATGTATAAAAGAGCAACTTCATTGAAACAATAAAATTAATAAAAAAAAAAGTAAAACGACTCGTGTACATAAGGGAGAAGAGTTTTCTCCTTGAAACAATAAAAAAAAAAGAAAAAAAATAAGAAAACAACACATGTACATAAGGGAGAAGAGTTTTCTTATAGTAGTAATAGATAGATAGAATAGATTCATCACTTCCTATTTTGGAAGATGAAACATATATAATTAAGCTGAAATTGATACTCCCTCCGTCCCTATTTATAAGACCCCTTATAGAAGAGTTGATTGTCCCTTAATATAAGACCCTTTGCAAATTTTTAGGCAAAACAATAATTTTTTCCATACTTGCCCTTCATTAATATTTAACTTTTTTATTTCCATATATTGATAAGTGTGAATAATTAATGAAGTTTTACCTATATGCCCAACTACACCATTGGAAAGTGACTTTTGTTGTCTTTCACTATGTCACAATTAATATATTTAAAATATAGTGACTTTTAAATAGGGGTATATTTGGAATATTATTATTTTTTTAAAAGATCAATACATTAACTAACTTTTCTTAAACTATGTAAAACGGTTGAAATTTTCTTATAATAAGGCACGAAGAGAGTAATTTATTATTTTTTGACTGGAGTGAATCTTCATTTAAACAGCGACATTTGTATGATTTTCTACTTTCTAGAAGCACAAAAAAATTGTCAGATGGTATTTATCTCCTCTGTTCTGAATCACTATTTTGTCATTTTCTCACATTTCCTACGTCTACGTGGTCCCTTGTTTATTTAGCACAAAATATTAGTCAATTTCGGCGGCTAGCCTGTTCCGTGTTTCGCCTGTTCTCCCCGCTCCTCACATCACCTTATGAATTGAATTATAAATCCACTTGTGTAAGCGGGTCTGACCCAATCCGCGAACACGATAAATCCAATCTAACCCGAAGATATTTAACAGTTTGATTCGGGTATTTGGTTCAGTTCGGACATTTTCTTTAGAACTCGATCTGGTTCGGTTTGGGTATCGGATTTGCCTATGTTGAACCCGATAGGCCCAACCCGAACCAAACAAAAAAAAGAAGTCTTAATTTTATTTCATTTTCAAGCAAAGAGAGAATAAAAATAGGCACAGCGGCAACGCAAGTAGAGATGGTTCCTCAAATCCTATTTCATCTATTCCTCTCAATTTATTTTTCTCTCTTTTCTTTTTTCATTTTATATTTTAATTTAATTTTATCTTCCACATTTTAAAAAAAAAAAGGAAAAATATTCATGACCCAATGACCCAACCCAACCCAACCTGAACATATTCGGGTTGGTTCAGTTTGGGTTGCTCACCCAAAAAATACAAAATCCAAACCAACCCAACCCACCACCATTCTATCGGTTCAGACTTAATGTCATTTAAACCCGATCCAACCCAACCCGATTACACCCCCATCCACCATAGCTGATATTTTATTTGTTTTATAAAATATATTTTTTATAGGATATTTTGGCCAAGATAGTAAAACATTAAATAGATTCTGTTATTAAGAGGGAAACCCAATTTAATGATGTATTTTTTGGGTTGATTTATAATGCTTTAATTGTATTTTTATCCTTTTTATTTAAATATATATTATTTTAGTTTTTTCATATTTTCTTCAAACCAATCAACTGTCTCTACTTTTAAAATTTAGTAAAACTTGGTCTTCTCATCGGTGAATCATCTAATAGTTAACAAAAATTAATATTGTGGCTCATTGTAATGACATGACTTAAATTATTTAATCATATAAAATATCGAATTGCATTTTTATTTCCTCTATAATTTGAATCATATGCTATTTTAATACTTTAAAAGTTTTTTTTCACACCAATGCGCAACTATTGAGTGTGGATGTATGAGATAAACATAAATTTTCTTGATTAATGGCGATGAGGAGTGGTGGTGGGTAAGATAACAATTTATTTCGGATTGGTGTTATGATGATTTCAATTTATGTAGAATTAGTTTTTTTTAGTATAAACCACGTGTATTTTCACGTGAGATAATTTTAAATGGTTGATTGGTTACATAGTTTATGGAGCCAAGTAACGGTGATAATTGGTTTAGTGGAGGTCTCGATGTGTGTGGAAGCTATTTTGGTTATACTTGGGACATCGGGTTTAGGGTTTGTTGAGGTTATGTTTTGGTTAGTGTTTGGGAGGGTGGAGGTGTGATTATAGAGGGTAGGAATGATGGAATACATTAAGGTTAGACGGTTACATTGTTGGTTTCTCATATTATTGAGGTGAATAAGAAAGTCATGTCATATTTTTATATAATTAAAATAAGGTTCAATTTAACTTATGTGCTACAATAGCATCCATTCGATTTCGCTGAATTAAATGATTTTATAAACAATGGTTGAGATTGTTCTGAACTGTATAGGTAGCAGGTATACTCATAGCATTTTTAATATTTTGCACAAAATGTTTTCGAACATATGAATTTTTCTTTTGAGGTCATAAAAGATTTGAGTTTATCTAGTATTACTCTCATCGCGTTGTTCATTTTAAGAAGCCCCCATTATTTAAGAGAGTGATAGTCAACAGTTTTTGGATTGTTTGAAGAAAAAATTGTTTTCGCTCCACATAATTCATTATGTTGTTGCTGAATGAGGTTGATTTTGAGTGAGTGAGTATATCAAATTTTTTTTCATTGTTGAAGCGAACTCAAAGCGCCCTTTTATGGCTCTGTTAATGTGAATGGAGGAGCTTGTGAATCGAAACCCCGCTTACAATGTAGAACATGAAAACCAGAGTGGGACGCAAGTGGCTAAACGGTGGCTTAGGCGACAGTGGGTGGTCGACGAAAATGATAGGTGGTTGATGGTGATTACTGAGATGACGAGGTGGTTCAAGGTTGTAGCAAGGGATTCATGGTCAAAGTGAGGAATAAGGCGGTGCAAGGTTGCTGGAATTGGCGGGTTTGATGGCTTTGAGGGGTTCAAATGAGGTCGCCTCAGCGGTTGTTGTATGCCGGCTAAGATGGAGGGACAAAGGAAGGTGGCAACTGTTAAGATGTTTTTTTATTGCTCTGGCAAGGTTGTGAGGAGGCCAAATCTTGAGGTTGTTGGGTGGTTGTTCATCCATTAAAATGGCCTAGCCAATTCCAACAACAATGTTGTGCTTATACTAGAAATAACAATGAAGATGTGTTGGGAAGCTTCGAGACGGGGATGAAGAAAAGAGCTAAAGATAACGTCTTTGCCGTAACACATTGGAAGAATACATGGTCGACAATAAGATACTCTTTTTTTAATGTGAAGAAATTTTACACCTAAGGGTAGGGAAGAAGGACTTTTATGCAAATACTAAAACTAACAAAAAAATGAATGACTAAAGTCCCGCCACAAAAAAAATCGTCACCTCCCGATTATTTATATATTGTAACTTACGCACATTACCAAAGGAGTGTAAGTTAACCTTAACCTTAAAATAATTTATAAGTTATGTAATCACCATGAGCCACATCATCAAATTTTCTATTAATTATTGGACAACTCCTAAGAGTAAGATCATGTTTGCTTAATTTTTTAAATAAACACTATAAGAATAATGGGAATTACCTATGCAAACCTACCAATGTACTTAAGGTTGTTGGTAAATTACAAATTACCAATAACTACACAAATAATAAATGGGTAGAAAAATGTAGTTATTTATTTAAGGTAAAATTTATCAATTAATTAACTGTTAATAAAATTACCAACGATCAAGTTGTCAACTACCCTCTTCTTATAAGCCGAACCTCCAATGCCACCATGAACACACCCCATACTCAAGTCATGCCATTACATTAACTTGCAACCCCCACCACTGAACTCAAATTTTTTAGATTTATTATATTTTTAATTTCATAGTTTCTCTAATATAATTGGTAGTTTGACTCTAAAATATATAAGATTCTTTCTCATCTTATTTTTTTTTATCTTTCGTCATTCCCTATCATATCAATGGTTATTTCGTTCACTTTCTCTCAATTTTTTATTTCTATCTCACCCTTCTAAAAATTAGTAATGAATTTTTTATGCTTTTTTTATTTTACACTTTTGTTAGCATCTTAAGTTTCTTTTCATCTTTTTTTTATAATGTGTTTAGTTTACATTGGATCCACGTTTCAAACGTGGGTCTAGGCATAAAATTACTCTGAGTAGCGTCTGTCCGGATCCACGTTTGAAACGTGGTTTTGAGATGAATCAAACACACACTTAATTTCTATTACATCTTTCATTCTTTTTTGTTTTTCCCTTTCTACCCCCTCCTTTATACACTTCTCACATTCCATAAATAGAGTGGGTGAACAATTCTTTCTCTCTCTTATAGATACTCCGTATTCACCTATAGACCTACCATCTATACATCTTATAGGCTAGTTTTTTAGCATGTTTGATTTACAATATATTCATGTTTCAAATGTTGATTCAAATCAACGCTACTCTTAATAGCGTTGTGTGTTTGGTTTACCCTGAAGCGTGGATCTCGACAAACGCTATTCTGAAACGTGATTTTGGAGCAAACCAAACACACATTTAGTTCTTTTAACTTTACTACTTATAGCGATAGAAAAATAACAATGATTTTTCTACCCTCAATTTTATAAACTTTACTATACACTCACTTTTTCTTTCTATGACACTATTATTTTCTTATCACATCAATTATCACATTTTTCATTTAATTTTTTCTTTCTATCTCCCTCTTCCCTACACTTTTTACACTCATTTTTTAAGTGTAGAATTTTTTTTCTCAAAAACAACCCCCAATGAATAGTTGTAAAAAATCTAATGTAATAAAAAAATTAGTGTAAACATAAGAATAATAGGAAGTTCCTATGCAAACCTACCAATGCAATTAAGGTTGGTGGTAAATTACAAATTACCAATAGCTACACAAATAATAAATGGGTAGAAAAATATAGTTTATTTATCTAAGGTCAAACTTATCAATTAATTAACCAGAATTACCAACTATCAAGTTGTCAACTACCCTCTCCCCATAACCCAAACCTCCAATGTCTCCATGAACACACCCCTCATACTCAAGTCATGCCATTACATTAATTTGCAGCCCCCACCATTCGACTCAAATCTTTTAGATTTTTTTAATTTCATAATTTTTTAATATAATTGGTAATTTAACTCTAAAATATATAAAATTATTTCTCACCTTACCTTTTTCATCTTTCATCATTTCCTATCACATCAATGATCATTTCTTTCACTTCCTATCACATCAATGATCCATTCCTTACACTTTACACACCTAAAAAATTGACTATATATCATAATACTTCTAAAAATTAGTAGTGATTTTTTTTATTTTTTTTTATACTTTTGTTAGCATCTTAAGTTTTTTTTTTTCATCTTTCTCTTATTTTCTATTACATCTTTCACGTTCTTTCTATTTACTTTTTCCTTTCTACATGCTCCTTCATACACTTCTCACATCCCATAAATAGAATGGATGAACAATTCCTTCTCTCTATTAGATACTTCATATTCACCTATAGACCTACCATCTATACATCTTATACGCTAGATTTTGAGAGATTTTCAGCATGTATGGTTTACAATGTATTCACTTCAAACATGGATTTAATGTAAATCAAACACATACCTAGTTTTTTTAACTTTACCATTCACAACGACAAAAAAGTAACAACTTTGATTTTTCTATACTCGTATTTATACACTTGATTATATGTTCACTTTTTCTTTCAATGACTATTTTCCTTTCCTATCACATTTTTCACTTTTTCTCTTTTCATTTTATTTTTTCTTTGTATCTTCTCATTCTCTACACTTTCTACACTCATTTATTAAAAGTAGAAATATTTTTCCCAAAAATAACCCCAATGAATAGTGGTAAGAAATCTTATATAATAAAATTAGGCTTTAACTTAAATTTTATATTTATTATTTATAAATATTTTTTTTTACTTAATAAAACACCTCTCATCCTGTTTATCATAAAAGTATATAGCAATCAACAAAAATTATAAAGTAACGCACTCGGTGATGTAGTTTTCCATTATTCTTATCTTCTTGACCTAGGATAGGGTCTTCTTTCTGCTGATTTTGCTTTTTTAGGTTAGTAATATAGGGCATGGGCTTTCTTTCTTGAGGCAATCATTGTTTCTTGAGTGGGTGAGTCCAAGTCAATGTGCTGTATGGAACTACGTTCTATGCACATTGGCTGCTTCCAATTACCACTAACACCCATCGACTAGGTGGCCATTTCCTTCCACACGGAACATCATTGGATCACTGGTTAGTGTTAGCAAGACGCGAATCACTTAAAAAAACATAGAAAAGAAAACACGTGAGTGCTTTAGGAAAAGCAGCATTAACATTCATCACTCGGGTAAAAAGGAAAAAAAAAAAACGAAATAGAAGATGAAAGGGACCGTTATAACAGAAATACGAAATTGAACAACGACCTTTTAAACCATAAAAACCGAACGATGTCGTTTAACCTTGGATCCTTTACTGTGGCCTATCAAGATCCAGTGTGCACCATTTCTTTTTCTTGAATGTTAGTACTACTTAATGCGTTGAACTTTGGAAGACCCAAATATAAACTACTCTCATTACTTGTTTTTTCTGCTGCATTTTTCCAACATGCTCGCCGAATTCTCTTCCCCGCGACTCTTCTCTCTTCTTCTCCTCCTTCTTCTCCTCTTCTCATTCATCACACCACTCACCAGTGTCAAACTTGACGAGCGTCAAATCCTACTGAACCTAAAATCCTCCCTTCACAAATCCAATACCAACCTCTTTGACTCATGGAATGCCACCAATTCCATCTGCAATTTCCACGGTATCACTTGCAATTCCCTCAATTCCGTCACCGAAATCAACCTTTCCAATCAAAAACTCTCTGGACTCCTCCCTCTGGACTCCCTCTGCAACCTCCAATCACTCGAGAAGCTAGCCTTGGGTTTCAACAACTTATACGGCAGCGTTTCAGAGGACCTTAGAAACTGCGTCAAGCTACGGTACTTGGACTTAGGCAACAACGTTTTCTCTGGACCTTTCCCTGACATATCTCCCCTCAAAGAATTGCAGTATCTGTTTCTGAACAAAAGTGGATTCTCTGGAACTTTTCCATGGCAGTCCCTGTTGAACATGACGGGTTTATTGCAGTTAAGCGTTGGAGATAACCCTTTCGATCTAACGCCTTTTCCTAAAGAGGTGTTGAGTCTCAAGAGGCTGAATTGGCTCTACCTATCCAATTGCACACTTGGAGGGAAATTACCGGTTGGGATCGGTAACCTCACGGAGCTTACCGAATTGGAATTCTCCGATAATTTCATCACCGGTGATTTTCCCGCGGAGATTGTGAACCTTCGTAAACTGTGGCAGCTTGAATTCTACAACAACTCCTTCACAGGGAAGATTCCAACGGGATTGGAAAATCTCACTGGCCTTAACTATTTCGATGGTTCCATGAACAATCTCGAAGGGGATCTCTCTGAATTGAAGACTCTGACGAATCTTATTTCTCTTCAACTTTTCGAGAACAACTTGTCTGGTGAGATTCCACCTGAGTTAGGCGAGTTCAAACACCTCCGCAGTTTGTCCCTGTACAGGAACAAATTGACCGGTCCAATTCCTCAGAAGATTGGTTCGTGGTCCGATTTTGATTTCATCGACGTGTCGGAGAATTTCTTGACGGGTCCAATTCCGCCGGATATGTGCAGCAAGGGAAAGATGACGGCGTTGCTGGTGCTTCAGAACAATCTCACCGGCGAGATTCCGGCGAGCTATGGAAACTGTTTGACCATGAACCGGTTCAGGGTAAGCAGAAACTCGCTCTCGGGAACTATCCCTCCAGGGATATGGGGATTTCCCAACGCTGAAATAATCGATATTGAAATGAATCAGTTAGAAGGTTCGGTTACTTCAGATATCCAGAACGCTAAAACACTTGCTAGCATATTCGCGAAGAGGAACCGGTTAACCGGTGAATTACCGGAAGAAATCTCCAAAGCGACGTCGTTGGTGACTATCGACCTGAGCGAGAATCAAATCTCGGGGAACATTCCAGAAGGAATTGGAGAGCTTAAACAACTCGGTAACCTTCATTTACAGAACAATAAATTAACAGGTTCAATACCAGAGTCGTTAGGTTCATGTAACAAACTCAACGACCTTGATCTATCAAGAAACTCCCTCTCTAAAAAAATCCCTTCCTCTTTAGGTTCCTTGCCTGCTTTGAATTCGCTAAACCTGTCACAAAACGAACTCTCCGGTGAAATCCCGGTGAGTTTAGCATCCCTCAGGTTGAGCCTCTTTGATTTGTCACAGAATCAGTTAAAAGGTCCAATTCCACAAGCTTTGACCATTCAAGCTTACAACGGAAGCCTCACCGGAAACCCCGGTCTCTGCACCTTTGATGCCATAAGCTCCTTCCCGCGTTGCTCTCCGAACTCTGGCATGTCAAAAGACATGCGTGCGCTTGTGATTTGCTTCTCAATTGCTTTAATCGTGCTTCTCTCGTGTTTGGGGCTCTACTTGCGGTTGAGGAAGAAGAGGGAGGACGAGGAAGAGGAGAAGAAATACGGAAGAGGAGGTCGTTCCCTTAAGGAAGAATCTTGGGATGTTAAATCGTTCCACGTGCTGAGTTTCACTGAGGATGAGATTCTTGATTCCATTAAACAGGAGAATCTAATAGGGAAAGGTGGTTCAGGGAATGTGTATAGAGTCACGCTTTCCAATGGGAAAGAACTTGCTGTGAAGCATATTTGGAACACTGATTTCCCTGCACGGAAAAGGTCATGGAGCAGCACTCCTATGCTTGGAAAGCGCGGTGGAAAATCGAAGGAATTCGATGCGGAGGTGCAGACGTTGAGCTCCATAAGGCATGTGAATGTGGTGAAGCTTTATTGTAGTATCACGAGTGAGGATTCTAGCTTGCTGGTGTATGAGTATTTGCCGAATGGGAGCTTATGGGATCGGCTTCACATGAGTGGGAAGATGGAGCTTGATTGGGAAACGAGGTATGAGATTGCGGTTGGAGCAGCGAAAGGGTTGGAGTATCTGCATCATGGTTGTGAGAGGCCTGTGATTCACAGGGATGTGAAATCAAGTAACATTTTGTTGGATGAGTTTCTGAAGCCTAGAATTGCTGATTTTGGACTAGCTAAGATTGTTCAAGCCAACGTTGGTATTGGCAAGGATTCTACTCATGTCATTGCCGGGACCCACGGATACATTGCTCCTGGTGAGTAGTAACTAATAGCATGATTGATTTAGTGTTGAAAAGTGATGTGATAAATGTTACTGAGAGTAAGTGAAATGTGATTTTCATGTGTTTTTCTTATTTCTTTAATTGTTGTCTGGATGCTGAATTGTGCTAATTATCCTCAATTACAATTAGAATTTTCTGTGTGTTATGTATTGATATTATTATGTTGTTGTAATTGGTGCAGAATATGGATACACTTACAGAGTGAATGAGAAAAGTGATGTTTATAGCTTTGGAGTGGTGTTAATGGAACTGGTAACTGGGAAAAGGCCAATTGAACCAGAATTTGGAGAAAACAAGGACATAGTTAGCTGGGTTCATAGCAAGACACAGAGCAAAGAGAGGTTCAGGAGTGTGGTGGACTCAAGAATTCCAGAGATGTATAAAGGGGAAGCTTGCAAGGTGTTAAGAACTGCAGTGCTCTGTACAGCAACTCTTCCAGCTTTAAGACCCACCATGAGGGCTGTTGTTCAAAAGCTTGAGGATGCTGCGCCTTGTAAATTGGTTGGAATTATCATTAACAAAGATGACGGTGGAAAGAAAATAGGAGTCAACGACAAGTAAATTAAGCTCCTATGGATTCCATTCCATAGTCAGATACAGCAGGCTGAAGAATTATGCATCACCAAAGGGGAACAACCACTTTCACTATTTAGTAACTATAATAATAGATTAATTATAAATTTTGCTGGGAAGAAGGAACAGTGTAAAATAATTAGCCATGGCTTCTTTAATCTGTATTTTGAAATATTACCAATAAAAAAAAAAGAAGCAAATTCCTTTTCCTTACTAAAGAACTGAAACAGCTTTCATATCATATGGATGGTTAGCACTTATCACCACTCTTATTATGGCAAATGCTAATAAATATTTTAAAAAATGGAAAGTGTTCATTGAAAAATATAGTTTCTTAAATTGACAATATATTAAATATTTTATTATTTAATAAATATTTTCACTTCTCAATTCGTTAATAGAGATACTGGTTAACAGAACAGAACCTTAATGCTATATATAAGATGATGATAGTAGATATAGTCATTGTGTTTGCATAACAATTACTCCCTGATCAATAATGCATATTCCTTTGCTTCTTCAATTTAGGATATGCCCAAAATCATATGTAAGCTCAATAATGCAAGGTGATTGTGAGTGTGACAAGACAAATAGCTCAGAAGGAGTGAAGGAAGGACAATGCGAATTGAATGCTTAATTTACCTCAATGAAAAAGTAAGTCAACTGATCCCTTCAATTCCAATAGTGTGTTCATGCATCTGATATTGAAAGGTTGTGAATTTCTTGGATTATTCAATGCAACTGTCGTTATCATCTGCCTCTACGCAAGAAAGAAATGTTAAAGCTGAATCGAGTTCAATTTTGTTTTATCGATTCACGGTCTACTTTGTGGTCACGTGGATATGGATTTATCTCTGGATAATAAAATAAATATTTTTATATTTTTTAAAATAAGATGATTTTTATTATTTTCCTATCAAATATGTGACTTTATTGTTATTTAATATTTTAAAAACTCTTATACCATTATTTATTTCTAATCTTTTATGTTAAAAAAATTTCCTCCTTAAAGTTCAACTACTCATGCAATCAAAATAACTGTTTTCATTTTTTGAGGAATATTTTCACTCAAACTCAAATCTTTGTACTTTCAAATTCTTATTTTTATCATTTTTTACATTAAAATTTACTCCTTCTTCTACAAAATTCAAACACCAACTGTTTAATTCTTATATATTAGATTAGAATACAATATTTTCATAGTGATTTAATTTAAGTTAATTTTCTTTAAAAATTATATATGTCATTATTAATTTTCATTATTTTAATATTTAAATTTGAATTATTCAGAATTATATATATTCTTTTATAATTTTATTTTTATTTAATATTTATTTTTAAATTATATCTAAATTAATTGCACATATATATTTTGTTACTTAAAATATTTCTTCGAATTTAACATTTATCTAAGTTTAAAATATCTTTTCCTACCCATGGTATTGTAAAGAAGTGAATCTGTGTTATGAAAACAACTTTTTTTTTATTGTTATAACTATTTTTTATATAAAACTTTTAAAATAAGAAATAAAACAAAGATAAGGCAATATTTTGTAATTAAAATTAAAAACAAAAGGATTTCTGGACTTTGAGAGTGGAGGTAGACTCTAAAGTCTAAACTAAAGTAGAGATGTTTAGTTTGGTAAGTCAACTCGACCCAACCCGATTCATCGGTTTGGTAAAAAATTAAGCTCACATTTTCACGGGTCAAAGTAGGCCAACCCACTTAACTCACGGGCCAAAGTAAGTTCAGAGTGGGTTGAAGTGGGTTGACTCACTTTTTATTTTATTGTTTACTTTTAACTCATTTTTTATTTTTTCTATTTTTTTTAATTTTTAATTTTTTTACATCATGTGAGCCAACTCACTTAACCCACCAATCTGTGGTGGCTAACTTTAAGCCTATCTGGGTTGGCTCACTCTCACATCTCTAGCTAAAGTAGTTTTGGATTTGGTGCAATCAGGTTGTTCCCATGTCCATCACTATTATGGCATTGTTGAAGATATTACTATAATAATATTATGAGACCATTGAAAGGTGATTTGGTTATTATCTTATGCCACACTTACTGGGAAAGAAATATATGTATAGAGCGGTGGGCAAAAACCCATTTTTGACTGCGGCCCGATTGGCCAGAACAAAAAAAGTGTCTATCGGGTGGGATACATCGGGTTATTGAATTTGAAAAAACGGATTGAAATGGTTATGGTCGGTCGGTCTCGGGTAAGGGAAAAATACATCGGTAACTGACCCGACCAACATATACAAAGATACAGATAAGAAAATTTGGGCTAGGCCCAATTACTACCAGCAAAGAGAGGCACCCTTTTTAACCTACATATAAATACTCTCATTTTCTTCCACCTTCTCATTTCTCACTCACGCGGCCGCATCTCACTTCAACTTTTCTCTCAACACCAAGCCTCCCCTCTACCCCTTTCGACCTCCACCATCCCACCGACCCAAAGTCCAGCATTCAGCTTCCCCATCGTCCCAACGTCTCGCGTGAAGCATCCCCATCGTCCCGGCGTCTCACCTCAAGCATCCCCACTATCCCATCGTCTCTCGTCAAGCATCCTCACCATTCCGGAGTCCAACGTCCAACGTTCCCACCATATCGGTGTCTCGCGTCCCTCCATCTCGCGTCCAGTTTCTGAGCCATCCTGGAGTAACAACACCTCGCCATCGTTGCGTCACGTTATGGTTGTGCCGTTTCGTGCTGCATCCTTCACACTGATTTAGGGTGTTTTTGTTTGATACTTTGATTGTTTCTGGATTTTGTTGAATCTCTTACCCTGGTCAGAGGAGGAAAACGAAATATATTTGAAGTTTTGTGACAATGTGGTGTAGTAATTTGCAAGCATGATTTGGTTGAATCCCTAACCCTGTGTTGTGTGGTTTGAAGTTCTGGAAATCGATCAATATTTGGATATATTTTATTTTTGTTTTCAAATTGATATTATTTTTTTATAAAAAAAACACTTTAGAAGAGTATCGGTTGGAATATTTAGATTTATTTAATAATTCAAAATTGTATTTATGATATTTGGATTTTGGACTCATATAATAAAGTTTTTTTTTCAAATATAATAAAGTTTTAAATAACACAATGAATGATTTGAGGCCCAAATTTTTTTTTGTTTTATAAAGTTGCTAAAAATAAAAAAACTTAAAATCATAATCAAATAAAAAAATTGATTGGGCCCAAATCCGAACTAACCCACCCGTGTGCAACTGAAAACTAACTAATCCGAGTCCATTTTCAGTTGTTATTGGGCCTTATAATTATAAGGTCGATTTTGATCAGATTGGGTTTTTTGGGTCCGAACCCGACCGTTGTCCACTCTATAGACCATTTGGCTGTTTGACGACGAAAAAAAAAAAAAAAACATTTGGCTCGGTTGGGTCGCACATTCAATTTTGATTGTATGTTTTTTATTTCTGTCTTTACTCTCTAAATTCTTTTGAAGGGAAGATGTTTAATGAGTTGCTTTCCCTAGATTCGTTGTTTCGTGTTAGTTGTTCTTTAGGTTTTAACCCTGTCTATTAGAGAAAAAATAAAACAAGAAATATAAATAAAAAATAAAAAATAGAAACCAAACGTATTATTTTCTTTTGGATTTTCTAAGAGAAGCATAATACTACCCTTGTAGAACATAGCACTAGAGATTTTAATTAGTCCACTTTAAGAAATCCAATTTAGACTTAACTCACCCCATAAAGATAGAGTCGGGGCCAATTTTTGATCTATTTTTGTTTTTCAAACATTAAGACTCAAGTTTGATTTATTTATCTTAAATATATTTTTCTAAGGTCTTTTAGCGCTTTTAAAAGTTAGTTGAAAAATATACTTTATAATACAAGACATTTAAATATGTCAATTATCTCTAAAAATAATGTATGTTCTAAGCACAAAATTTTAAATAAATTAGCAAGTATATACAATTAAATAGATTATAATAAAAATCTAATAAATTATTTATGATTATCATTATCGTCATTTAAGGCTAAAAGCACTAGAAACCTAAAATTATTGAAGTTACACAAAGTTTGCATAGTTACAGGTTGCAAACTTTTTATTCCACTAGGTACAAAAGACTTTTCAAAAGCCTAAAACATGATTAATTAAGTTCTATTTTAAAAAATCATTTTGTCCAAAAAAAACATTGTCGTTTTAATTTTTAAACAAGTAAAAACATGCCTAAGCCCTTAGCAGGTCTATTGCATACCTTATTGGCCTAGGAAAATGCAATCGGATAATACTCCCTCCATTCTATTTTGACAGTCGTTTAAGGTTTCTACACACAAATTAAGAACAATAATAAATGACTTAAAAGACATAGTAATCTTACTAAATTACCCTTATTAATTTACTACACACTTTTTTTTTTCATTTTACCTAAATATATTAATGAGTAGTGTGGTGCACAGTTTTTTTAAGTTTCTTTTCCCATAAAAGTGGGAGGGTAAAAATGGAAAACTAACATTAATACTCACATAGAAACTAGAGAATGACTCATATTATGAAAAAAATTTATTTTCCTAAAACGACTATCAATATGAAATGGAGGGAGTACTTGACCAATTCTTATACAATCAACAAGATACAATAAATAGTCAACTAGCTCAAGTTGTAACAGTTCAACTGGGGTGGGAATAGGCTAGCCGGCCTGTCAGGGGCCTGCGGCCTGGCCTGTTTATGGCCTGGCCTGACTCGTTTATTAAAAAGGCCAGACTAAGGCTTCTTAAAAGGCCTGTTTAGTTAAATAGGTCAGGCTTCAGGCCTATGAAAAAGCCTATTAGGCTTAACAGGCCGACCTATTTAATATAATAATATATAATATATTAAATTAATTATATAAATAACTATAAATATAATTAAAAAAATTATAATATAGTAAAAATTAGAATATATTAAATTAATTATATAAAAAAAACCTATTTAAAAAGGCCTGCTGGCCTGAATAGGCTTATAGGCCTATTGGCCTGTTGGTAGGCCTTGTTATAAAATAGGCTTCTAAACAGGCTTACAGGCCAGGCCAGACTTTTTCGCAGGCCAGGCCAGGCCTTACAAAAAGGCCTGTAATAGGTAACAGGCCAGGCTCAGGCTTAAGAATTATGAGTCAGGCCAGGCTCAGGCCTGCCAAAGCCTAGCCTGGCCTGGCCTGTTTCCACCCCTACAGTTCAATCTCGCACCGTTGGTAATGCCAATTCTATATCTCTATAAATTAATACTCGTCTTCCTATTTTAATTCCCAAGGTCTAAGTCTAATGGATTAGGCATCTTCATCTAGTTAACTTTATTGACCCATCTAGGTTAAGAAATCACCCAATCTCAATTCAGTCTCTAAAGGTGTGTTTATCCATGGAAAAATGGAGGTAAAGGGAGGAAAGTGGAAGCCTGATATGAAGTTATTCCTTTATTATGTCTATGAGTGTGATTTTATCCTTATAGAACTTATAAAGTCCTCTTTTCATCACTCCTTCTCCATATCTCTCAATCTTTCCATTTTCATTCTTTTCAAATTCTAGAACATATTTGAGAATTTGGAAGGGAAAAATAAAATGAAAGGAAGGGTTAGAAGGAGAAGAGAGGTGGAGAATTTTGTACAAATAACTTGATAAGAGAAAATTACACTCATAAGCATAGAGGATGGAAATGTTTCTTATAAACCTTCCCCTTATCTCCTTTCTCTATTTTCTAACTCACAAACAAACTTTAAAGAATTTGTATGAACATCTGTTTCTCATTAGCAAATATTTTTTTTTTTTATTTAAAAAGTTTCTTTAGTTGAGTTAAAATTTAAATAGCTATCCTTAGTACTAGTTTAGCTGATAAATTAACTTTGTAGAAGTTGATTTTGACTTGTACGCATATAAGCCATTAATATATTTTTGTGGTGGGTCATTCTTTCGTGAGAAAAACAAATAAATAAAATAAGGACTTTTTCATTTTTTTTTCCCTTTTTTTTTGGTAGGTTACGTATTTTTTTTTATGTGTTTTTGTTGGTCTTTTTTCACCCTGTAATTCATAAAAAAAAGTAAGACAGTATTACTAGAAGCCCGAATTTTTTTTTTCTAATTCTGAAAATAAGTTTATGGTGAAGAAAAAAATCCAATTATTTTGCAAAGACTTGTTTCAAGTTCAAGCAAGACATGGGAGTGGAAGTGCAATAAAGAATTAAATTTAAAAAAGTATTTTGGCATATTAAATTTAAGGGTGATTTTAGGACACACCTTCTTAATTATTTTTATAATATATATTATTAATTTTTCAATCTTGTTAACGAGTGCCCCCAAGACACTAGTTAAGAATGCATCTATAAAAGGTTTTTATTGGAAATCATGACATTAATTACATCTGTAACATTAAATGTTACATACTCCAATATAAACTTTCTGTTTTTGATTTCTTAATAACAGTGCCCCAGGGCACTTGTTAGCTTTTTCTTTAATTTTTTAATATTAAATTTATGCTATTAATGGTAAAGGTCTACTATAGACCATTTTTTTAATAATGTTATATACTCCTACTCATCCTCCTTAGGAATGGCAAAGTGGGTTGGGCCCGGCGGGCCGGCCCGTCTAACTCGCCAAAAATGGCGGGGTGGGTTAGGTCCCTCCAGCCCACCAACCCACTCAGCCCGCCAACCCGGCGGGCCAATAGGTGGGGCGGGGCGGCCCGCCAGGCTAGCCCGCCAAATTTAACAATTTTTTAACTTTTTTTATTTATATTTAGTATTTAATTATAATAATTTTATAAATATTGAGGAAAAATGTTATATAAAGACAAAAAAGTATAAATAAATTTTTAAAATTTTATTAAAATTTAAATTTATTATGTATTATATTTATTTTAATTTTTTATAATTTTTTGGGTGGGCCAAGCGGGCCGGCCCGCCAACCCGTCATCCCGCCTTAAAACAGGGTGAATTGTATATGTTGGCCCGTTTTTTCTGGCGGGCCAACCCGCCCCGCCCCATTTTTTGGCGGGCCAACGGCGGGGCGGGCCAGGGTGGGGCGGGCTGGCCCACTTTGCCACCCCTAATCCTCCTACATACTAATTAAATAAAGTATTAAATAAAAAGTGAATACACTTAATATCTTGAAAACATAAAAAACATTGAATGCTTACTCTATTTAGTACTCCCTCCATTTTTTTACATGTCATTTAAGGTTTTTACACAAGGATTAAGGAATGCAATAACTATGTCTTTTAAACCCTTTTTTTTTTCCAAAATTGTCCTTTCTCTTTCTCTCATTAATGCAATTAATATTTTTCTTTTCTCAATAACTATGTATAAACACCATGTGTTTATATTCATGTTGTTTACCTCTTACCATAAATTTTTTGTTGGAAACATAAAAAATACATTTATTAAAATTTTGAACTTTTAAAGCATTTATATATAGCTTTATAATAAATACTTAAAATAAAAAAGAATCAGATTACGACATGGGTAAAATTGAAAAAGTGACATTTATTATTGCATTGTTATCTGAAAATGACACTTATTTAAAAATAAATTTGAGACTTTAAAACGATACTTAAAAAGAAACAGAGGGAGTAGTTAGGAGAATTTGTAGGAGGAACAATGAACATGTAAGAGGAGGTAGAATTATTCTTTTTGATTTGTGGTTCATCCTAAAATTCCCCTAAATTTAATAAAAAGGGAAATGGCAATGGGAAGTGTAGGATAAAAAGGGAATGAGCAAAAAATAACTCCCAGATATTAACGGTTTAAGGAATATTGGCGGTCGTGTATAAGTAATAAGCCCAACCAAGATCAATGGTTATTCCATTAATTTGATTATGGGCTAGCTTTGTGACAGAAAAAAGATTATGGGCCAGCTTTGGAGATAAAAAAAATTATGCGCCAGCTTTAAGAATAAGGGAGTTGCTTTTGGAACCCCTATTTTTGCTATTCACACCCCCTAATGTTTGGTACTTTCCGAAACTTCCAATAATGCCCTTGGCCAACTTAAATTATAACCCACTTCCCTCCCTACCCGCATCACTCAGCGCTCCCTCTCACTCTGACTCTCACTTTCACTCTCATACAAGTGCAAGCCCTAGC
>QLOH01000451.1:600000-860420 GCA_026901365.1 Sesbania bispinosa | reverse complement strand
GAGAGAGTGAGAGAGAGGGGGACAGAGAGAGAGGGTAGGAGGACCAATTGATGGGTTTCCAATCTTTTGGCTGACTGGGCAGGGACCAATTTGATGAGTTTCCAATCTTTTGGGCTGACTGGGCAGGGACCAAAATGAAGACTTTCAGTCTTTTATGCCACATCAGCAAGTCTGTCAACTTTAACAGACTTTGACTAACAGAAGGACCATTTTGATTGACGTTACAATCTGTGAGGGACCTTTTTGCAATTTTCTTTCTTTCAGGGACCACTCTGACCGACCCTATATCTTTCAGGGACCAATTTGAGGTTTCACTCTTAAAAAATTAATAAAGTTGAGATCTTTAAATGATAATAATAAATATCTAGTTTTAAATTGGTTTTAAATAAAATAAATAAATTGCTTGTGCCTTTATAAACAATTACGTTTAATGGCTTGAATGATGTATGATAATTAAACTCGAACCTGTGAGTATCGACCCACCCTTGACCTGATTTTGATGGGGAGAAACCCGTTTTGACCAGGTTTTAAAAAAAAACATGATATAATTCTAAAGTTTTTTATTTCTTAAGATTCATAATGTCTATTTTTATTTATTATTTGAATTAGAATATATTAAATATATACAGCTAATTTAAAAACATGTATTAAGTTATTAAAAATAAAGAAAAAATAAAGTAGGATGAGATACCCACGGGTTTCCCTGAACCCAACGGGGACTCGCATGGATGAGGTTGAGTTTCATAATTCCAAACCTTCACTCCTTAAATTCGATTATGAACCCACCCTGAATTTTGTGAGGGCGGGGACGAGAATAGAAAAACTGGACCTCCGCCGCACCCCATTGCCATCACAACTTGTGCATTTTACGAATAAGCTACGTCTCTTATGTGAGTTTGAATGGTGTCGTGGATCTTATAAGCTTATTGCTCCTAGTATATTGTTCAAATGCGGTTTTTGGACTCAGATGTTCCAAGCATCTTGGACTCGGGGCTCTCGGATCTCGGACTCAGGAATCAACTCTAGTGATACTCTCTATTCGATCCACGATGGGGGGAGTATCTGCAAAGACTCTCTGACGCCCAAGTTAAAGATCTGGATCAATCATTGACTCAGTCACACTACTGAGTTAATGAGTCACTGGTTGAACCGGTGTATCACAACTTATAAAGAAATATTAATTTGAATTTAATTGAAATACATATATAATAAAATGCATGTCTAAAACATAAAAAATGAAAATTTGGTGTTGTGGTTAACTAATTTTTTTAGTTCAAACAACACTTACATTTAATTAATTCCCTTTTGTTGAATTTCTTATTTTTTAACACAACACGTATTCTATATATATTAAAGGGTGACTTGGTCTAGTGGTTAGTCACACTCCTTCCTCCATTATGTGCGGGGCGTGGGTTCAAATCCCACCTGTGCCAAAATTTGTCAAGTTTTTTAATAACTCATGCAGGCGCACAACTTTGGCTGGACTCGAGCGAACTCGGACTCGATTGACGTTTTCGGTATTTATAGGGGAATATTTGGGGATTTGGGCCTTAGACTTCATCCATGACTTGTGATCTGGTGTGGGATTGTACAGATGTGTTTATGGTGCTCCCAAACTAGGGTTTACCTTAGTTTCTGGGTTGCTCTAACTTGCACTATTAGGCTTCATGTATTTGATGATTCCAAGACCATATTGGCCTTACTTGCGCAGGCCCAATATCAATGATCTGTAACATGTATGATCATGAGGTCTTGTCAGAATTTTTAACTTTCCACTTCTTGGAATGATGAAGAGATAATCCTCTATTTCTCTTTTAAAGCCTATCTTGGTGTTGATTTTTTACAAAACAAATTATATTAGATCATTGGAAATATTTATGCATACCTAGTCATCATCAATTCTAATTTCAAGCTCTTTTTAGGCATGTCAATGAGTGTGCTAATGGTTTCTAGGGATGGTCTTATGAGGACTCATGGTGAACAAAAATCTTCAGTCATATTAATGAAGTTCACGAGAAAGATGAGCTTGTCTACCCAAATCAAGATATTCTCCATTATTCCCTCTAAATAGGTAATCAACTTGTCAACAAGTTGTGAGGGAATAGAGCTCAGTTTTGATTTGTCTAGACCCAACCTTTTAAGAAAGGTTGGTGACAATTAAATTTATATTAAATCCCACTCACATAACACCCAACCTCTAAGTGGCAGTCCTTCTTATTATAATTACTCAACATTATTCATCAAGTGTTACTATATGATATTCATCCATCCTAATCAATTTTTTATAACATCTGTTTTACCCCGTACCGAGAAACCGTAAAGACGGTAACGCTGTTTAAATAATGAATAAATATTTGATATAAATTTTGAGCAAAATAATTATATAACTAGTTTTAGAATAATTTTATGATTTTTTATAGTTTTTTCATAATTTTCTAAAATCATTTTGGTATAATTACCAAAATTGCACTCATTATGAGCACCTGAAAAAAAATAATTTTATAAAGTAATATAAAAAATATAATAAAAATATGTTTTAAGCATAAAAATTGATTTATATTATAAAAATATTTTTCTGGAATTTTTCTCTAATTTTTCCCATTTTTTAGTATTTTTACAAAAAATTACCCTTAAATTTGTGAAATTTCAAAATGGTCTCTAACATCCCACCTACTGAAACTCGAATATGTTGAAGTAAAATATAAAGAAAGCCCAATTTTTTATAAGATTTACCATTTAAAATTAATTTTGAATTGGTGGAAATCTCCTAAGCACAATTAAAGGGGTGGTGTGTCTCAATCTGAACCAAACTTCCTACCATACCCCTTAATCCTTATGGTGTCACATCTTCCATTTCACCACCATTCTCTGCCTCATGAGAATTAAGAGAGTTATAATCTAAGGATAAAATAATTGTGATAGAAAATTTAATACTTAAATAGACTAAATTGAAATGTTTATAATAAGAGGAAAATTGATTATAACCTAGAATTTAAGATATTTATAACATAAGAAGAGAGTTCCTAACTCGAAACTAGAATGTTATTAACACATGTAGAAAAGAGTTCAAGATTTGAAATTGAAATGCTTATAACACATGAGGAAATTTTTGTGACCCATAGGAAAAGAGTTATATCATAAATGTTTGTGACACATCAGAGTAGAAATTACAACACGAAATAGAAGACTTTATAACTCATTAGGGAGGAGTTTGCAACAGAGGACAAAAATGTTTATAACGTGACACTAAAAGGTTTATAAACTGGAACAAAAATGCTAGTAGCTAACCCATGAACTTAAAAAAATTTATTGAGTATTTGTGGTGCATGTTTCTTATTGGTGTTAACACTTAGAACAATTTATTAAAGATCCCATGCTCTAAGTGTTTGTGAAGGATGTTTCTTATTGATATGGACTATTAGAATGTTATTAAAGATCATGGATTCTAAGTGGTTGTGATGAATATTGGTGAATGTTTTGAATTGTGGAAAGCCCCAAAGTATACAAGAAGTTATGTCAGATTCTTGAGACAAATGCATTGAGATTGTTGGCCTTGGTACCTTTGTGGTGATGGCCTTAGTACATTGGTTATTGTGGCCTTAGTGACTTTGATGTACCATGAGAATCCCGCAGTATGATGCTTGGGCAAGGCCCTGTTGTTTTGTGATCATGCATCATGGCATTGTTCATGGGGAAGCTACGATAAGGTACAACCGCGATATGGTTGGTCGAGGAGGCCCCAGTACGTGAGCGCCCTAGAGTCGAAGCGAGTACTTAGCGACACCGACCCACCCTGACGAACCCCTAGCCATAATCAGGATCAATGAAGATTGTTCTTGCCTCTAAATCTTTCAAGTAATGGTAATGATGTACTTGGTGTCCGCCCTGAGTTGGCGAGGGCAGAACTCTAACTCCCGATCGCTTCTCCCAATTATTGTTTGGATCAAGATATTGATATTAGTATTGCTGAAGATATTAGTATTAGAATCTTGAAAGGTGTTGGCACTGGTATTGTTGAAGATATTAATATTAATATGTTGGAATGTTTAGAGGTGCATCTGAGGTTTATCATTGAGTCTGCATGCTCATGACATTAGTAACATTGTGTTTAAGAGTTTTGGCATTGCATGCATTAAGTGTTGTGATGATTTGGATGTGGGATGAAGTTCTTGTGACTTCTCTTTATTATTCTTTATATATGTCTTGGTGACTATAGGAGTATATGTCACCTTAACTCGTTCGTTACTTTCTACAAGTATGATTTTCACTACTTTCTCTCACCCATTTGTGGTTGTAACCGTAACATCTACCCTTAGGGTGGGTGTTACATTTTTTCCCAATAAATTCTTCAAGGATTTTTCACATTTTGGAGCTTGAACTGTAAAATTATTGTAGAACTACACATACATGAATCATATTGGCTATCCTTCACCTTTCAAGGTGATAGAATCTTAGGCTCATGACTTTCAAATGGTAGCTTCCTCTACTTTCTTTATTGTCACCTAGCTCGTTGACTTTCTCCTCTTCACCCTAGCTTTCCTAAGCAGGAGATCCTTTTTCTTCAATCAATAAAATCCTTATCATCTTCTAATTCTTTTGTCTCCTTGAGAGTGTCAACTTGAACTTCTTCATAAAAATTAGATGTCACATTTTCGACTGTTTTAGATTTTGGGGCCTACCTCAACCCCAAAAGCTAGCTTGTAGGGGGAGGATTGCCCAAGGCTTATATACTTTTATTCGGTCTTATCTCCAGTCAATGTAGGACTCTCCAACACACACCCCTCATGCCCAAGGCTGGACATCTGGAGCGTGGAGTTTGTAGCACTGGACACCTACATGTGGGGGCCCAATAACAGATCTAGGATAGGCTCCGATGCTATCTTAGATTTTGGATCAGGCCTAACTTAATCCCAAAAGCTAGCTTGTAGGGTGACAGTTGCCCAAGGTTTATATACTTTTATTTGGCCTTATCTCTATTCAATGTGGGACTCTCCAACAGATTGCATCAGACCTATTCATCAATTGGTTTAATGGAGTAGTTAATGTTGCCACATGTGACCTTATCTCCTTATAAAGTTTTGTTGGTTCTGTAGGAACCATAGGAAACACTAGAAGGAGGGTTGAATAGTGTTTTAAAAATTTAAGCTAATTTACGGAAACCCTTATTAAAACATTGGATAAACTATTACAGGTTATTATGAAAAACTCATTTAGCAGATAATAAAGACAGTCAGAGTTTTGCGGAAGCTATAAAATAAGTTTTTCAAAGACATGCTGAATTTGATGAAACAAATAAGCTCTCCTAAGAACACTTCAGAAGGTTTAATAAAACATTTTTCAAAACTTTGTTTGAATCAAATTAAATAGCAACATAAAACAAGTTGTTCAAAAATGTTTTGCATTATCATCCTATTGATTTAGTTACTTGCTAAAAAACTGAGTTAATAGAGAACTTGTTGAACCACTTCAGAAGGTTCAGTAAATACTCTTTTGAAAAAAGATTTGTTTAATAAAAGAAGTTAAACTGTGCGAAATACAGATCCACTTTTCAAACCCTTCCTCGGTTAGAAATAAATAGATAATAACATAATGTAAAGAGTTAAGGGTAGAGAGAATTTTACACACAGAATTTATCTTGGTTTACCCACTAACCCAGTGAGCTACATCCAGTCTCAGGGCAAACCACCACTGGATTTTCCACTTTCTGAACACAGATACAAGTATTCTTTTACCCCAGCCTCTCCAAGCTTAACAACAAGTATTCTTTGTTTTTCAACTGCCTCTCCAGGCAACTCTTGCAGTATTCTTTGCACACCTGGCCTCTCCAGGCCCAAACACAAGTATTCTTTATCAACCAAGCCTCTTCAGGCTCTAACACAAGTATCATTTTCTATCAAACCTCTCCAGGCTCTACCAGAGTATTCTTTCTTCCTCCAAGCCTCTCCAGGATCTCAAAGTATTATTTCTTCCTCCAAGCCTCTTCAGGCTCACTGAGTATTATTTCTTCCTCCAAGCCTCTCCAGGCTCTCAGACACTTAATGTGTTTACAATGATGAATTGGGTTTAAGTTTCAGCGAAACTTAAACTTCAGTTTTCTTATACAAAGAGATTACTGAGTACAACTCAGAATACAAAGAATAAATTCTAAGTACAAGGAAGGACAGAGATACAGGTATATAATTTTGATTTTATCTAGTCTCTGTTTCACCCTTCTTTTCTTCTTCAGAGAGTTAAACTGACAATATAATCTCTTTAGCTTTCTCCAGTTCTCTCTGTGGCTTTGCGATTAATATTTCATATTTTGAGATCCATGCCTGCCTCTTTTCTTTTCTCTCTTTTTCTGCTCTTCTTTTTCATTCATTCTTTCTGATGCCTTGCCATTTGATAATTTATATCATTTGATTCATGGCTTGCATTCTTTCTCTCCAATTTCCTTATCACTCATTCATCGTCATTTTTCTCTCTTTCATGATAGAAGGATATGAGGACGTATTTTATATGATATGGAAATATGTCCGTTGGAGATTTTTTTGTATACCGTTGAAGAATTTCTCTTGTATTGTCTTCATACTTGAGAAACTAGCCGTTAAGGAATACATGGTATATCGTTGAGAAGATATGATTAAGTTCATAGAGCCGTTGTAAGATAGCTTCTCTTTGCTTAGCTTCTGACTTTGAGCAGAGTAGGTGTGTAGAGATAAATCTTGTTCTGACACACAACAGTTTTGGCTTAAGCATATTTCTTGAGAGAGTAGTTTATTCTTTAGCAGGTTGGCCTTCTTCTCTCTTTCTTTTTCTTCATTGTTCGAAGTCTGTTGTCTGAAAAGAGATGATGATTTTATCCGTTGAACTTCTCTTTTATCCTTTGTGAATTTTTCTTTTCTTCTTGTAAGGATTCAGACTTCTGATTGCGTATTGCAGATTCAGTACAGAAGTAGGTGTACAACAATGCTGACCTATCTCTGTCCTTTATTGCTTTTCTGCAATAGGTTTCCTCTTTTATGTATGATGTTCCTTAGAATGAGGAAAATAGCTTTTGCTGCGATTTCCTTTGTAGATGATGGCATAAGACATTTAGAACCCTTTAGGTCTTTGAGTAGAGAGTCTTTGCCTTTTGTTGAAATTTCTCGTCGTATACGATTTATCCAAGTCATCAGAGAGTTGAGAGAATCTTCAATGAGTTCACACTCTTCAACATGTTGCATGTCTTCAGAAGGTTGATTACTTCATCATGTTGATCACTTCAACTTGTTTATCATCTTAGCATGTTTGACTTTTCTTAGTTCTTCTTGATGCTTTCTCGGATAGCTTGATCCTTCAGATAGTTGCTATTGGCAGAGGGTTGCTTTCCTTTTAACCATATTTCTTTCTTCAGCGTTGCAACTTTAAGAGTAAATAGGTTCATCTTTTGTGTGCTTCTTGATTGGCGATCTTCTTGAAGACTTTCTTCACTTCAACTTGCAGATGTGCTTCTTTTCTTCTGTCCATATGCTTTCAGCAGGTTGATCAATTCTTCAGATAGTTTGCTGAATTGTTCTTCTTGTAGCTTGTTCCTTCTTCCTTTTCCTATTTCTTTTAGTCATGTCATCTTCAGAGAGTTGCTTTAATGCTTTTCCTCCTTTTCTTGGTATGTTGTTCTCCTTCAGCAGGTTTCTTCTTTCAGCAGGTTGCTTCTAGAAAGTTCCTGAAATACACAAAAAATTACCTTTCTTAGTAGCACCTGTTTTCTTATAGTCTAGTCTAATTTGTTACTCATTAAAACCAAGGATAATAAGTCTTGAATCCAATTTAAATACTTAAATTAATTCTGAGACTCAACAGGTTCTTACTTACTTACACACCTCCCCTTCTTCTAGTTATATTTCTCCACCATGTTGGATGTTTCCCCCTTCTCTTTTCATGTCTCAGTTCATCAATTAGAAACTCTACTTTGTGGATTATGGATGCCTTGATTGTAGGTAAGGCTCAAATAGGCTTTCTATGTGTCAGAGAGTGGATTGTGGCCATGCATCCAACTAAGTCATATGAATCTTGAGGTTTCATGAAACACAGATTCCTTTCTACAATAAATAATTCAAGTTGTGATTGATTCTCCATTGAGAGGCCATTGTAAAATAATTCAACCAATTGTCCAACAATATGTAACACGAGGACACTTTTCTAGGATTCCTTGGAATCTTTCTCAAGCTTCATGAAATAATTCTTGTTCAAAGTAAGAAAATATAGAAATGTTAGTACGATATTTTGTAGCTTTGATGAGAGAAAAACACTTATCTAAAAATTTAGTAGAGAGTTTACCCCATTTTGAAATAGATCCATTTGGTAGGAGCAACAATCATCCTTGTCCTTTAAGGTGAACAGAAACAAGTAAAATCAAATAGCATCATCAATTACTCCATTAATTTTGATTATATTATAAAGTTTTAGGAAATTATTCAAGTGATTATATGGATCATCACTCGACACACCACTGTATTGGATAAGAGATTGAAGCATATGAATCAAAGCAGGATTAATCTCAAAATTGTTTGTATTGATTAGTGCAAAATCCATTATTGTCTTTTGGTCTTTACTAATCGTGGCCTTTTATCTATGCTTTTTCCTGAAAAGTAAATAAGAAAGAGAAAATTGAAATAATAAATAAAATGAAGGAAGAAATTTTATTATTTTTTAATTCTTTTTCTTGAAGGAATAAAAAAACCAAAAACCAAGATAAAATTCAAAATCCAAATTTTAAAATGCAAAAATTAGTTGTATGGCTACACATGTAAAAGAAACTCTTTACCCACTAGCAATACTTGTAAAATGTATATTTCTTAAACAATTCATTTTTTTTTGGAAGATCAAGCAATCACTATAAAATATGTCTTTAAGAGATACATAATTTAAATAAATTTTTTACAATATCTAGATGTTTTAAATCAGAGCATAGATCCAAATAATTTTACATATTATCTAATTCCAAAATAAAACTCTTATTTAAAAAATAACTTTTCAAAATAAAACCTTTATGACAATTCTTTTCGAAAAATTAAATTGACCAACCCACAATCGTTTTCTAAGAAGTTACATGATTTTGATATTTCCATTACACTTAGAGATCGATATGTAGGACCAGGAATTTTCCATCAAGTCAAAATATGAATTTCCATCTATTTCCCTTTTATTTAAGAATTAGATGTTATTTTTTTCAACATTAAATTTTTATAAATTTGTTTCCTTTTGTATTTTTTTCATTTCTAGAAGGAATAAATTTTATTTTTCTCTTTTTTGGGATAAAATAAGTAATTTCAAAGTTAATAAATTTACAAAATATATTAGAAGTGACCATTTTATAGCGAACGAAGTGGGGTGCTGACATCTTCCCTATCTGTAATTTACTCTTGAATATGAATTTCTTTTAAAATCTAGTTTTCAATTTTTTTTAGTTTCCCATTTTTTTCAACACAAATAAAATTGGCATGACTCCTATATTTTTCATCATTGTGATTTTGACCCTTGTGTTGTGACAAAAAAAAATCTAAATACCATCATTATCCAATTTGTTAAAGGAACTCCAATTTGTATTGAATGCCACATATTCCTAAGGAGGTTTCTCTTAAGACACCCATCAAACCCTTATTGAAGATTTTGTCGCTAATGGATAAGTCTTAGGAGTGTTGTCGGTTGAGTCTTTAATAGAAAATAAAATGACTTTGTAAGGATAGCTTTTTTTTTTTCCATTAGCTATGCACTCAATGTATGTTTTCCTCCAAACTTGTCACAAGATAGAGAGAAACTTAATCAACAAAAAATCAATTTGATTTTTATACCTAAGGCATGTGTGATTTTATTATTTGATAAAAATAGAAGCTAAAAATCCCATGATATTTCAAATAATCATATGCAATTAATAATTCCTAAAGACTTTTGCTAGAAATTGTTAAATCAAGCAAAGTCACTTGCAATGTGAATAAGAAATTGTTGCAATGACAAAAGCAATGCAATCATAATTTGTTGCAAATGTTGAAATTAGGGCTGGGCAGCGGTCGGTTTTGGTCGGTTTCGGGCCCAAAAAACCCAATCCGAGCAAAACCGACCATAATATTATCAGGCCCAATTTCGACCATTTTGAACTTCGGATTAGTCGGTTTCGGATTGATCGGTTTGCGGATAATCTCGGGTGGATACAGGGGGTTGGGCCTTTATTGGGCTTAGCTATTTTTTTGTCAACAATTTTTTTAGCTCTTATTTTAATGATTTTTTCTAAAGTTAAATATGAGCCTTGAATCATACATTGGCCCATTTATAGTTATGAATTTATTTAGTCCAAAAATTACTTCAACTAATAAATATTAAATTTTAAAGTATAATAATCTGATTTCGACCCAAAAAAAGCAAAATAATATAACATTAATTTGGGTTACAATCTTCCAAAAAAAAAGAATAGCAAAGAACAATATTGCAAAAAAAAACCCAAAAAACAGCCAGCACAATGAACACATTCATGCTTGATGCTCCAATCTTTTTAGACTTCGCTTCACAACATACACTAGCCCTGCAACAACCACCAATAATCAGTATAAAAAAAAATTAAAATCACAGAAAAACCACTAAATCAATAGAGATAAGAAGGAACTTTTTTTAAAAAAAACTCAAGTAGAGAATATGAGAAAAATCACCAGAAAAATGAAAATTAAAGAATAATATGGAAACAAAAACAGATCCAAGAAAATAAGGAAAAAACCAGTAAATTAGAAAATGAAAAAAACAGAAAAAAACACCGTACAGAAAACGAAAAAGCAAAAGATGGGTGGAAACCACCACCCCGCTACACCGTCGCACCTTGCCGCGGATGGATCTGGACTACGTCACGAAGAAGACGCCATGCCGCTATGCACCGCGCCGATGCAATGGAGAAAGAAGGTGACGTCTCGAGTTCAAGAACGGGGCCACGTTTTGGAGGTGAATCAAGATGTGAGTGGGAGTCTGAGATTGGAAAAATGAAAATGGGAGAGGAAAAGGTGAGAGAGAGAAGAGACCGTTTCATCATGTGGTGAAATAATTAAAATGGAAAGAATGCTAATTTATGAAAGGAATTAAAGGAAGAGAGAGAGACAAACGATTTTCACCGTTAGATGAAGGTAGTGAGCAATCTAAGCCGTTGTAAAGAAGCACAATCTGTGTGCTCTATGAACAGCCAGTAATATTTTGACACGTGTCGGTCGGTTCGGATACCGACGAAATTATTTTTTCCTATCCGAACCCGCCCGTTATTAACCGCATCTAACTCAATTTTCACCCGTTGCAACCCATGACCCGTTATAATCCGTCCGTGCAGCGTGTTTTCCTTTCGGATTTCGCGGGTCTTGGTCGGTTGCGGATTACTTGCCCACCCCTAGTTGAAATTATGGAGTGCTTGTTACACGTGAAAGTGTAGCGTCATAATTCTAAGATTAAAGAATAATGCTCGTTGGAAGCACTATTCGCGAATTTATAAAATTATTTTTATGACATTACCGATATTGATAAAACATACAACATACCAATTTGTTTAAGTAATTCAACGCTTACATGAGCCACAATTCTAATTTGGAGAATTTAAACAGTTAACTACAAGTTATGCCAACAATAACTAAATCCATCTAACAGGTGATTCAAAATAAATCATATACATAAATATTATAATGTTCTAATGAAGCAATATACAGAGTCAATCCTTAGCCTCCCAAGGCTTTGACAATCATGAGGCATACTAAGGGTCCTGCATATCTAAATTGATCCACAAAGCGTATGGTGAGACTAACGTCCCGGTGAGTGTAAATAAGCATGCAATGTAGGATGACATACAAATGTAAATGCAATAATAATCACATATGAACATTTACATCATAAACTTGTACATGGTTTTCCAAACAATGCATAAGTTAATTGCGATATGCTTTACCTAGCAGGAGGGGTCTTTTCACTTAACTGGGGCTAGACCTGAGCTCAGAATCCTAACAAGGTGACAAGGAACGTCTTCTTTGTTCTCATAATGACCTTGCCATTTAAGATGATAGATTATTAATCAACATAACATAAAGTGGCTTTTATCTTGCACATAGTGGTCTGAGACCCATGAGGTCGAAGCCGATCATGAATAATCCTTATACACGCACACACGAATGTCATAAACTTAACCGTGAATCATGTGAAATTCTTCAATGTTATAGATACCACCTTTCATGATGGTTAATGGATACTCATATATTCCTATTGAATCTCATAATTCAAACTCTAGGAATTAGGCATCCTAAAATTAATACCATACAAAATCAAACACATAATCCCTAGGACAAGCATAAATCATCACCAATCAAACAATCACTAGAAAATAAATAAGGGATTCAAAGAGAGGGGTCATTTAGTGTTTTCAAGAACTTTGAGAGTGAGTAGGTGGATTACACTCACCTCCAAAGCCAACAGTCAAGTTCTTAAGGGGTGTTCAAGCTTCCTTCTCTTCTTCCTTCTCTTGAAAAAAATCTACCTCCAAGCCCTCTCTCTTCTTCTCTCTTCTCCTCTCTTCTCTAGGGAATTTAGGATTTTGAGGAAATGTTTAAAATTAGGTCTCAAATGACCCTAAAGCTCTTTATAAACAAAATAGATTTACGGGTTTTTGCTCAAGCGAAAAAATTTTAACCCCTACTTAAGCGAAAATCTTTCGCTCAAGTGAAAACCAAGCAGAAGCAAACCCATGCTCTCTTCCCGAAATTCGCTTAAGTGAAAATCTTTCGCTCAAGCGAATTTATCAAACAGTTTTCCACCCAATTTCAACTAATATTTGCGCTCAAATGAGGGGTCCTTCGTTTGAGTGAAAATAGGCAGTGTTAATTCTGTAAGAAACACAGGGAAACACTAGAAGGGGGGTTGAATAGTGTTTCAATGGAAACCTTTTGCTTTTTGAAAAACCTTACTGAAAGCTGTTTCTGAAATACTTCAGATGATGGATTATCGTCTGAAGTTGTTTTATCCTCTGAACTTAGGTTCAGACGCAAAGGATTGTTTTTATGAAAAGCTTTATAACAGAAGGACTTACTCACTTTGAGATACTTTTCAAGCCCTTTTGTTAGAGTAAAAACTGAAATGAAAAAGTAAGGGAAAGAGATAACTCAGGCAATATTTATCCTGGTTCACTCACTACCATCGTAAACTACGTCCAGTCCTAGAGGTAAACCACCACTGGATTTTCACTATTCTTGTAAGAATACAAGTATTCTTTTCTTTCAAGCCTCTTCAGGCTCTACAACAAGTATTGTTTCTTTCACCAAGCCTCTCCAGGCTCTCAGACACTTATCCAAGTGTAACCCAAGTATTCTTTTACACAATAAGCCTCTCCAGGCTTGTAACCCAAACTGTTTAAAGAATAAAACAGAAACAGTTCAAGTACACTATCTTCAGATGATAGCTTGAACCACGTACAATGGCTGAGATTCACTCAGGATTTTAAATAAAGATTGTACAAAGACTTTAAGAGCGTTCTAGCAGCGTTTGCGCAGAGTAATGATTCTTGATAAGTTATCTTCTTTATCTTCTTCAATCTGCACAAAGCCTTTATAAAGATTTTTAGAGTCAAAATCCCTTTGTCAAATAGCATTAAATGCTTCAAGACGTTGAGACTCTTTAATCAACAAGTTCTGACAAAATGCAGGTGCAACGGGTCTTCGCACACAATGCTTTTTGGTGCAGGTGCAGCAGCGTTGCGGACTTTCCTCTTATGTGCTAATCATTTGAATGAGGAAGTAAAGCAACTCTGAATCTTATGCTGAAATAGGTTAGACCAGAGAGACGAACGTTCTGCATTATCAACAACGTCTTCGAGGGGTCTACCTTCAGTTCTGATACCTTCAGCCTTTAGAAGCAAAAGAGCTAGAAGAAACATTCAGACTTTAAAGCTCTTCAGATGATATTTGGTCTTCAGATGATCTGAAGCTCTCAGATGATCCTTCTCAATAAATTTTAATCTGAAATATAACAGAGTGTACATGAGAGGATATTTTTATAAACATATTTATGTTTTATATTTGTAATTCATTAAAACTTTTAAGAGCATGAGACTCAACATAATTTCATTTGGTGACAATTATCTTTTGAGACTCAACAATCTCCCCCTTTTTTATGATGACAAATATAAAATATAATGAGTTATCTGAAAGGGTTAAGAAGTAATATGAGTAAAAGAAATCTCCCCTTTAATCAGATATTCCATCTACTTCAGATTCTCATTCTGAAGTTTGCTTCTTTTGAATATGCATCTTGCTTGCTTTCTGTGCACACTTTACTTTCAGATTTTTGTTAGACATCATAGAATAAATCTCAACTACTCTGATTTATTACTCTCCATGTCCCAATTATTACTCCCCCTTTTGTCATTAATGAAAATGGTAAGCAACAGACAGAGTAAGCAGCAATTAAGACTTAGATTAATAAAAGCAACTAATAGCAATAAATGCCCATGCAAAAACTCATGCATTAAAGAACGTAGGGTTTGAAAAGACAACATAGTTTGAAAGCATACAACCACAAAAACAATAATTATCTAAGATAAAATTGGCAACATCATGAACTAGATCTTAATCTAGTGAAAACATGCTCAAACATCTCTTGCATTGCAAGTCTTTGCTTCTCAAGTTCAGCTGCCATAGTTTCCTTCAGCTCAAGCTGACCAGCGTTGATCTGAGCTTGGGCATCTAGAATATGATCTTTTCTTTGTAGAAGTTGAGCATTCTGAAGCTGCAGAGCTTGATTCTCCCTTGTCAAAGCAACCAGTTCAGCCTCAAGATTCTCTTCATAAAATACTACAGAGAGATATCTGCCTGAGAACCTCCAGAACTTGAACCCTTTTGGCAGTTTAAACTTTCTTGGATCAGTAACTTGCACAAAATATTCAACAATACCAACATACTTAGCAATCACCCACTCAGAATAATGGAAGATATGAGACCGGTCATAACTGGGAAATCTCCCTCTGAAGAAAGTAGGAGTTTCAAGGGTTGAGTTCTTACCAACTTTCACCATGGAATCAGAGTCATCCCATTTGACACCAGAACAACTTCCTCTTTTATCCACAATCTTCCAGTGATAGTCCCACATGGCATCATACAGTGAATGATCCATCCCTTGCTCAATGAACACTTCTTCAGCTAGATTGTTCCAGTCTTCCTGAGACAGCTCTCTTGGTGGCTCTCCTCCTTCTGACACAATAAACTTATCTTTATTCGGAAAAGACTCGGCATAAGGATATCTCGGTACTATCCTATCGGGTTGCACTAAAATAGAAGTTGTCAGCTTTGTATGCACACTTCTAAGTGGTCTGAAGTCTCTTCATCCAAAAGAACTACTGTACTTGTCAACTAGTTCAGCTTCAAGGCATAGAATCCTGACAACAATCCATTCATCATAAGATAGGTCATGTTGATCCTGAGAGAATGGATCCAGTGGCCTCCACTTGTGACGAGGGTTGACAATACCATGCTTTATTCTTTCCATAAAGTCTGAGATACTGACTCCCTCTGAGTTGTGCTTACAACCTGAAGATGAAGATGAATGTGATGGTGAAGGTGGGGGTACTTCTTCTGTTGTGCTTACGACCTTCGGTGAAGGAGGAGGAGCTTCATCCTCTGAAGTAGATACATTTTCGCAGATGACTCTATGCCTCTTAGCAGGAGCCATATGGCCTTCATCAGCTTGCTTCTTTTGCTTCAATTCCTTCAGTTTCTTCTTTCTCTGATCTTCAGCCACTTTCTGAAATTCAACAGCATCTTCTTGTTGAATGCTCTTGCTTCTGGTGACTCTCTGAGGAGCCTCATCAGCAATAGGAGCAAATAGCCTTCTCCTCTTTTGCCTTCTAGCTTGAGCACTGGCCCCTCTTCTCTTAAGCCTGGATTCTTTCTCAAGTCTAGTATCTTCTAACACAGCTTGCTGAGCAACAAAAGCAAGTGCAAAGTCCTGTTTCTCTTGATCTTCTTTCTTCTTCCTTTCTTCTTCTTCAATTTCCTCTACAACCTTTCTGATATCAGTGTCAGGTAAATTGGTAGCAAGAGGAACAACCTGAATAGGCTCAGATACATCAATAGCTTCAACACCAAGGTGTTCATATTCTATCTTGTTACTTTCCTCTTCCTGTCCTCCTAGAGTGAGAGTAGGCCGAGTAGCAATAGTAGAAATTGTAATTGTTTAACCCACAATCTCAGAAGTATGTGTAAGCACATTCTGAGCAGGTTCAGACAATCTGACCTGAACTTCCTTTTCAGCAGGTGCTTCCTTCTTAAGTACTTTGGTTATCTTTTTCTTGACAAACTTGGTGGGTGTTTGTGCTGAGACAAACCTGTCTTTATGAGGATCTTCAGTCATCTTATCCTCAAGAATTTCTAGGACCTTTTCAGGGATTTTCCCAGTCCTTCTAGCCTTGACTTGGACAGCCTCTTCCAGCAGAGTCTTCTTAGGTGAGGGCTTCTTCACAGCTATTACCATCCTCTTGATATTCACCAGAGAGAAGAGAGTAGGACCTCTATGGTCATACAGTCTCTCAATGGGAACATTGTACTTCAGCAGAATCTTGGTAAATGAGGGTGTTGTGGGTGTAGCTTGCAGCTGAATCATTCACCGTCTTCAGCATGTTGTAAAGGATGATCCTGGGAAGGTTCATAGGCTTCTTGTCTAGGAGATTAATCACACAGTACCTTTCCAGTTCAGACACATGGTTCTTGCTTCCATGCTTGGGCAAAATACAGCAACCCAAAATAGCATGGAGAATCCTTGCCTTGGGATGCATGAGAGAGCTCTTCAGCTCACTGGGGTCTTCAATCTCGTAAAGCTTCCTGGTGAACTTCTTTGTTCCACCGTTCCTCAACTCCCATTCTGGAGTGAACATATCTCCAGAGTTTGGAACACCAGTAACAAAGGCAATGATGTCAGCATCCACAATGATCTTCACACCCAGCACCGTGGTCTTCAGCCCCTGATATTTCCCATCCTGAGTTGAACTATCTTCTGCATTCTTCAAAAATCTACAACACTTTGTTCATGCCATGCACAATCAATGACAAAGAAGAAATTGGTCCATCCACATGCTTCGAAAATTTCAGAAAGGTAGGTGCTACCAGCTTCAAGTTCGTCCAGGTTCACAGTCCTGGAAGGAACAATCTGACCTCCTGCAGATTTCTTGGACGCCATTGATGAAAGCTGAGAGAATGAAAGCTTGAAGAAACGGAGAACTTAGGGCACAAGGAATGGCAAGAGCTTGCAGAAGAGAGAGAGACAATGAAAGCAGTAGCCTTGAAGTGATTTAGTCTTCTCCATTAAATAGCCATAAAACAACTTAATGATGGCAGTTGTATTTTCGAAGAACGTGCAATCGTGCTGTGAGCAGTTTCTTAGAGAAGGAGACCAAACGTTTCAGCTTGCCACGTCATCAGACTTAGTTACTTCAGATGCACAGTATGTTTCAGATAATGTGCATGTTCAGACGCAACATATATTCAGATGATGCATGTTCAGATGCAATCAATTATTTTTCAGACAAAGCCAGGATATTCAGATTATCTCTAATGAACTTAAATCTATCTTCAGTCAGGGGCTTTGTGAATATATCTGCCCATTGATGTTTAGTATCAATGAACTTTATATCAAAAACTCCTTTCTGAACATAGTCTCTAATAAAATGATGCTTGATTTTTTTATGCTTTGCCCTAGAATGTTGAATGGGATTCTTAGAAAGATTAATTTCACTTGTATTATCGCACATCATATGAATGGAATGAACATCAATATTAAAATCTTCTAACTGATATTTTTGCTTGACCAGCTGATCATGTTGTCTCCAATGAAGTGACAACCTCCACTGGTTGATTTTCATTCAATTCTATCTCCAGCAAAATCAGCATCACAAAATCCAACTAACCTGCTGTTGAGACAAGCTCACCCCCAAGAAGTTTTTAATATGACAAACTGATTAAGATTAAATATGCATATGCGATGCATCTTGTGTTACTAACTATGTGTTCAAGTATGGCAGAGACTTTCTGTATCTAAACCACTGCAGGAATACATGAAGACAGAATGGATCTTTAGTCCACTTAGATCAGCAATGACACAAGTAATAATAACACAAAATCAGAAGCTACAAGGGCTCTGCAGTTAGAGTATGAAGCACGGATGCAAGCCTATGATCAGATGCAAGTTCACCTTGAGAAGCAAGCTAAGAACAGATGCAAGCTCAGCCTGGGATGCAAGCCAAGGTCAGATGCAAGATCAACATTAAGATGCTAACACAACATGAGATGCAAAACTCTGTGTTCAGATGATATCCTAAGAATAGAAAAGATCTCAGCATAAAACCAAAAGAGACTCGAGCACTGCTTGAGATGCAAGCCAGGAACAGATGCAAGTTCAACTTGAGATGCAAGGACAGCTTGAGACTTCGTCTCAAGGACAGACGACGCAAGATGGGATCTCATCAGAGATGCAAGTAAATTGTAACAGAATCTGGACAGAAGTAAGACTGCATGCTCAAATGATAGGAGACAACAAGTGGGGTCAGCATAAATTCAAACAAGGACACAAGGACACTGACACAGTGACTTAGCCTGAAAAGCTGCTGTACACCTACTGAAAAGACTGTACCTGCTGCTGTGTGTTCCAACGAATTGCAACGGCCACATAACGGCTAGTTCCTCATCTGTTGATATAAAAGAGACAAGATCAAATGCTGAGAAGTGAGAGAGATTGCCCACACTACTGCACAATCATTCAGCATCTTATCACATCTCATCTAGCATCTCAAGTGCACTCATCAGCTGTCTGTCAAAAGATCTAATACATCTTGAGATCTGTTAGACAAGTGGCCTCACTAACTTAAGAGGGGGTGTGAATTAAGTTATTCGATTTTAACTAAACTTTTCTTTTATTAATTACTCTTCACTTTATTATGCTTAAAATGCCTTTTCAAAGATGAAGTATGAATGTTTACTCTTAATGTAATGAAATTGTAAATGCAATAAGTAAACAAGAGTTAAGGCAAGAGGAATTACAAACACGATTTATACTGGTTCGGCCAATCCACTTGCCTATGTCCAGTCCTCAAGTACCAACTTGAGATTTCCACTATTGTAAAAGTCTTTTACAATCGATCAATTCTCCAACACCTTGGAGCCCTTCCTTGTGTTGAGAATCAATCCAATCAACAAGAGAGCCACCCTCTCTTCAACCCAAAGTACAAGTACTGATTTAATTGATGAGTACAATTGAACTCTCCTTTAGAGTAGAATTTACAAGTTGAAAGCCTATAAGAAATCTTAATGATTTATGCTTGGCACAAGATAATTTAAAAATGATTTCAATCTATAATTATTTCACATGAGAAATCTTATTGAATTTCGAATTTGAGACAAGTATATATAAGGATGAAGATGAAACATTGTAATCCTTGATCAGAAGTCATGTCTCTTCAAGATTTTCAAAAACAGAACACTGGTAATCGATTACAAGGGTTTGGTAATCGATTACACAGTTCAATTTGCGAACAGTTGTGCCTGAAATTCAAAAATTTGAATTTCCTGCACTCTGGTAATCGATTACATAAACTGGTAATCGATTACACAGTTCAAAATTTTTGAATTTTAAATTCTGGAACTTCTGGTAATCGATTACATATGTTGGTAATCGATTACCAGTTCAAAAATTTTAATCTTTAAACTGATTTTTACTTTATAAAATTATTTTCTTTAATTTCTTTTTCAGTGCCAAGTTACTTGAAATCGTTAAGAACTCTTTTGACATATTATATCTAACTAAATCAAGCTTAAACTAATAGACCTTTGTGTTGACTTGATATTGATCTTGATCTTCTATTCATTCTTGATGCTTGAATTGAATTTAGCTCTTTTCTTTGCCATTGCCTTTCTCAATTCTTTCATTCTTATTGGCATCATCAAAACCTGTAATTAAGGCATCTACAATCTCCCCCTTTTTGATGATGACAAGGGAAGAATGAAAAACAAAAAACAACAAAAAAAAATTTTGCAAGTCAATAACGATCACTCCCCTTATTCTCCCCCTTTATGTTTGTCTTTTTAGAGTTTTTGAAATTCTTGGGAAGAAATTATATAAGATCAATTTTATTTCAAAAAGATATAGAATATTTCAAAAAGATATAGAATATTTCAAAATGTCATTTTCCCTAATCAATATTTCAAAATGTCAATGATATAGAATATTTCAAAATGTCATTTTCCCTAATCAATATTTCAAATTTTCATGTGTCATTTTCCCTAATCTCTCCCCCTTTGGCATCATCAAAAGCACTATTAGGCATCCAAGAACAGTTATGAATCAAAAGCTAAAGAACTATCAATATGCCAAACAACCATACCACATAGTATACTAAGCAGAATATACCAAACCAAGCAAAGTATACTACACAGAGTAAGGATAGTAAATTAAGTACTACCTAAAGAAGCCAAACCAAAGTGGCGAAAAGCAATAACAAAACAAGTCTGAAAGCAATGCCAAATACAAGGCAAGAGACAGAAATAGCTAAGGAGCATCAGAGGGTCGAGGACCACCGCCGGAAACATCCTCCATCCGGGTAAGACGAGTCTCCAAAGAATCAAGGTGCTCATCAACATGTAGCCGGAAGCTGCGAATCTCATCCAGAATATCAGTGAGGTTGTCAGCAGACTCATCCTGACGTGGTGATGAAGGAGTGCGATCATCAATATCCATAGCATTACGCTTGCGAACCCATTCATCATTTGCATTCTTGCGGTAGCCAAAAGAGTGAATCTGAGAAATACCAATGGCACTAGATCGCTTGACTTCCAGTTTAATCTCATTTTCCAGGGGTACATGGAAGTGCTCCAAAAACAGCGTGATCAAATGACCATATGGGAGCGAAGCACCATCCTGAAGAGCTTTTACCATCCGGTAACGAACCAAGTGTGCCCAATTGATTGGTCTTCCAGTCAGCCACACCCATATGATAAGAAGGTCTTCTTCTGATGCTTGAGCCAAGTTAGTGGAACGAGGAAGAAGAATTCGAACGATGATATAGTGCATAAGTCGACATTCAAAAGTCAGAGATCCAGCCAACAAACGTCCAGGTGTATCAGTAGTGCCTGATGACAGACCATTTGACGAACACTATGATGGTTATAGAAAGCTTCCCATTCGGTCAGAACAATGCCCTCAAACAGTGATCCACCACTACTAAGATTTGTGAAAACAGTAAATAGGGATTGATCTATAACCATAGGAATACGCTTAACTTCAGAGTGCAGAACACCATCCTTCATTTTCAGGTTGCTATAGAACATTTTTACTAACTCAGGGTAAACAGGTGCTTTTAATTGCATAAATTCTAACAGCCCAAAATTCCTAAAAGTTTCATAACAATCAAATTGCTCTTCCTCAAAGAATTGAGTATTTAAATACTTAGGTTCAAAAATCTTACGAGTCAAAAAACACGAAAGATACCTAAGGCGTTGCTTGTTGGTAGAAAACAGAGCAAGTTGAGGGGAAGGATTGGAGTCCGCCGGAGGATCACCGGAAGTTCCATCACGAGACTTGCGAGGAGCGGAGCGTTTAGTGCGTTTTGAAGATTCTGCCATTGATGGAGAGAAATGAAAAAATTGATCGATGGGTTTTGTAGGGAATGAGGAGAGGATCAATTTGCAACAAACGGAACTTAATTCCATTAAGAAATGAAGAAGTTATGAGAGATTGAAGGGAAAAAAAGGAGTTAGGGCTTCACGTATGGTGAGAGAGAAGAAGAGCGTTCTGTTTTGCGAATGCAACTGCGTATTTATATCCCTTGCAGACTGGTAATCGATTACACATTGTGGTAATCGATTACCATGTTTCCAGAACTGTTAAAACGCTCGCAGGTAATCGATTACGGCCATATGGTAATCGATTACCATGTTTGAGGCTCTCAGGTAATCTAATTCCAGCGATTACGTAATCGATTACATGAGAAGATGCTCTCAGGTAATCGAATTACAGCAATTACGTAATCGATTACGCTGAGAATTGCTCTCAGGTAATTGAATTACAGCAATTATGTAATCGATTACGGTCTTACTCAGAACACACTTATATGACTGGTAATCGATTACACCTTGTTTGTAATCGATTACACGCTTTCCAGAAGCATTATTTTTTAGTTCTAACCATTTTTCTTCATAAAAACGTCTATGAATCTATGTTAGAAACATCTAATAACCCTAATTCTCTCCTAATTGTGAAGAAATTTTCCTTAGGTAATGGCTTGGTAAAAATGTCTGCAAGTTGTTGCTTATACTCTATAAATTCTAGAATACAGTCACCTTTTTGTACATGATCTCTAAGAAAATGATGTCTAATTTCTATGTGCTTGGTTCTAGAGTGTAACACAGGGTTCTTAGACAAGTTAATGACACTTGTATTATCACAACGAATTGGAATGTGATCTATATTTAAGCCATAGTCTGAGAGTTGTTGTTTCATCCAAAGTATTTGGGCACAACAACTTCCAACAGATATGTATTCTGCCTCAGCAGTTGATAAGGCAACACTATTTTGCTTTTACTATGCCAAGACACTAAAGCAGATCCAATAAAATGACAAGTACCACTGGTACTTTTTCTATCAGTTTTGCATCCCGCAAAATCTGAGTCAGAATATCCTACTAGACTAAAAGGCATATTTTTAGGATACCATAAACCTAAGTTAATAGTTCCTAACAAATATCGCATAATCCTTTTGACAGCACTCAAATGGGATTCTTTAGGGTTAGATTGAAATCGAGCACACAAGCATACACTAAACATGATATCAGGTCTACTTGCTGATAAATAAAGAAGGGATCCAATCATACCTCGATATTGCTTTATATCTATGGACTTCCCATCTTCATCTTTATCCAGATAGCAAGCAGTGCTCATTGGTGTAGCCATGTGTTTAGCGTTTTCCATTCCGAATTTCTTGAGTAGTTCCTTGCAATACTTGCTTTGGTTGATGAAAATACCATTTTTGGTTTGCTTAATTTGTAATCCAAGGAAGAAAGTTAACTCCCCCATCATAGACATTTCAAACTCACTTTGCATGTCATTAGAAAAATCCTTGCACAAATTTTCATTAGTAGCACCAAAGATAATATCATCAACATATATTTGAACTAACAGAATGTCATGCATTTTTCTTTTAATAAAAAGTGTTGTATCAACCTTCCCTCTTGAAAATTCTTTTTCTAAAAGAAATTTGCTTAATCTTTCATACCAAGCCCTAGGTGCTTGTTTCAATCCATATAGGGCCTTTTTTAATTTATAAACATGATTGGGCAATTTTTCATTTTCAAAACCATGAGGTTGTTCTACATACACTTCTTCTTTAATAAAACCATTGAGAAATGCACTTTTGACATCCATTTGATATAATTTGAAATCCATTATGGAAGCATATGCAAGCAACATTCTTATAGCTTCTAATCTTGCTACAGGAGCATAGGTTTCTTCATAATCTATTCCTTCTTCTTGATTATATCCTTTGGCCACTAACCTAGCTTTGTTTCTCACAACTATACCATGTTCATCTAACTTGTTTCTAAAAACCCATTTCGTTCCTATAATAGGATGATTACTTGGTCTATCAACTAGATCCCAAACTTGGTTTCTTTCAAATTGGTTTAATTCTTCTTGCATAGCAATAATCCAATGTTCATCTTTTAAGGCTTCATCAATATTTTTAACTTCAATTTTAGAAACAAAAGCCATATTATTGCATATGTCTTTAAGAGAATGTCTAGTTGTTACTCCTTTTGATATATCTCCTATGATGTTATCTATAGGATGGTCTTTTAAAGTTCTCCACTCTTTTGGAAGATCCATGGTTGTTTGGTTTTCTTCTACTATAGGATCTTTTATATCTTTATCTTTGTGAACTTCTTCATTTATGTGGGTATTTTCTAGATTTTCTACAATATCATCAATTATTTCTTTTCTAGGATAAGATGTGCTAGACTAATCAAAAGCTACATGTATAGATTGTTCTATTGTCAAAGTTATCTTGTTATATACTCTATATGTCTTACTATTCAATGAGTATCCAAGAAATATCCCCTCATCTGATTTAGCATCAAATTTACCTAAATCATCTTTTCCATTATTTAGAATAAAACATTTGCAACCAAAATATGAAGATGAGAGATATTTGGTTTTCTACCATTGAATAGTTCATAGGGTGTTTTCTTTAAGATTGGTCTAATTAGAGCCCTATTCATTGTGTAGCAAGAAGTACTTACTGCTTCTGCCCAAAAATATTTTGGAACATTAGAATCATTAAGCATTGTTCTTGCTAGTTCTTCTAGTGATCTATTTTTCCTTTTAACTACTCCATTTTGTTGTGGAGTTCTAGGGGCAGAAAAGTTATGTTCTATACCATTTTCATCACAAAAAATATCAAAGTTTTTATTTTCAAACTCCCCTCCATGATCACTCCTAATGGCTGCTATTTTAAAATTTTTCTTATTTTGAATCATTTTTTCAAATTTTCTAAAGGTATGAAATGCATTACTTTTATTTGCAAGAGATAAGGTCCATGTAAATCTAGAAAAATCATCAACTATTACAAGAGCATAATAACTACCACCAAGACTCATAGTTCTAGATGGACCAAAGAGATCCATATGTAAAAGTTGTAAAGGCCTAGTGGTTGTTACTATGTTCTTGGATTTAAAAGAGACTCTTACTTGTTTACCTTTTTGACAAGCATCACAAAGTTTGTCTTTTTCAAATTTTATTTTAGGTAAACCAACAACTAAGTCTTTTGAGACCAATTTATTTAAATGATCCATGTTTATGTGAGCAGTTCTTTTATGCCATAGCTAAGATTCATCATTTTTACTAAGAAGGCATTGATTATGATTTGTAGTATAGTCTAATTTTAACTTATATACATTATTTATTCTATAGCCTATATACTTAATGTTTTTGTCAAGTTTGGATTCAATAACACAACTTTGTGAATCAAATGATACTGAGAATCCTTTATCACATAGTTGACTAACACTAAGCAAATTATGCCTAAGGCCATCAACAAGTAAGACATTTTCTATGGAGGTTGAGAGATTTGTACCAATTTTTCCGACTCCCAAGATTTTGCCTTTGTTGTTATCTCCATAGGTAACATGTCCACTATTCTTTGGGGTGATGTCCATAAGTTTTGAGATATCACCGGTCATGTGCTTGGAGCACCCACTGTCAATGTACCAAGTATCTTTCATGGAGTCCTACAAGTCACAGAATTGTTTAATTCAGGTACCCAAACTTTCTTTGGGTCCTTGATGTTAGTTTTAATCAAAGATCCTTTTGGGATCCAAATCATATTTTTGAGATTTGTAGAGTTCTTTCTAAAATAACAATTTGATGCACTATGTCCCTTCTTTCCACAATAAAAGCATGTTAAGAATGGAGAACTAGTGGATTGAGCAACTACAAAGAAATTTTTATAATTCTTTTGTTGAGTTTGAGGATTATATCCTAATCCTGCTTTGTCAAATACACACCTTTGATTTCCTAAAATAACATCTAAATTATTTTTACCAAAGGTGAATTTTGCAAGAGTAGTGTTTAACTTATTAATTTCCTCTTTATGTTTTAGGCATGATGTGCATGGATGAGTTTCTTTGTTGTTTTCTAAATTAATGATAGAACTCAAATTTTCATTTTAGAGTTTACTAATTTAAGTTCATTTCTAAGATTATCTAGTTCTCTATTTAATTTAGAAATTTCTTTCTCAAGTTTTGTAGTGGTTTTCTTATAAGATGAAACTAGTTTTGCTAATTTAAATGATTCTTTATGTAAATCATTAAATGTTTCTTGTAATTCATCAAATGAGATGGATGTATCATTGTTAGAAGATGTTACCTCTTCTTCACTTTCGTAGTCTTTGGCCATAAGTCCTAGGTTAACAGTTTCATTTTCTGAGTCACTGGAACTTATGTCATTGTCATCCCATGTGATGTAAGCTTTCTTTATTTTCTTGTCTTTGAATGTCTTCTTGTTTGATTTTTCCATTCTTTTCTTGTAAATTGGACATTCTAGTCTGAGATGCCCTGGCTGGTTGCATTCGAAGCATTTTTGGATTGATTGGGAGTCTTCTCCTTTCTTCTTTATGTTAGGTGTAGGTCTTCTTCTATTTCCTCTATTTCTTAGAAACTTGTTGAATCTTTTAACAAAAAGACTGAATTCTTCGTCATCGTCCAAGTCCTCATCTTCGATGATATCTTCTTCTTCATGGACCATTGACGATGAAGCTTTGAGAGCAATACTTTTCTTACTTCTGTCATTCTCTTCATGTTGATTTAGTCTTGTCAACTCTAACTCATGTTCTTGAAGTTTCCCAAAGAGTGAATGAAGAGACATAGTTGTAAGATCTTTTGATTCTGCAATCGCGGTCACCTTTGGCTGCCATTGCCTACTCAAACACCTTAGAACTTTGTTAATTAAATCTTCATTTGGAAAACTTTTTCCTAATGATGCAAGATGATTAACAATATGAGTGAATCTCTTTTGCATTTCTTGTATACTTTCATTTTGATTCATTCTAAATAGTTCATATTCGTGTGTGAGAGTGTTTATTCTAGATCTTTTGACATCACTAGTTCCCTCATGAGTCACTTCCAAGGCATCCCACATCTCTTTGGCACTCTTACAATTTGAAACCCTAAAATATTCGTCTATGCCTAATGCAGATGTGATTATGTTTTTGGCCTTTAAGTTATATTGTACTTTTCTTTTATCCTCCTCACTCCATTGATCCCTAGGTGTTATCTTAATTTCATCTCCTAGTTGCATTGAACGAACAAAAGGTCCATTTTCTATAGCATCCCAAATGTTTAAATCAATTGATTCTATAAAGATTTGCATCCTAGATTTCCAATAGTGAAATCCTTCTCCATTGAACACAAGTGGTCTATTAAAGGAGTTTCCTTCACCAGAAAGGGAATTAGATGAGGCCATAGATAATCTTGAGGCTTCTAATCCTTAAACAAGATGCAAGCTCTGATACCACTTGTTAGACAAGTGGCCTCACTAACTTAAGAGGGGGTGAATTAAGTTATTCGATTTTAACTAAACTTTTCTTTTATTAATTACTCTTCACTTTATTATGCTTAAAATGCCTTTTCAAAGATGAAGTATGAATGTTTACTATTAATATAATGAAATTGTAAATGCAATAAGTAAACAAGAGTTAAGGGAAGAGGAATTGCAAACACGATTTATACTGGTTCGGCCAATCCACTTGCCTACGTCCAGTCCTCAAGTACCAACTTGAGATTTCCACTATTGTAAAAGTCCTTTACAATCGATCAATTCTCCAACACCTTGGAGCCCTTCCTTGTGTTGAGAATCAATCCAATCAACAAGAGAGGCACCCCCTCTTCAACCCAAAGTACAAGTACTGATTTAATTGATGAGTACAATTGAACTCTCCTTTAGAGTAGAATTTACAAGTTGAAAGCCTATAAGAAATCTTAATGATTTGCAAATGCTTGGCACAAGATAATTTAAAAATGATTTCAATCTATAATTATTTCACATGAGAAATCTTATTGAATTTCGAATTTGAGACAAGTATATATAAGGATGAAGATGAAACATTGTAATCCTTGATCAGAAGTCATGTCTCTTCAAGATTTTCAAAAACAGAACACTGGTAATCGATTACAAGGGTTTGGTAATCGATTACACAGTTCAATTTGCGAACAGTTGTGCCTGAAATTCAAAAATTTGAATTTCCTGCACTCTGGTAATCGATTACATAAACTGGTAATCGATTACACAGTTCAAAATTTTTGAATTTTAAATTCTGGAACTTCTGGTAATCGATTACATATGTTGGTAATTGATTACCAGTTCAAAAATTTTAATCTTTGAACTGATTTTTACTTTATAAAATATTTTCTTTAATTTCTTTTTCAGTGCCAAGTTACTTGAAATCGTTAAGAACTCTTTTGACATATTATATCTAACTAAATCAAGCTTAAACTAATAGACCTTTGTGTTGACTTGATATTGATCTTGATCTCCTATTCATTCTTGATGCTTGAATTGAATTTAGCTCTTTTCTTTGCCATTGCCTTTCTCAATTCTTTCATTCTTATTGGCATCATCAAAACCTGTAATTAAGGCATCTACAAGATCTACATCTGTCTCTTTCATCTCTCTTCTATGCATCATTTCTATACTGTAATTTAAGAAGAGAGTTTTCCTAGCTTACCAATTTCCATATCCATACTGTGTATGCTGTAAGCTAGATTTCATCATATTCATTCACTGTAACTTGTCTCATCTAAGATAGGAAGGTTCTTAGTCTTAGAGTGAGGTGTTTGCGTCCTGGAGAGGCTGTAAGAATACTTGTGGCTCAGCTAAGATAGGAGTGCCTAGGCTTAGTATGAGTGAGACGTCCTGAAGAGGCTGTAAGAATACTTGTATTGGCTGGTTTGTCAATAGTGGAAAATCTCACGTGTTGTGAGGACTGGACGTAGCCCAAGAAGTGGGTGAACCAGGATAAGATCTCTGCCTTTTGTCTCTTGCTCTATCTCTATATTACTTGTATTGAATTAACCTAAAACAATCTGTTAATTACAAGAATAACTAAATCAACAACCAAGATAAGATTCTGAGTTAAAATCTAAGCACAAGAACTATTACTAAAAATGAATTAACTCTATCCTGTCTTGACAGAGATTCCAAGTTAGCAAACTTGAGAGCACATCTCAACATTCAATTTTAGTGTGGATTTGCAGGAACAGATTTGAAAAGTCTCTATTCAACCCCCCCTTCTAGAGACCTCCAGCCAACTTCAGTTGGTATCAGAGCTCGGCCTCTTGGGGTTGAGCACACCTCTGTGTGAAGAGGAAAAAGATCCATGGCTGGCCCTAGCACAAGTCTGTTCATTCCTGAAGGAGCTTCAACAAACAAACCTCCTGCCTTTGATGGAACTGATTATTACTACTGGAAAGACAGGATGAGACTGTTCATTGAATCTCAGCATGCTGATCTCTGGGAGATCATTGAGGCAGGCCCTTATATGCCATACATCACAGATGAGCTTGGACTCAGGGCAGCCAAACCCAGAGAACAATGGACAGATGCTGAGAAAGCAAGATATGTACTCAACTCAAGAGCTAAGTACCTGCTCACTTGTGCCTTAAGCAGAAGTGAATATGACAAGGTAGCCGGATGTGTCTCAGCAAAGGAAATATGGGATGCTCTTGAGATTGAACATGAGGGAACAAACCAAGTTAAAGAAGCCAAGATCAATATACTGGTAAGACAGTATGAGCTGTTTAAGATGAATGAAGATGAAGGCATTGAAGACAGGGTGAGGAGATTCACTGTCATAACAAATGACCTAAAATCTTTAGGAAGAACATACTCAAATCAAGATATGGTAAGAAAGATCCTGAGAAGCCTACCCAAACCTTGGAGACCCAAGGTTACAGCTATTCAGGAAGCTAAAGATTTGAGCGTCCTCAGATTGGATGAACTTCTTGGATCTCTGAAAGTACATGAACAAGAGCTGATGGAAGAGGATCTCATCAGACTACCCAAGACTATAGCTCTAAAAGTCTCTTCCAAGAAAGAATGGGTGCTGGACAGCGGATGCTCAAGGCACATGACTGGGGACAAAAGCAAATTCCTGTCACTTGAAGAAAAGGCCACTGGAGTTGTCTCCTTTGGAGACAACAGTAAAGCCCAGATCAAGGGCATAGGTAAAATTGGTAAGACCAACTCAGCTCAAATTGAGAATGTATATTTTGTTGAAGGTTTGAAACATAATTTGCTGAGCATCAGTCAGTTATGTGATAATCGTTATCATGTTAATTTCCAACCTACCTTCTGTGAGATCATAGACTCCAAAACTGGAAAAATTATTTTCTCTGGAACAAGAAAGAAAAATCTTTACTCAGTCTCACTGGAGAGTCTATCAGATCTCACCTGTCTCATGTCTCATGATCATGAGAGATGGCTTTGGCACAAAAGAGTTGGACATATTAACATGAGAACCATGAATCAGCTTGCTAGTCAGTCTCTTGTCAAAGGGTTACCTAAGGTAAAATTTGACAAAGACATGAAGTGTGATTCCTGCATCAAAAGCAAGCACAACAAATCAAGTTTCAAACCTAAGAATTGTGTCTCAATTACTAGGCTACTTGAGATCGTCCACATTGACCTATTTGGACCAACTAAGACAGTAAGTCTCAGTGGTAAAAAGTTTGGCTTTGTCATTGTGGATGATTTCTCAATATTCACCTGGGTTCTGTTCCTATCTCAGAAAGATGAATCATATGACTCCTTCAAAACCTTTTGTAAAAAGATTCAATCTGAGAAAGGATATGGAATTGGGTCTGTTAGGAGTGACCATGGAGGAGAATTTGAAAATGCTAAGTTTAAGACATTCTTTGATAAAAATGGCATCTCTCATAACTCCTCCTGTCCAAGGACTCCTCAACAAAATGGTGTAGTTGAAAGGAAGAATAGAACACTTCAATAAATGGCTAAAACTTTACTATGTGACTCTGGAATTGAAATGTACATCTGGGCAGAAGCTGTTAATAAATCCTGCTACATTTTAAACAGAGTTACTAAAAGAAAGATCTTAAATAAGACTCCATATGAGCTGTGGAAAGGTAGGAAGCCTTCAATTTCATATTTTCATGTCTTTGGTTGTGATTGCTATATTCTAAATACTAAAGATCAGTTGGGAAAATTTGACACCAAATCTGATAAAGGAATTTTCCTAGGATATTCATTAACATCAAAAGCCTATAAAGTATATAATTTAAGAACCAAAACTACTGAAGAATCTGTGCATGTAGTTTTTAATGAAGTTCAGGAAAATACTCAGAAAGAGGTTAGATCATCCCAGTCTGAACACAGAAGAGAAGTTCAGTCAGAAGTAATATCTTACAGAAGCAACCAGTCTGGAACATCTCATATCTTCCAAGAAGAAGATAAATCAGATGATCAAGCCACATCTCAAGAAACAAGACCAGAAAATGTTGAAATACAAAATGAGCATGCATCTCAACTACCCAGAAGCTGGAGACTAGTGAGGTCTCATCCAAGAAATCAGATAATTGGAGAGACTTCAGACAGAGTCAGAACCAGATCTTCTTTCAGAGACACAGAAAATCTGATGGCCCTTCTATCTGAAGTAGAGCCAAAGGATATACATGAGGCCTTAAATGATGAATCCTGGATTAAGGCCATGGAAGAAGAACTAAATCAGTTTGAGAAAAGCAAAGTCTGGAACCTGGTTCCTCCACCATCTCATCAAACCATAATTGGAACCAGATGGGTCTTCAGAAATAAGCTAAATGAAAAGGGTCAAGTCATGAGGAACAAAGCTAGACTGGTGGCACAAGGGTTTAATCAACAAGAAGGAATAGATTATGATGAGACCTTTGCACCTGTAGCAAGACTTGAAGCTATCAGGATCTTGTTAGCATTTGCTACATTCAAGGACTTCAAATTATACCAGATGGATGTAAAAAGTGCCTTCCTAAATGGGATCATAGAAGAAGAAGTCTATGTAAGACAGCCTCCTGGATTTGAAGATCCTAATAATCCAGAATATGTGCTCAAACTATCCAAAGCTCTATATGGCCTCAAGCAATCTCCAAGAGCTTGGTATGATAGGTTAAGTTCATTTTCAATTAAAAATGGTTTTATCAGGGGTAAGATTGACACTACTCTCTTTAAGAAAGAAATTAGCAAAGACTTGTTAATTGTTCAAATTTATGTTGATGACATTATCTTTGGTTCAACTAATGAATTTTTATGTCAACAGGTTCTCAAGTCTCATGCAGGGAGAATTTGAGATGAGTATGATGGGTGAACTGAGATTCTTCTTGGGGCTTCAAATCAAACAATTGACTGATGGAATATTCATTAGTCAAGAAAAATATACAAAAGATCTGCTCAGCAAATTCAAAATGAGTGAGGCTAGACCAATGAAAACCCTTATGCACCCCTCAACTCAGATTGATCAAGATGAAGCTGGAAAAGCTATCTCAGACAAGCTTTACAGAGGTATGATTGGTTCCCTTATGTACCTAATTGCCAGCAGACCAGATATTCAGTTTGCTGTAGGAATATGTGCAAGGTACCAATCTAATCCAAAAGAATATCATCTCACTGCTGTAAAAAGAATATTTGGGTATTTAATTGGAACCACTAATCTTGGCCTATGGTATGAGAAAGGAAAGAGTTTTGATCTCATAGGATACAATGATGTTGATTTTGCTGGTAACAAGATGGATAGAAAGAGCACCGGTGGATCTTGTCAATTCTTAGGAAAATTTCTTATCTCCTGGTCATGCAAGAAGCAAAATACCATTGCCTTATCCACTACAGAAGCTGAGTATGTCTCAGCTGCTGCATGTTGTACTCAAGTCCTATGGATCAAATCTCAATTGCAAGACTATGCAGTTAGGTACTCTAAAATTCCTATTTACTGTGATAATACTAGTTCCATAAACCTTGCAAAGAATCCTGTTCATCATTCTAGGTCCAAACATATTGACATCAAACATCACTTTATAAGAGATCATGTGCAAAAAGGAAGCATTGAGTTAATCTTTGTAGATACCAAGAGTCAACTGGCTGACATCTTTACAAAACCCTTGGTGGAAGAAAGATTCATTGAAAACTTAAAATTGTTAAATGTGTGTTGTCTTGATTGAAAACAATGTATTTAACTTAGCCCAACACTAGATTACATGATAGGAGTCTCACTAGAGATAAGATTCAAGTGTCATCTGTGAAGAGACAAGGTCTCAGACGAATCTGTTATCAGACGCGTCTCATGACTTCTCTCAACTGACATCTCATGAATTTACTGAGACGTTACTATGTGTTGTTAAGTAAAAATAGAGCCGTTATTCAACAGTCAGTAACTGCCCACTACTTGGCAAACTAGCCGTTAGGCTATAAAAAGGAGTGCCAACCACTTTCAACTGCCATAATAACTCCCCACTACGTGTAGTTATTACATCTTTCTCTCTCTCTGCTCTCAGACTATTTAAGTCTCCTCTCACATTCCATTCTCACTGCTCTAAAGCTCCCATACTCTGATAAATCATCATCTTCTTCCTCTCCTAACAAAATGTCTTCATCTGAAAAATCCCAATCCCTTAGCGTACACTCCAGCCAGGAAAACCTAATCCGTTCACCATCTCCACAACCCAGCATAGAAATTGAACCTTCACAGTCCACTCAACCTACCCAACCTTCTCCATCTTCCAAATCCACATCGTCCAAAAAGAGCACCCATGTACCCCAAGGAATGAAGTCCCAAAGGATTGCTTCTCAAGTTACCCAAACTACACCTCCTAGATCTCCTGTTCACATAGATCTGACCCAGCCTAGATCCTCAAAGAAAGGGAAGGAAAAGGCTACAGAAGGGAAAAAGCTGTCCTTCCAATCAGATCTCTTCAACAGTGCAGAGATTGAAGAAAAGTTTACAAAGAGATTTTCTGAGAAGAAAATCATTGTGGGAAGAGTCATCTCATCCCAGGAATTGAGAGATGAAGGATGGGACATGAGTCCCTATTTGAAGAAACAAGGGTGGAAGGACTATCTGACCATGACAGATTCAATTTTTCCAAAGATGACAAGGGCATTCTACGCAGCATGTTACAAGGCTAAGGGTTCCTCACAAGAACAACCTCACATCATCTCTGACATCAGAGGTATTCACATGGAACTGACAGAAGAGACCTTGGGTATAATCATTCTGGCGCCAATAGCAGGAAACAGGCTTTACAATGAAGAGCATTGGTGGAGTGAGATAGGAATTCCAGCAGCCAATGTTGGGACATCTCTCTTCAAAGGAGGTCTCATCACAGACGCTGCTTCTTCTCTCAACCCCTTTGGGAAGTTTCTGTTTCATCTTGTTGTCAAATGCATCATGCCAAGGGCTGGCACATTCAACAAGGTCTATCACCAAGACTTGATGGTAATGTATCACCTCAAGCATGCCATTCCCCTGAATCTTCCACTCCTAATACTTAGGCATATGGAACATGCCTTCCATAACTCCAAGACCAATGCCTCTCTTCCCTTTGGAATGCTCATTACCAGAATCATGAGGCACTTCAAAGTTGACCTCAGTGGATGTGACAAGTCTGAAGAGAGACCAGGCTATGTTGGGAAGACAAACCTGAAATCTCTTGGCTTAGATGGTAAGACTATACCTTCTCCTACTTTTCCTCTATCTGATTCTTCTCCTGCTGTACCTACCACAACACAGGCTTCTCCCTCATCCAAAATGTCAGAGGCCAAGAAGAAAAAGAAGAAGAAAGACTCAAAGGAAGCTGTTGAGGGATCTCAAGAAGGTTCAGAGATCCCTATTAAAGAAAAGAAAAGAAAAGCACAACCATCTGCTTCCACAGAAACTGAGAAAAAGAAAAAGAAGAAAAAGAAGTCAAGACCTGAGTCTACCAACCAATCTGAGCCTACCCCTGCAAAAGATGAGCCACATCTTGAGAAAGATACAGAAGAGGAAATGGCCAAAAATGCGGAGGAAGTGGTCAGAACTGAAGAGGAAGTGGTTAGAAATGAAGAAGAAATGGCCATATCTGAAGAATAGGAACCATTAATTGAACAAGTGCACCAGTCACCTCCTCAATCTCCACTACCTGAGTTAACTCTACCGAAAGTCTCTCCTCTAAGCAAGATTGCTGCTGAGACCTTGGTAAGTCTGGAGAAAGATACAGCCACTGAGACCCCCCAAGAGCAGCAACAAGCAGAGATTGCGACTGTTGAAGTTCCCACCTCTCAACAAGCTACTCCAGTAAGGCCTGAGCCAACTCACTCATTCCAAACTTCCTTTCCCACTCCTGGAAAGTTCTTTGTTGAGACTATCCTACTTAACTCACCACAGCCCAAATATGATCAATTTGCACCATCTGCTGCCAGACCTAAACCAGCTGATCCACCATCATCTGAACCATCCATTCCTACACACCTATCCAACTCTATCAATACCTTTCTGAACCAACTGAATGAAGAGCAACAACAGCACCAGCAAGATCTTAACACAAGACTTGAGCAAAATCAGAAAACGATCCTAAAGAAGCTGAAGCAATACAAGAAAAGGCAGGATGCTCTATTTGCAGCCTTTGACACTGTCCTACAGGAAATGCATGCAACTAATGAATTTCACAAGAAGATGAACCTTCATCTTTCAAATTTGCCTCCTCTACCTGAGTTCCCACAGACTGTGTTGCGCCCATCTAGACCTAGCTCAGACTCATCCTCTTCCCACTCATCCTAGCTCTGCTAGTTATCTTGTTTTGATAATGTCAAAAGGGGGAGAGTAGGTTAGATATATCTAATGAGAGTCTTAGGGCTTAGGATTTAAAATTTCAGCTCAGCTTTTGTGAGGATCTGCTCAGTTTGATAGCTAGAGATGTAGTTAGCATCTTTCCACAGCTTTTTGTTAAGATGCAGTGGCATCTTTTGTCTTGTATCCTCTATCTTTTCAACTAATGAAAATGACTCTCAATATTTGCAGTATATTGTTGTTGACTTACTTAATAATTTGATTAACAATTCTCTTCAAATACTAAGTCTTAAAACAGAAAACTGATCTATAACTCAACGGGAGCTCTTCTCCTTAAATTATTTCTGTTTTGAAAGAGATTGCACATCTCAGGGGGAGTTAAGGATATACATGCATCATTTCTATATTAATCTCATCAATTATTTAACTTACAGTTTGCCATCATCAAAAAAGGGGGAGATTGTTGAGACAAGCTCACCCCCAAGAAGTTTTTAATATGACAAACTGATTAAGATTAAATATGCATATGAGATGCATCTTGTGTTACTAACTATGTGTTCAAGTATGGCAGAGACTTTCTGTATCTAAACCACAGCAGGAATACATGAAGACAGAATGGATCTTTAGTCTACTTAGATCAGCAATGACACAAGTAATAATAACACAAAATCAGAAGCTACAAGGGCTCTGCAGTTAGAGTATGAAGCACAGATGCAAGCCTATGATCAGATGCAAGTTCAGCTTGAGAAGCAAGCTAAGAACAAATGCAAGCTCATCCTGAGATGCAAGCCAAGGTCAGATGCAAGATCAGCATTAAGATGCTAACACAACATGAGATGCAAAACTCTGTGTTCAGATGATATCCTAAGAATAGAAGAGATCTCAGCATAAAACCAAAAGAGACTCAAGCACTGCTTGCGATGCAAGCCATGAACAGATGCAAGTTCAGCTTGAGATGCAAGGACAGCTTGAGACGTCGTCTCAAGGACAGACGACGCAAGATGGGATCTCATCAGAGATGCAAGTAAATTGTAACAGAATCTGGACAGAAGTAAGACTGCATGCTCAAATGATAGGAGACAACAAATAGGGTCAGCATAAAGTCAAACAAGGACACAAGGACACTGACACAGTGACTTAGCCTGAAAAGCTGTTGTACACCTACTGAAAAGACTATACCTGCTGCTGTGTGTTCCAACCAATTGCAATGGCCACATAACGGCTAGTTCCTCATCTGTTGATATAAAAGAGACAAGATCAAATGCTGAGAAGTGAGAGAGATTGCCCACACTACTGCACAATCATTCAGCATCTTATCGCATCTCATCTAGCATCTCAAGTGCACTCATCAGTTGTCTGTCAACAGATCTAATACATCTTGAGATCTACATCTGTCTCTTTCATCTCTCTTCTGTGCATCATTTCTATACGGTTATTTAAGAAGAGAGTTTTCCTAGCTTACCAATTTCCATATCCATACTGTGTATGCTGTAAGCTAGACTCATCATATTCATTCACTGTAACTTGTCTCATCTAAGATATGAAGGTTCCTAGTCTTAGAGTGAGGTGTTTGCGTCCTGGAGAGGCTGTAAGAATACTTGTGGCTCGGCTAAGATAGGAGTGCCTAGGCTTAGTATGAGTGAGACGTCCTGAAGAGGCTGTAAGAATACTTGTATTGGCTGGTTTGTCAATAGTGGAAAATCTCACGTGTTGTGAGGACTGGACGTAGCCCAAGGAGTGGGTGAACCAGGATAAGATCTCTGTCTTTTGTCTCTTGCTCTATCTCTATATTACTTGTATTGAATTAACCTAAAACATACTGTTAATTACAAGAATAACTAAATCAACAACCAAGATAAGATTCTGAGTTAAAATCTAAGCACAAGAACTATTACTAAAATTGAATTAACTCTATTCTGTCTTGACAGAGATTCCAAGTTAGCAAACTTGAGAGCACATCTCAACATTCAATTTTAGTGTGGATTTGCAAGAACAGATTTGAAAAGTCTCTATTCAACCCCCCCTTCTAGAGACCTTCAGCCAACTTCACCTGCAATCCTTACTCTTCTTATAGCAAAGACCAAGATTAGTAGTGCCTTTTAAATATCTGAAAATTCTCTTTATAGCTTTGTAATGAGTAATTCTTGGATCAGATTCAAATCTAGCACACAGACACACACTGAACATTATGTTAGGTCTGCTTGTTGTTAGATACAATAGTGAACCCCAATCATTCCTCTATACAAGGTTTGATTTACTGCTTCTTCTCCTTCAACTTTGTTAAGAACAACAGAATGATGCATAGGAGTAGTCATGGGCTTGCAATCATTCATGTTGAACTTCTTAAGCATTTCTTTTGTATATTTTTCCTGATGGATCCATATACAATCAGATTGCTGCTTTATTTGAAGTCCTAGGAAGAACTTAAGTTCCCCCATCATGCTCATCTCAAACTCAGATTGCATAAGCTCAGAAAATTCCTTGCATAATGAAGAATCAGTAGAACAAAAAATAATGTCATCCACATATATCTGAATAAGAATGAAATCTTTGTTAGACATTTTTCTGAAAAGAGTTGTATCCACTTTTCCTCTTTGAAAACCATTTTTGATTAGAAAATTGCTCAATCTGTCATACCAAGCTCTTGGGGCTTGTTTCAGACCATAAAGAGCCTTTTTCAGTTTGAAAACATGTTCTGGAAAAGTAGTGGCTTCAAAACCTGGTGGTTGTCTAACATAGACCCCTTCCTCAATAAAACCATTGAGAAAGTCACTCTTTACATCCATCTGATATAAGGTGATGCCATTATTTACTGCATAAGAGAGTAAAATCCCGATGGCTTCAAGCCTAGCTACAGGAGCAAAGGTTTCAGTGAAGTCAATACCTTCTTGCTGATTGTAGCCCTGAGCAACAAGCCTGGCCTTATTTCTGACCACCTTTCCTTCTTCTGACAGCTTGTTTCTGAACACCCATTTGGTTCCTATTATAGTTTTCCCATGGGGTTAGGTACAAGTGTCCAGACATCACTCCTAGTAAATTGGTTCAGCTCATCTTGCATGGCTAGGATCCACCCTTCATCATGAAGAGCTTCCTCAATGTTTTTAGGTTCAATTTCAGAGAGAAGTGCAAGATTGTTCAAGCTTCTGAGGCTTGATCTTGTTCTAACTCCTTCTGAAGTATCACCTTTGCTCCCTTGGATGATGAGTTCTGTATCTCCAGTCATGATTGTGAGGAGGTACATACTCTGTCTGAGACTCAACAATGTTGGTCTGAGAAAGTCAATCTTCATATACAGACTCGGTCTTTTGCTCAGCAGGTCCTTCAGATGAACCTTCAGATTTTACATCTGGATTTATCTCCATACCTGCAAAGTCCTCTTCTAGATCTGATAGTTCCCTATCAGACTCTTTAAAGTAATTGAATCTTACATGGATAGATTCTTCAACTGCTAAAGTTCTTGAGTTATATACCCTGTAGGCTTTAGAAGTTTCAGAGTATCCAATGAAGAAACCTTTATCAGACTTAGCATCAAATTTTCCTAAATCATCTTTAGTGTTAAGTATGAAACACTCACATCCAAAGATATGGAAGTAGGAAATGTTGGGTTTTCTTCCTCTCCACAATTCATATGGAGTTCTTTTGAGAATTGGTCTTACCAAAATTCTGTTTTGAATGTAACATGTTGTGTGAACAGCTTCTGCCCAAAAGGATCTAGGTAAGTTGCTTGAAATGAGCATGGTTCTCCCCATCTCTTGCAAGCTTCTGTTCTTTCTCACAACAACCCCATTTTGCTGAGGTGTTCTAACCACAGAGAAATTGTGTGAGATCCCATTCTCATCACAGAACTGTCTGAAGCTTGAGTTTTCAAACTCTCCACCATGATCACTTCTGATGGCAGAAATGCAGATTCCTTTTTCATTCTGCACCTTCTTACAGAATTTGGTGAAATTCTCAAAGGTTTCCTCTTTGCTTCTTAGGAATATAACCCATGTGAATCTTGTATAGTCATCAACAATGACCAATCCATATTTCTTTTTGCTAAGAATCTCAGTTCTAGTAGGATCAAACAAATCCATGTGAAGCAGTTCCAAAGGTCTGCTGGTTGAAACAACATTTTTACTCTTAAAAGAGTGTCTTGTTTGTTTCCCCTTCAGACAGTTTTCACATAAAATATCATATTTGAATGAGAACTTGGGTAAACCTTTAACCAGATTATGTTTGGTTAGCTTTTAGATCAATCTCAAGCTGGCATGCCCAAGTTTCTGGTGCCAAATCTGTTTTTCATCTTCAATTGAAACAAAACACTTCACATTTTGACTTGCAAGTTCCTCTAGATCAATCTTGTACACATTATTGTGTCTCTTAGCAGAAAAGAGGATATGATCTGAAGCATCCTTGACTATACAACCTTCTTTGGTGAAAGATACAACATATCCACTGTCACATAATTGACTTATGCTCAGAAGATTACGTTGTAATCCTTCAACAAGAAGTACATTCTTAATCAAGGAAAGAGGAGTCATACCTACTGTCCCAATACTAGTGATCTTCCCTTACTGGTTTCCACCAAAGGTGACCACTCCACCTGCCTTGGGTTTAAGGCTTTGGAACAAACACCTTTCTCTCGTCATGTGTCGCGAGCACCCACTGTCCAGGTACCATTTGTGGTGTTTCTTTTGTCCTGTTAAACACATCTGCAACAGGAACAATTAAACTCTTAGGTACCCATACCTTCTTGGGTCCTCTTTTGTTAGTTTTGGGTCTTATTCTCCTTCTGTGTCTACACTGAGACTTCACATGTCCAGGTTTGCCACAGTTGGAACACCCATTACCTTTCTTGGGTCATTTATCAGGTATTTTGAAATTTAAGGATTCAGAAGAAGATGTTTCTGAATAACCTAAACCACTTTTGTCTAAGGAATGCCTCTGAGAGCCCAATAATATATTCAGATTATCAGTTCCTTTGACAAATTTGGCTAGATCCAGAGTTAATTCTCTAATCTTGCTTTTGAGCTTTTTATTCTCTTTTACAAGATTATCAGAATTACTAGGATCTTGCTGAAGTAGCCTTTCTTTGAGAGCAAGGTTTTCTTTTCGAAAATTTTCATTTTCTAAAGTAGGTTGAGTAAAGGCCCTTGGAAGTTCTTTAAACTCATTGAAAAGCTCTATGCAACTTTCAACAAGGTCATCATACTGATCTTGCAGGGTTTGAGGAATTACCTCAGAATCTGAACTGTCTGAAGAAGGTAGACTTGCCATCAGACACAGATTTGCTTCTTCTGAAGTGTCATCCTCTTCTTTTGAAGTGGAGTCATCCAAATCTTCCCATGTTGCCATCAACCCTTTCTTTTTCTTGAAAATTTCTTCTTCTAAAAGGTTGGCTTTCTCAACTTGGGGCAATCAGCCTTCATATGGCCTGGCTGTTTGCACTCAAAACAGGTAATTTTTTCAGTATTAAAGGAATCTCTACCTGACTTACCTGGTTTTGAACTAGAAGGTTGAGATCTTCTGAATCTCCCTTTTCTTTGCAGCATCTTCTTGATCTTCTTGCTGAGGAGAGCAATATCATCATTTTCTGAACAACCTTCAGATTCAGTATCACCATCTGAAGTGTCATCTGCTTGCATGGCCTTCATGCTACCATGCCTAGGCTGTCTGGCCTTTAAGTTCAATGCCAGTGATTTCTTCTTGGTGTCATCTTCTTCAAGTTCAAGCTCATGAACTTTGAGAGAACCCAATAGTTCCTCCATTCTAAGAGAGTTCAAATCTTTGGCCTCTTGAATGGCTGTAACTTTGGGTCTCCAGGACTTTGGCAAACTCCTTAGAATCTTTCGATTGTTGTCTCCAGATTCAAAGGTTCTACCTAAAGACCTGAGTCCATTGGTTATTGTCTGAAATCTTCCAAAATTTGCTCTATGGTTTCAGACTCTTCCATCTTGAACATCTCATACTGGTGTACAAGCATGTTGATCTTGGATTGCTTGACAGTCTTTGTCCCTTCATGGGCAGCTGCAAGTGTATCCCAAATCTCCTTGGCAGATGAACATCCATGAACCTTCTCATATTCTGATTTGTTCAGAGAGCATATCAGATAGAGTTTGGCCTTGGCATTTAACTGAACTCGAGCTTTCTGCTCTAAGGTCCATTCAGCCTTAGGTGTGGGCACTCCAACATGAAAGGGGACATAGTCTCCATCAGTAACCACATCCATCAATGTTGTTGCTCTCAATGAACAACTTCATACGATCCCTCCAATAGTGGTAATCCACTCCATTGAATGCAGAGGGCCTAGTGATAGAGGCTCCTTTAGTGATATACTGTCTGTTGCTAGTAGAAGTTTCCATTTGATCTGACCTCTGCATTGATTAGGTGCTTACCCCGAGGTTAAGCTCCGGTACCAACTGTAAGAAACACAGGGAAATACTAGAAGGGGGGTTGAATAGTGTTTCAATGGAAACCTTTTGCTTTTTGAGAAACCTTACTGAAAGTTGTTTCTGAAATACTTTAGATGATGGATTATCGTCTGAAGTTGTTTTATTCTCTGAACTTAGGTTCAGATGCAAAGGATTGTTTTTATAAAAGCTTTATAACAGAAGGATTTACTCACTTTGAGATACTTTTCAAGTCCCTTTGTTAGAGTAAAAACTAAAATGAAAAAGTTAAGTGAAAGAGATAACTCAGCCAAGATTTATCCTGGTTCACTCACTACCACCGTGAGCTACGTCCAGTCCCAGAGGTAAACCACCACTGGATTTCCACTATTCTTGAAAGAATTCAAGTATTCTTTTCTTTCAAGCCTCTTCAGGCTCTACAACAAGTATTGTTTCTTTCACCAAGCCTCTCCAGGCTCTCAGACACTTATCCAAGTATAACCCAAGTATTCTTTTACACAATAAGCCTCTCCAGGCTTGTAACCCAAACTGTTTAAAGAATAAAACAGAAACAGTTCAAGTACACTATCTTCAGATGATAGCTTGAACCACGTACAATGACTGAGAGTCACTCAGAATTTTAAATAAAGATTGTACAAAGAATTTCATAGCGTTCTAGCCGCGTTTGCGCAGAGTAATGATTCTTGATAAGTTTTCTTCTCTATCTTCTTCAATCTGCACGAAGCCTTTATATAGATTTTTAAAGTCAAAATCCCTTTGTCAAATAGCATTAAATGCTTCAAGACGTTGAGACTCTTTAATCAACAAGTTCTGACAAAATGCAGGTGCAGCAGGTCTGCGCACACAATGCGTTTTGGTACAGGTGCAGCAGCGTTACAGACTTTCCTCTTATGTGCTAATCATTTGAATGAGAAAGTAAAGCAGCTCTGACTCTTATGCTGAAATTGTTAGGAATATGCACTACAGACTTATATATTTATGAATATCCATCACTTGTATCATGTTATTTTATAAAGGCAAACTTATTCTTTTAGAATATAATTATTGTCCTTAGAATAGTAAGCTTAAACTTCATAAGGAATCAAGTAGATGACTTGATCGTGAGAGCTTATGAAGAACTATTCTTAAATAGTCCCTAGTCAATTATCATCTTAGGACAAAGATGCATTCAGACTAGTATGTGAGTTCATTGATGATCGCATCTCACAGATCATGGATATGAAATATCATGCGCTCACATAGGTACACATTAAGAGTAATGGTGTACTGGACAGACCCACCTTAAGAACGTTGCATGGATTGTTACAAGTGTCATGAACTTTTCTTAAATTGATAAATGTTATATAAAGTCCTTTGACCTGAAATCACTACGATTCCTACATAAGGAACTATGTGTTTTGAATATCATCAAACGTTTCCTGTAACAGGGTGATCATAAAGTTGGTATTTGGACATATAATAAATTATGTGGTGGAATGTGAGTGCCCTAGATGAGATTTTTCCCTCCTATGTAACAGGAGTTATATCTATAGGCCTCTTGATAAAGTGAGACTGCAAAATGCATGGCCATGCTCAGGAGGATAAACATGAGATGTTTATTTTCTGTACAGTCTACTTGGGGATCAAGAAACGTAAATTCAACTATAAAAGGTTGACACAATCCATGCCCTTGTGTTCAATTAGATATTTGGACAAAGGGACAAATAATATAAATTATTATCATAAAATAGGATTTATCAAAGTTATTGATAATCTCAATATTTGGATAGTGATGTGTTGTTAGATACCGCTCACTATTTATGATATTAAATATAAAAGGGTTTTATTTTAATGTTATAACCAAATATTAAAAGCCTATTGGGTCACACGCATACAACAAGCCACTAGGAAAGGATAATATTTCTAATTTAACTTAATTAGAATTATAACATAATGGGCCAGGCCCATAAGTGTGAGGGTTAAGTGAGTGGGGGGGTAAACCCTAGCCACCACTCTATAAATAGAGCATAAGATGCACTACCCCAGAGACACATGAGCAATCGCTTCTTACTTTCTAAGGCTACTAGCAGAGCTGAGGAGGGTTTCCTGGTTTGGCTGTTGGCGTGGATACCAATAGAGACGTTGCTACTCTTGCCTCGTTTATAATCCTAATAAGGTACGACCTTTCATTTCAATACCTTTTATGCCTTGATTCGTATTTTCGCAAAACGATTGTAACAAGGGAGGGAATCCATTTATTTCCGCTGCACCCTGACCACATGCTTGATTCCCTTCAGAAATAAGTTAGACCAGAGAGATGAACGTTCTGCATTATCAGCAACGTCTTCGAGGGGTGTACCTTCAGTTCTGATACCTTCAGCCTTTAGAAGCAAAAGAGCTAGAAGAAACATTCAGACTTTAAAGCTCTTCAGACGATCTGAAGCTCTCAGATGATCCTTCTGATGGAATTCTGGCAAGCGAACCAAAAGTCCAGCAGTATAATAGTAAGTAAGATATCGTATCCACAAGGAACGGTCAATTCGCGTGTACTTGTGATCTATTTATCAAGTGGATTACAATAATCGTGCACACCGGATTTGGTGCAAGAGGTTCCTATTTATAGACTAAGGAAAGACAAAGCAAATTGGGGAGAAATCTATCTAAAAACGGCAACAAGGAACAAATCAGCGTAACCTGCGCTCCAAGCTGCGCTACAGCGTAGGCTGGAGCGCAAGATCTAGAGAGTCTGCGCTTCATCCTGCGCTGTAGCGCAGGTGAAGCGCAGGTAGCGTCTTGCAACTCCAACTTTCTCTTTTTAATCTTGATCTCTCCCCGAGACTGGTTTTGGCAGATTTGTCTTTCCTTGTTTCCCTTTTCTTGATAAAATCCTTGCATTTATTGAGCAATCTTTGATTTATTTGGGAAGCTTGTCTGCAGAATCCTTATTGATTGTCAGTGATCTTCTCATTAATTGCTTCAAATCTTCTTCAAATCTTTATTAAATGTCTTCAATCAATCTCAAATCTTGCAGATATCTCCCTCATTTAATGTTATCTTTCCTCTAAATCAAATATTTGCAATATCCTGCAAAAATCAGCAATATTTCTATCAAAATAGCATCAAATTCAAATCTCAGATTAATAAATACAATTTCTCTAATATTTAATAAAAAGGGATTAAACTGGGGAAAATTTTCCATTTTATCCTTGATAAGTGAACTAAAAAATGCTCTAATTTATCAACTAATTTTCACTTATCACTAGCCAGAAGTCTTTATCCACATTATGTCACAGACGCTAGCCTATAACTCCGGCGCACGCGCGGAAGTTAGGAATTAAGCACAGAATAAAGATACCGAAATTACAAGATAGGGAATCATAAATAATAAAATAGAAATTACATATACTCAAGAGATCGAATCAACTACATTCAATCCTACTAGAGAGTTAGCTACTCATGGTAGCCATACACGTCATCGAAAAATCTGTCACCCTTCTTCAATCCTTGTGCAGCGCTTCGCCTCTCCTATTCTAAAAGTACATATGGTGCATGAAAAAATACTAATCTTGTACTACTCCCTGCACACCTTGATCTGGTGCAAGAGTGTCCTATTTATAGACTAAGGAAAGACAAAAGAAATTGGAAAGAAATCTGTCTAAAAACGGCAACAAGGCAAGAGTTATGAGTTCTGCGCTTCACCTGCACTACAGCGCAGATTGCAGCGCAAATGTCAGAATTGTTGTGCTTCACCTGCGCTACAGCGCAGGTGAAGCGAGCAACACGAGTTGCACAGCTTCAATATTTCTCTTTTTAACTTGATTTCTTCCAGAGACTGATTTTGGTTGATTGTCTTTCCTTGTTTCCCTTTTCCTTGATGAAATCTTGTATTTATTGAGCATTTTGAATTTAAATAGGAAGGTTGTCTGCATAATTATTGTTTAATTGGCAATGATATCTTCATTAATTGGTCTCAAATAAACTTCAAATCTTCATTAATTGTCTTCAATTAAACTTCAAGTCTTGCAAATATCTCCCCCATTTAATGCTATCTTCTCTTCATATCAAATCTTTGCCATAATCTGCAAAACTCAGCCAAATTTATATTAAAATAGAATCAAATTCAAGACTAATAAATACAATTTATCTAATTATTAATGAAAAGGGATTAATTTGGGGCATAAAATACCATTTTACCCTTGATAAGTGAACTAAAAAGTACTCTAATTTATCATATATTTTTCACTTATCAAATACCCCCCAACTTAATTTCTTGCTTGTCCTCAAGCAAGAGACCTCCTTGTAATAAAAAAATCAATTCAATTCCCTGTATAAATCAAAAAACAAAAACAAACTCAAGGAAAACTTTTCATCATCTCCTTGTTAAGCAGCAGGTCACTTTCCAAATGTCAGAAAAAATCAGGATTAAGAGAATTTTACCAATCCTCAATCAGAACAGAACACAATCATCAATTAAACTTTTCAAAAATAGAAATTAAAGCAATAAGTGATAAAAGGAAATCTCTCATTCTCATGAGTAAGTGTTTCCCTCAATCTTTTCACCACCGTTGAGCAACTAGAATTGATAGTCATTTCCAACTTCTAAACCTGCAAATAGTCAATATGGATCAAAAAGTCTTTTCTTTGGTTGTAATAAGGCTGGGGCTACCAAGAAATTGTGGTTTTTCTGGATATGCAATGAACACTTTGAATAGAGAGCATCTTGTGATTGTGCTTGGGACTTCTCTCCATCTACCATGTCATTCTTGAATTGTTACCCTTTTTCTGCTAGCCTCTTTGTTTGAAGATGTACTCCCCCCAACTTATTCACTTTTACAACATTTTTTTTGCAAGTACAGAAAAATAGAGAATTTATTCATGAGGGAGTACTCTTCTTTTTATTTCTTGTGTCTGCTCTTTGAATTTCCTTGACCTTTCAATTCACCAATCTTTTGTCTCATTTTGTTGTGTTGCACCTTGCTCTCTATCCCAAGTGTGAAGGGATAGGATATAATCATTGAGTATGGCTGGGGTGCATCAAAAGAAACATTAAAGGCTCAAATGGGCTCTCAAAAAAATTGGAAAAATGTAATCAAGGTTGGCTATTTGGCACTGAGCAAAATATTATAATCACAAAAATTTGCCTTTGTCACTTCCATATTTTCCACTAGCAAGATAAAATTCAGAAACTCAAGCAATAACAGTTGACAAGCAGCGGTGAAAAACTCTCAATTTCAGTGTTTGGGCTCCCAGCTCACCGGTTTTTGGCTAAAGTTCCTTGATAATTAAAGCACTTACTGGTTTTAATTAACTATCCTCATAGGTTTTCCTGAGAAGTATCCTAATCCTAACTGATTATGGAGTTAATCACAGAACCCTATCATCTTTCCTAATCTGGTTAGTTAAACTACCTAATTACAGAGAATTTGAAAAAAAAAATTACCTTGAATCATAATTCCTAATTACTAAAAATTTTAAAAATCCTAAAAAAAAATGAAATACAAAACAAAAGTCCTAATTAACTAGAAAAAATTTCTATAAGAGAAAAAGAAAATGAAAAAGAAAGAAAAACACCAGTATCAATCTTCATCCTCTGTATCCTGTAAGTCCTTGTACTGCTGCTAACTCTACCTCCCCCTGGATGAATAGGCCCGTCCTTAGGCCACTGGAAGAATATCTGGAACTCTTCAAACAGCATGCCTGAGTATGGGTCTGGTAACTCCTGATTGGTTTGAGGTCAGGTAGTCTTTATACTTTGCAGCAGTTTGTGCACATTTGATTCTTATGGGATCATATTCTTGATCCTCTTCACAATGTCTTCTCCTAGTGAGCTAAGCCACGGGATAGACCAACAATTTAATCCTAGGCATCTGAAAAGTCAAATAACAACACATTCAAATCAATGATGCCTTATTGCAAATACCAATTCATGAAGAACATGGAAGCTTATCATTAACCAATTTGCATGCATAATTCAAAATGCTTTCAAAAGAATTGATCTCTTCACAACAAAAGTTCAGTCCACTTGCTAATGACTTCCTAAAAATGAACATACTCATTTGTTTTGCAAGCATTCAATCAATCCATGGAAAGTGAAAGTTTAAATTTTTTTAAAGGAACAGAGCATAACACTTTCAAATTCAATAACTCACAAAACAAAGAGCATTCCAATCAAGCAATTGTTCTTCATGTTCCACATAGTCATAATCATATCCAAGATAGCAATTATCAACAGTATACACATTCCTAAGGTTGCTATCCTAAAGTTCAAATGATAGAGTAAATGAAGATTTCAATTGGTAAAAATGAAACTTGAAGGTTTCAAAATTGATGGAGGTTTGTGAGTGGAAACAGTGAAAAGAAGTGCTTAGGAAGTAGAGAAACAGTACATGAGAAAATAAAAGATTCTTAAAATTTCGTACCGCTGCACTTCACCTGCGCTACAGCGCAAGTGAAGCGCAGAAGACAGTGACTAAAATTGCATTTCTGCGCTTTACCTGCGCTACAGCATAGGTGAAGCGCAGAAACAGAATGTAATTTTGCAATTTTCAGTCACGTTTTCTACTACTTCCTATTATTTAAAAATTTTATTTTCCATAAACTTATTCCAATCAATTTTGAAAATTTCCTAAATCCTAAAAATGAAAAATCCTAACACAAACTGAAAACAATTAAAAACTTAAAAATCCCCGGGTTGCCTCCCAGGAAGCGCTTGTTTAACGTTCTTTCTAGCTCGACGCATGTTCTTTCCAGGTGGCTGAACTGAAATATTTTGGTGAGCTTGTGTGCTACACCCTTCCTTTCTTTGGCCCATAAACCTCCCCATAATCTTGCCTTGGAACACCTGTATTAACTTTTCTTCTCTTTGCCTGTCCTGGTCAGTGTTGATTGCAGGCCTTTCTTTTGTGAGATCTGGGAGGTTTATCACTTGCATCATGCCTTTCTTATATTCTTCTAGAGGAGTGATTGTAAGGCAAGGTTTTTGATCTTGATACCACTTTCCCTTCCTTCCTCGGTCTTTGATTCACCATCTCCCCCTGTTCAATCTTTTTCTCATTTTCTTGATCTTTTTCATCATGTACACCCTCGTATGTGTTGTTCTCTTTCTCCCTTTCACAGTCATTCTCAAGCACCATCTTTTCTGTTTCCTCCTCTCCTTTTTCTTCTTCTACTTCTGCTGCACTTCTTCTTCTTTTTCTTCATCAGCTTCTTCTGATTCCCTTTCTTCAGCTTTTCTTTCTTGTATTTCTTCAGTTTCCTCTTCTTCTTCTTTCTTTTTCTTCTTCATCAGCCAGATTGTCATTGATTTCCTCCCCTATCAGCTGAACAATGTCAACGTACTACTCTTCGGGGTTGGGTAATTCATTTGCTAAGATTGGTTCTGACTGTTGTTAGACTGTTGTTTCTTTTAATTGCTTCAACAAGGCGTCAATATTTCTTCTTGCTTCTTCTCTGTCCTTTTGAAATTGTATATTGCCTTGATGAATTTCTTCGATACGCTTACAAAGTCTTAACTCCCCTTTGTTCTGCTAGTTGCGCTATCAAAGCATCATTTTCTTCTTGCTTCTTCTCTCTCCTTCTGAAATTGTATATTGTATCGATTGAGTTCTTCCAAAAACTCATCATATTTTGAGTATCTTTGTTGATATGAAGAGTAACTTTGCTGCTGTTGAAAAGAAGGTTGCATGCGGAGTGAAACATCATCTTGGTGGCATCCAAATCTGATCTGGTAACTTCCCCAATCCTGTGAAAAATTGTTTAGAATAATCGTTGTAATTAAAGAAGTTACCTTGAATCGGTGAATGAGAGAAGTATCTTGGTTCTTGCTGCCTAACATAATCTCCAAGGGTTCTTCTTGGTTGATTTGCCATTCATAAGCCATTCAACATTTACTTCACTTGGGGTGGTTGAGCAGAGAGTGTTGAGATTGTCTTCTTCTTGCCCTCCTTTTTTATTACCTGTCTTCTCAGAAGAAATAATCAAGAAACTCAAACAAATGTTAGCTCATATGAGAAGAGCAAAATAAAAAAATAATTATTTTTTTATTTAAAAATAATAATAAATATATTTTTTTAAAAAATAATAATAATAATAATAACTTTTTTATAAAAAGAAAATAATTAAATAAAATAATTAAAATAAAATATTTTTGTTTTCTTCTCGACTTCTCCCTCGTCTCCTTCTCTTGTTTCTACTTTTGTTCTTCCTTGATGTCTTTTCTGTTTCTGGATCAAGTTGTAGTTGATGTGAGACACTGGCTTCTCAAAATCAAAACAAAAAAACTTGAAAAAGGTAAGTGTGGAAGAAATTTAATAATAATAATGATAAATAGAAATAACAGTAAATTCCTAATAAGAATAATAAATAAAAGAAATCCTAAAGATAAATATGACTTGATAATTAGAACTTGGAGGTCTACACGACATTGGAAACCGTTCTCTGACAACGGCGCCAAAAAACTTGATGGAATTCTGGAAAGCGAACCAAAAGTCCAGCAGTTATAATAGTAAGTAAAATATCGTATCCACAGGGAACGGTCAATTCGCGTGTACTCGTGATTTATTTATCAAGTGGAAATAACGGATTTATAAGAATAGTTGGTGCGGAAAATATAAATTGCACAATAATAAATAAAAGCAATGAAAAGGAAGAGTTGAAAGCACTTTACTTGGATTAGGATTGAATTTCGTATCATCTCACCCCTTTGTATATGTAACTGACTATCTATTGTTTATGATTATATTCTTGTAAAGACTTAGCCAAACTGAATTGATAAAACCCCGAGTTACCAGCAGCCTACCACTCAAAGATAATCCATGCGGGCTCTCCCAAGCAACAAATTACCCTCGGCTCATTAAGCTCTTAATTAATTAATTATTGTTCCATTTGTTTGAATTGTCCATTAATTGTACTTCCCTATAAACGCTCTTCAATCAGGAGTTGTCACTCCCCTTGATCACGAGATCCCGTTTATCCCTCACATACAATTAACTTTCAATTATGTTACTATCAACTAACCATACCTCCTATAAACGCTCTTCAATTGGAAGCTGTCACTACCCCCTCAATCACTAGATCCCGCCTATATTTTAATACGACTAGCGAGTATCTTTAACAATCAGAGTTTGAGTTCCCTATGTCTAGGCCCCCTCATCCTCATTCCTAGCCAAAAGTCTTTATCCACATTATATCACAGACGCTAGCCTATAACTCCGGCGCACGCGCGGAAGTTAGGAATTAAGTACAGAATAAAGATGCCGAAATTACAAGATAGAGAATCATAAACAATAAAATAGAAATTACATATACTCAGGAGATCGAATCAACTACATTCAATCCTACTAGAGAGTTAGCTACTCATGGTAGCCATACACGCCAACGAAGAATCTGTCACCTTCTTCAATCTTCGTGCAGCGCTTCGCCTCTCCTATTCTAAAAGAAAATATGGTGCATGAAATTATACTAATCTTGTACTACTCCCTGCACACCTTGATCTGGTGCAAGAGTGTCCTATTTATAGACTAAGGAAAGACAAAAGAAATTGGGAAGAAATCTGTCTAAAAACGGCAACAAGGCAAGAGTTACGAGTTTTGCGCTTCACTTGCACTACAGCGTAGGTTTCAGCGCAAATGTCAGAATCGTTATGCTACAACGCAGGTGAAGCGAGCAACACGAGTTGCACAACTTCAATATTTCTCTTTTAACTTGATTTCTTCCCGAGATTAGTTTTGGTTGATTGTCTTCCTTGTTTCCCTTTTCCTTGATGAAATCTTGCATTATTGAGCATCTTGAATTTAAATGGGAAGGTTGTCTGCAGAATCCTTTTTTAATTGGCAGTGATATCTTCATTAATTGGTCTCAAATAAACTTCAAATCTTCATTAATTGTCTTCAATTAAACTTCAAGTCTTGCAAATATCTCCCCCATTTAATGTCATTTTCTCTTCACATCAAGTCTTTGTCATAATCTGCAAAAATCAGCCAAATTTATATTAAAATAGCATCAAATTCAAATTCAAGACTAATAAATATAATTTATCTAATTATTAATAAAAAGGGATTAATTTGGGACATAAAATACCATTTTACCCTTGATAAGTGAATTAAAAAGTACTCTAATTTATCATATATCTTTCGTTTATCACCTTCTCAATAAATGTTAATCTGAAATATAACAGAGTGTACATGAGAGGAGATGTTTATAAACATATTTATGTTTTATATTTGTAATTCATTAAAACTTTGAAGAGCATGAGACTCAAGATAATTTTCATTTGCTGAGAATTATCTTTTGAGACTCAACAAATTCCCCTGAATTCAATTTCCTTTCGCTCAAGCGAACCACTTCTCGTTTGAGCGAAAATGAAGTAGGGTTGCCTTTTTTAACATCTTTTAACCTTATCCAACCTATTTCATTTTAAAGGAATCTCTTCTTATTATAATTTCACTTACGAAAATTAGTTTTAAAATTTGGGATGTTAAGAAGGCATGCTATTGCAATAGTGTATTTTTATATTTTTCTTCTTGGGTAAGAACATGAAATATTATTTTATTAATCATGCAACATATAAAAAGGTACTTCCCGCACATTGTATATGATGGGGAACAACACAATAACAAAAAGAACCCAATGACACAATAGACACAACGGAAATAAAATTTGCAAGAATATGTGAGGAGTAGCAACAAATAACAGAAACAACAAATCACCACAATCACAAATGAGACACGGAGTTTTTAACGTGGAAAAGCCCTCAAAGCAAGGGTAAATACCACAGGTCGTCCAAACTAAAGAAGTAGGTCCCCTATGATCAACAAGGGTACAAAAAAATCTCAATCAAGTGCATAAAATGGTGCTAGAAGTCAACCAAACAACAAAGCTATAAAGCTTACAAAAAGAGAATCAAGAAGATGAAAAACCTCAAATACATAACTACTTTGCGAACTGAATATATCACAACTTAGACCTCCTACGAACGATCCAACCGTTCAGAATGAAGAACCAGATGCCTCAAACCGACTGTCAAAATTTCAGCCCAATCCCACAGTGAATAAATTTGAAGTTATGATTTTACGGTGGTAGCTCTGTGTATGAGTGAAAATGACTTTTTCTTCTTTTCTCTAATATTGTTGGTGTTCTTCCTGTAGGAATAATATGAGCAAATAACATCAACACATAGCCTGAGACGTGTGAAATCACACTGTCCTCAAGGATTTATTTGCTTGGAGCGAAAATCCCCCCAAGATATAACAGGCTCTTCCCGAAAAATTCCGAGGCATCAGAACTGCAAGAAAACTATATATCGCTCAACGCAGGGATAACCTCATATAAGTGTAGTGATAGAGATGGTGAGAGTAGAGGCTAGACTGAAACTCTTACTCAAAAACCTTTTTACCATCTCTTTATAAAATATTGTTATATCAAATAATTAATATAATAACGTTAAAATTAATTACTCTACAATTATAGCAGTACCATAATTATAGTAATGGATAATAATAATACGTAATTAGATTTGAAACCAAAACGTTCAGCCCATAATTAAAGTTATAAATTAAATCAATAACTTAAAACTTTTGAAATAAACTCAATATATCCAACAATCCCCCACATATTTCAAAAGTTTATTAAGAAAATATATTTATGAAATTTGAAAAGCAATTCTTCCTGGGTTAACGTCATGGGCATAAATGCGTCAAATCTGGTGTCATTTAGACTTTAACCAGACCTAGATTGATAGCACATAACATACAAATGAACTGGTGGAGCAATGCTCATTGAACCAAAACACTTTGGTGTAAGTTAGAGGTCTACCAATGACATCACACCCCCACAATTCTTGTTGTTAACGCTGTTTTGCGCCAATAGGCCATGCGCGCGTCTGGTATTCATGAGTGATCTAGAGATTACACCACAATCTCATGCAAGCGACCCCACTTGACACTCATATAGGTGATTTCATCAAGTGTATGTTGCACTTCATACACCACCCATAAGGGATATGAAATTCATTAAAAGCCTTAAAAGCTTATCCTCTCCAAAATGCAGTCTAGCACCTCTACACCATAGGAATGGACAAAATAAATAGTGCTAGCAGAATTAACAAGTGACTTGTTCTTACCCATTGAACCTTCTTCATGGGATCTCCAATCACAAAGGTTGGGTTACCATCACTGTTAATTTCAAATTGGCTTATAAAATCTCATTCCCCTCGATGTTTTATTCACAAGCTTTTGCTTTGTGATAGATTGGTCAAATTTATTTTTGACCACACATTTTAGTAGACTTTAAGAAATATAATGTATACGTATACGTCTCAATTTTCCATTATAAATTGAATTTAGTCTTGCTATTTCAATATAGCAATCACAATATATAGATATAGAAGGCTCATGTTCCTTCCACAAAGAAACATATGCGAAGAGATTCTTTAGCCAAACCATTTTCACATCTTACCAAGTTAAGAACAAACTTGGTCATCATCATATATGAGACTATACAGGTCTACTTGGACTACCAAGCGACAACTCCTCCATTGAGGGTAAACATAAATTCACTTGTGAATTTATTAAATTTAATCTCATCTAATCAAATACAAGCATCATCACTATATCATTATAATATAGTGGTAACCCATTATATACAATACCATAATTCATGGTACCTCTCAAATCACTCTTGAGTACAGACATAGCAAACAATTTTATTTTCTCATAAATCAATGAAATAAAATACATTCCCATAATTTGGGTTTACTCAAATTGGACAATATAATATCTCTAGTTAATATCATAAGGGATACTCAATAGATTACTTCAAAGTAAACAAAACTTCCTAAGAAGTTCCTTAAGTGATAAAATATTATCACACTTTCTTATGAAATTAACTCCCCAAATTGCAGCTTGTCTAACTCATCCCTTTAATATATAACTCTCAATAATGTTCACAACAATACTCCTTTAAATGTACAAACAAATATAATATTTCATCATAAATGAAACATCCCGAGTTACTGCACTCATACATGCATAAAAGAATTCTCAAAATAAACTCAAAGCAATGAGGATAGAAATTCCATATTGCAAAATATTAAGTAGGAGCATTGCGAACTAAAATATAATATCGTATTATATTGAGAAGATAAGAAACAACCAAATTTATTAACAAAGAGTTTGTCATGTCCCGCAAAAATATATCCATGTAACATACTATTTTGACAAAATTAGTCCATAGCAAAATCTCAATTTCATCATGCAATAAACATCACCATCATTTCATGAAAGTTATCACTTCCAGACTCAAGGGTACTAGCCCGTTATAAAATTTTAAATTATCAATTCTGCATATATATAAAAAATAATGCACAAGATAACACCATAAGATAAAGTAATATAGAACTTTGAAATCTACATGCTTAATAAGAAGCACTGCATGCAGCACCTATAATTTATTCATGCGGAAATTTATATTTCTTGTTCTATATCACAATGCAATGTATATTTGACACCTCAACCTCAAATTATGTCGCATATAAAAATAACCCCCCATATTCTATGCTCAAAATCTCATAAATTCACTAAGAGCATTTATTAAGATTAGAAATTAAAATTAATTAAAGAACACAATTCATGTCTCATAAAATCTACTCTTATCATAAAATCACAGACTAAGTAAGACAATAATATATTGCAAAGCATATTAGAGAGGTCCGAGCGGGACCATAACAGAAAGGGGATCTATTTACAGTCATGGCTTGCTGAGCTTACAAGAATTGGAACTAAGATTTACATTTATCATGAACCTGAGGGAGTGCAGTGTCATATAAGGCACCTTTCTTACCCAAGCCTAGCTCTAGATAAAACCAGTGTTATATAATTTAAGTTTTCCACGGTATAAGGTACTAGTTTGAACATAAACCAGGTACACATACTGCCCTAGAGGCCTACCCACACATAAGTGTATGTGCAGAAAATATCACAATCCTGCAACTTTCGCACTACATTAGATGTCTAACCAGAACATGCCCATCATGAACAATTGAAACAATTCATATAGTAGAAGGGAAACTCCACACTAAATAGTTAAAATCATAAAATTAGTTGCACCCAGAAAACCAAACAAAATTTTAGCTACTTGTTTCAAAAGGCATTTAGCACCCAAAAGTAAAAGAAATTTACCACCATAGGAATGCAGATTATAAACAAAAGGTCAACATGATAAACACACTATCCAACTGGGGATGAGGAATAATTAATTATCAATGCAAAAAAAAAAACTAAACTTTAGATACTCATTTTGTATTAGTTCTAGGGAAAATCACAACACCCTATGAAAAGAGCAGCCTATTCATGCAATTCCAATAATCCAAACAAAATTCTCAACAGCACAGAGAGCTTAATCTTTAGCTGAACTAAAAATAAACAAACCAATAACCCCGACAATAACAAAATTAGATTTCAGTTGCGAAAGACTAATGCCAAGACTAATGCTCAATCAACTCAAAATCACTGAACCAAAGAGCCCGTCCATTAACATTATGTTCAAAAATAGCATTTTAAAGTCTAGTCAAGCTCCATTTCCAAATTATCAGAAAATAACATGGAAACAAATCAATGCCATATTAATGGCTCTTCAAGTAATATCTAATTTGATCAAACCGTGCCACACATGAGAAGAATTGCAAGTAACAGGGAATAGGAAGTCAATAAGTTTAAGAAAATAGAGAGAATGTACCAGCTTAATTTGGGCTTTAATTTATGCAATTAACTAGTGTATTCCTCTATCTGCCTGATTCGAAATGGATACGAAGCTGAGAGCTGGTTTGCACAAAGACGGGGTTGCAGACGACCGAAGAGGAGACGGAAGAGGAGTAAGAGAGAGGAATGGGAAAGCGCGCTACGCTTCACAACACAACAGGGCGGAGCTCGCACGGCTGCAGACAGGGCGGACAGCGCACGGAGGCAGAGTGGCTAGGGTTCTTCGCTTGTGAGGAAGGAAGAAGGAATTCTCTTTGCTCTTTGATTTTCTTCAGGCGATATTAAACTAATGCTGGTGCGCTATTGATCAATTTCGGCGGCGGCAGAGGAAGCTCCGGAGGTGGGGTAGCGGCGCAGCATGGGTTGCAGTAAGGACAAAGCGTCTCGGAGCGGCGTTGCAGCAGAGACAGTGGCGCAGTGATGTTCGTTATTGCATATCGAAGACAGCGGTAAGCAGAGTCCTTGGGATGAGAGAGAGAGTCCTGGTCTGCCATTCCTTGAGGCGAGTGAGTGGAAGCCGGGTGTAGAGGCAATCGTGAATTGGAACCCTAACCCCCACAATTGGGGATAATTGCAAAGGTAAATTTGCAATGGGAAATGAAATAAATCTTTGAGATTGTAGGAATAATACGAGCAAATAACATCAACATGGCCTGAGACTTGTGAAATCACACTGGATTTATTCGCTTGGAGCGAAAACCCCCCAGGATATAACAGACTCTTCCCGAAAAATTCCGAGACATCAGAACTGCAAGAAAACTATATATCACTCAACCCAGGGATAACCTGATATAAGTGTAGTGATAGAGATAGTGAGAGAGTAGAGGCTAGACTGAAACTCTATCTTACTCAGAAACCTTTTTACCATCTCTTTATAAAATATTATTAAAAAATAATTCTTCCTCTCGTCTTTCTTAGCTTTTGTCATGCATGAGTGTGTTACTGTTTAAATTTTGTTGCCTCTTGTATTAACTATGTATCTTTTCAAGGACTAATTTTATTATTGACAAAGTTAACTTGATTTTTGAAATGAGGGGATTAACAAAGAATACATGTCCCAACTTAACTCACAAAAATGAAAAAAGAGACAGGTCCCACAACGTGGCACGTGATGATTGGTGTAGTGTGAAACAAACCCGTCCCTCCAACTCATACATACATGATTTTGGTTTTCATTTTTCAATTCATCTTCCCACAGAACACACACAACACAAGGCAAGGCAAGAGTCCTTCCCTCACGATGAGCAATTACCAGAGAGCACCCCAAGACCCCTATCCTCCTCCTCCTCCAGGTAATAAATAAAACCTTATTCTCATTCTCAATTCTCAATTCTCAATTTCTTTCTTGTTTCCTAACCCTATCTATCATCTTTGGTTCAATTTCAATCCAAACAGGGTACGGATCCCCTTATCCCCCACCACAGGGTTACCCCATAGCACAACTGCCACCAGGTTACCCATCAGCACCACCCCACGAAGGCTACCCAGCGCCGCCACCCTACGAAGGCTACCCTCCTCCACCTCCACCTCCGTATGCAGGGTACTCGCGTCCACAGTATGAAGGTTACCAAGGGTATTTCAACGAGGGTTATCCTCCGCCACCACCTCCTCCCAATTATCACTGCCACCATGTCCAGCATCATCACCACGATAACCCTGGTTGTCTTTCATTCTTGCAAGGCTGGTATGTTTTTCTTTTTTAATTCTATTTTTCCTTCTTTTTTTCATATTGATTATTAGATAATTTAGAGGATCATTTGTGTATGGTTTTTGTTTCATGTGTGATTGTGTGTTATTAACATATTGTGGTTTTGGTCTTATATACCGTGTGTGTGTGTGACAAATCAATTAACATTCCTGAGAAATAGAATTGTGTCATAGAAACAAGATGTCACATGTGAGGAATTTTAGCCTGATAACATGACATAGATCTTTTTTATGATAGAGTGATGGAAATGCTTGCTTGCCTGTTACTTTGTTGATCTTTATTGTGAACATGTTGTATCTGCAATTCAAGACATAAACCATCCTTTATGAAAATAAAAATGTGACCATGTCTTCATTTTCTTCCCCAGCTACTTAGGCTACGTTTAGATATTCAATGGTGAGTTAAATGGAAAGAAATAGTAAGATGGAACATTACGGAATGGAATGGAATGGAATATGCTGTTATCATTCAGTTGTTCCTATATTTTTTTATAGAATGGGAAAAAGACTGGTTCCATCCAAATTTAAAGGGGAGAAAAAGAGAGGTATTGGAATGGATTTCATTTTTTCAAACAATGGAATCTAGTATCATTCCATTTCGAAAAAAATGGAATCTAGTATCATTCCATTTCACTCCTTTCCATCTTTTTCATCAATCCAAATATAGCAATCCCATATTCCCATTTTTTCCTTGTGAACATTAGAATATCATATTAAGTAGTTCATCATTTCCAAACAGGCATTAGGGTGGCACATCCCTGAGGCAAGTTATGAATATTTGGGTCCTTTTATACATCCCCTCGTTTTGGTACATTTGGGTTTCATTTTCCTTAAAATAATTGCCAAGCTTAGAGAGATTTTGCATATTCATGATGCACTATTTAGTTGTAATCTTAAATTCTGGATCAATAGGAACACAATTACTGCATGATTGGACCCAAATGTGAAAGTCTCAAATGAACTGTTAATTCCCATTGGTCTAGTTCACAACTTGATGGTGCTCCATGTTTACTGCAAACTCAACCCGATCTTCATGCCGAAAGCAGTAATGCCATGCCCTGAATGTTAAAGATATAACGTAGATATCACTTTCAAATGTAACATATGTAGAACAAAGCATTGAGTACTCTTCTAACTAAGGTTCTAAATACTCTATAAAGAATATGAAATCTCAACAGAATATTTTGCAGAAAATAATCCTCGATTTGACAAAAGACAATCTAGGAAAATATCAGGATCTAAATGACCATCTGAAGTAGGGATCTCTAACTTTATAGGTTGTTAACTTGTTATGCTTAAGCACATTAAGGTCTTTCCCTCACCCTCCCCATTGCGTGGTTTGCTGTATTCTTCTGGTAGGTCACCTTCCTGACAATGTGATTGGAAGTAGGGGATCCAGTGATTACCTATGTTGTTGCAACATTTGTGATGATTTTCTCTAGTATTTTGGCAAGGTGCAAGTGTTTGGGACACCCAGATTCAATAGAATCAATACTCCTCTAGGGTAGAGTACTCCTCTAGCTAGGGTTTCATATACCCTCTGTAGTAAATGAAGTCTCAATATTATGATTGTGCAGAAAAGGTGTCAAATTTTTTCACTGATGGTTATTTTACAGACCTAACATAATCAAATACCATAGTAAGATAATCTTATTTTATAATGGAAAAAGACAAGACAACATAGGATAAAATCCATAAATAGCAAATAATCTTGAATAGAAACCCTATATTCAAAATTAAATCCTAAACTAAAATCTCAAAACTACTTGCTCATTTTTCGTCATTTACCCTGGAATGGGTGTGGAGATGAAATATGACTTACACCAATTATGCAAATACCAACTCAACAGTATATAAAAATATGCATTTTTCATTTGTTAATGTAAGAAGTTGACTTTCTGAACATCTAACCATTAATATTTTCAAGAAGATAGCATTGCACAAAGTATATACTGTTAAATGGAGTTTGCATTAACGACCTCCTAGACCACTTAAATAATTTCCATTATGTTCTGAACGTCAACCATAACTCGATCTAAGGACACACAAAATAAGAGAACTGTGTAGATTGTCATAAAACTCTGACACTTTAGCTAGGTCAGTGACACCTGTTCTGTACTTGGAAGCCATAGATGTATCCCTCAGCACACATCACCAAGGAATAACTTTTTAGTGATCCACATGTGACAAATCTTTGGTTATGTAAAATTTGATTACTGATAAGTAAAAGTGGGTATCTAAAACAAGATCCTTTAGACTAAGTGCCCCCCTTTGGGTACATCGCCTGTTGCTAAGAATTATGTTTTTCGGTGTTGATTAATCTGCCAACAAACTATAGTTTCAAGGAATGCATCAAGTAAATGTTTAATTTTGAGAAGAAAATTGATAAAAAAAACAGATTGAGTAGAGTCAAATTCTCTTTATTCATTGAAGTCAGCTTCCAGTATTGCCTTTCTTCATTAATTCCATATTAAAAGAAAACCTGATGCTAATGGTAGAAAGAGTTTGAACCATTATGGGTCTATTGTAGGCAGTCTTACCAAGACTGATTTCACAACTCAACCAAATGACCTTTTAGTCAAACGGTAGCAACTTCAACCTTTGCGCCAACACTCCCATTCTCATTAATTCATTTCCATATTACACTACAAATTTGGGTGACCGTGAACCATTAGATCAAAATAAAACCAAGGGTGAAAATTTTCTAGAAAGTTACATGGCGGTGGTGAGCCTTAACTCTTTTTGAAAACCAGGAAAAGAAAATCCAAATCCCGTGCTTGTTATGGTTTGATAAGTCATTCCTAAGCCAATCTTTGATTTGGTAACTTAGCTTTCATTTTGGGTGGTTGTGAGTTTTCAGTGTTTTTAAAGTTTCCAATCAAGTTTTTATAATTCAAAACTAAAAAAAGGAAAAACTCTTTTTGTGGTTTTGAAAATGTCTTGTTCTAAAAAACCACAAAAAGAGGTTTGTAGTTTTAAGTTGTAAAAATTTATTGACATTTTTTTAAACTACAAACATGAAAACTCAGCAACACCTCAAACAGGCCTTAGATTGGTAATTGGTTTAACAAACTATCAACCAAATTGTAGGGAGAAATATTTCTTGCCACACTACAAGCTTTCCTTATTGTGCAGAAATAATCAATATGCTTTTCTAACATCATCAACTAGAATATTCTATAGAATTGCTATATTTCAGCTTTAGACATCAACTTTCTAATTAGAAAAAAAAATCTTATGAAATGCCTTATAGTTTCAGTGTTACATTGTTTGTCCTTTTCTTAAAACCTTTTTTAGTGTTAATTTAAGAGTAAGATTCCTTTGTTCGTTTACATGTGCAGCTTGACAGCGCTTTGTTGCTGTTGTTTGCTAGAGGAGTGTTGCTTTTTTTAATAATCACATTAAAGTTGTATCTTCAAATTGGTGCACTTGGTTGGTTATAGCTCTCTGGAGAAATGTTGCTCTAGTTTTAGTCATTCTTGTAACTCTTGGTCTTCACCCTTTGCTCTTTCTGGGTTGTTCATAGGTTCTGTGATGTGGTATTTGTGAATTTCTCTGTATGAAACGCTTAATGTGTATTGGAAATTGTAAACAACAATCTTTTTTATGTCGAATAACAACCTATATATTATTGTTAAACCTTGCCATCATATTTAAGCATCATCCTTATTCTTGTTTACTCAGCAAGCCAGAATAGAGCTCAAGATCAATTTGGTAATCTCCTTATCCTCTCTCCTTCAATTCTCTTCTTTATAAAATAAAGTTTCAAAAATTTAAAAAGAAAAAAAGAAAAAAAAATAAGCCCTAAACTAAAAGCACACACTATCATATTACACTTTTATTTTTATAATTTCAAGTATGCTTGGAATTAAAATAAATTAAAAATTTTACTCCTAACTCCTTTTGTGTTTTAAATTTTAAAACATAATCTTGAATGTTTGAGATTAGTTCTATTGATTAATTAACTATGTTAATGAAAAGACCTATTATAATAATAGTAAGAGTTTAAGGATTAATTGGGATAAAATGTAACTTGATTTGCATTAGAAAAGTTCAAGGTTATCTTATACTTCTTTCCATAAACTAATATTAATTTAATTTGATTTAATATAAAAGGTTATAATGTATCAGAATATGGGGAAGATATACAATTTAAAAACATATGATTTCATGGAAAGAGTATGGATAAATATTATTTTACTCAAAAAGCAAGAATGAAAACTCAAATGCATCAACTAAGAATAGAAATGATTGTACACAACAATATAAAAACAAATATCAACTGAATGACACAATGATAAATACAAGTTAATTTCAATATTGTGATGGACCCTATGATGTAAATGAGCTTAACTTTTCTGAATATTTGAGTTTGACTTGTTAAACGATCGATCAAGCATGTATATTTAATTAAATAAATAACTCAAACTTAAAGTTGGGTCGATTATTTAAATGAGTTAAGCCTAAGTTTTTTAAAAGCTTGACATTAAGTAGATTGTTTATTTTTGTTTAAAAAAGAATAGCTCGCTCATTATACATATAATAATTAATTAATATTTAATATAATTAATTAAAGTGAAGTAAGATTAGTAAAATTAAAAATAAAACGCAAAGTTATAAGTTTATTTTTAAATAAATAATAAAATAATAAAGTAAAAGAATTGTGTGTGGATATATATATTAATTAATCAAGATATATGAAACAAGTATTTGAAATATTTTTATATTAATCAAGACGTGTATTAGATTTCGAAATATAATATTTTAGAAATTTTTAACTACACATCATATATTGAGAATATATTTCAATTTTAATAATACCATTTAATATTGAAATATTTATTAAATACTTAATTCATAAATTTTAAAAAAGATCTAAAGAAAAAATTGATCTTTGACTGAGAATCCCCTCACATGTATAACTATGGATTCGACCCCCGAGCCAAAAGTGGTGATTAAGTAAAGCCTTCCCAGAAGTAGCGGACTCCACGCTCAAGTAAAAACAATAAAGTTATTAACGAGTTAAAACTTAAGCCCCAGTTTTATTTTTCTTTGAATACGTCAAGCCCAAATCTTAAATTTGGCCCGTTTTGAATAAATGAGTCAAGCCTAATCACCTTTTTTTTTTCACAATCAAGTCTCAACTTCATATACTCGACTCCACTCATTTAAATTCCGAAATTGGACCGAATTTAAAAGCAGAAATCTAAATGAGTTGGCATTTATATTCAATCATTGATTATTAAAGTAACTCACTAATTTTTTCATCCAATTCAGCAATTTTAAAAAATTACTTAAATGACCTCCCAATTTAAGTCTTTTATCAACTTTATTATTAAATATATTTTTTGAAAAAATAAAAAACCTATAGCAACATAGAGCAACTCTGCACAAAGGACAATGCTCTCCAACACCCTAGCATATGAACACATCACATTGGAGATGCTCTGGAGAGAGAGATTTGCCTTTCTTTCCCATTCATACCCTTGTATGACATGTTTCATTGATCATCTTGGATTTGGAAAAAATAATAGTTTATCTTACTTTTGATAATCAATTATTTACTATTTTATAACAAAAAATCAGAAGTTACATGATAGTTTATTGTTGACCAAAAAAAACATGATAGTTGATTCTGACTTTGGTGATTTTTAGTCGTGATTCACTTATACCCTTATCCATAAATGATTTTCAAGGGGCAATATTTCAACATGTTTTGGTACTCAATCCTCAACACGTTAGATCGATTCTTGACATATTTTGATACTTGATTAAATTGACTAACATTGGAACAATATTATTCAGGACATTGGGGACGGTTTTGTCTATTTAAAATTTCACTATTTCCCATTTCTTTTTTCTATTTTTCCCCTTCTATATTTCTATTCAAACCAGACAAATTTGGCCCAAGTATGTCATTTTTTTACACCTGTTTGGCGTTAACATTAAGTATTTCCAGAAATCGGATCACGTGTTCGTCAAAGTTATACACAATGTAAACTTTGGATTGCTCGTACACTTTACACGTTAGTTAAATTACAATGATCATAATAATGTATTCAAAATAGAGCGCACAAACATTTTTTATTTGATATCGTGGATCCTATGGATCCACTCCAAAGCATTGGTTTGAATCCACATTTGAAACACGATTTTATAGTAAACCTAACACACTCACAGTTTTGTGCACAAACACTACCACAAAATAATTGTCCTTAAAATTTAATATCTGAACATTGAACAAAGAAAAATGCTTCAGCTGTGATCACAAGGTGAATAAACTTGTCTTATACCAGGTGCTCAAGTGTACAGTGAAAACCACTTCAACTATCAAAGACATAGAGGGAGAAGAAGAAAGAATAACAAGGGAGAGAAACTCTTGCATATAAAGCAGTATACTAGAAGAGTTGAAGTGGCATTATGAAAAATGATAGTAGTTTGATCAAAGAGATAAAAAGTGAAGGCATCTAATATATGTATAAAAAACTATCAAAGTGCAAGGAAATAACAAACCACTACCATCCGGCTAAAATTGCATTAATCAGTCAACCTAAACAAAGTACAAACTGCTGAATAACAAGAAATAAAATGACCTAAAATGCACCTAAAGGGTCCATACATATTCTGGTGCATCTTTCCTCTTCCCAGCCAATGTACGGTACAAATACATCTTCTCTACTCTTTGCCCATCTTCCATGCTACAATCAGCTTGTTCATTCTCATTGAAGATCTCCACATTTAACCTAGGCATCTTCTTAGCTAGTCTCTTGCAGGCTCCGACGGTCACTTCACAGGACGACATCCAAAGGGATCGCATTGTTTCATACTTCCCTACGTCCGTCAGAAGTGCCATGTTACCGAAAGGGCAATCTCTTATCTCTAGCTTGCGAAGCTTCTTGCATCCATTCAGCACATATTGCATTCCCTTGTCACTCTCTCCAGCAAATGCAATGGACAGCATTTCAAGCTGCTCAGCATACATTCCAATGTAAAGGAAAACTTGGTCAGTCAACTGGCCGGAGAGTGATAGCCGCCTCAGTCGCCTGCATGACTGCACAATTGCCCCAAAACCTTCATCTAGTGGCTGCATTGTATCAGGGTCAGGTTTTGTTGCATCAAGGATGCACAACCTAAAGCGGATAAAATTCGGGCAGTTCTTGGCCACCGTTATGAGAGCAGCATTTGTCATCTGGTGGCAGAAGTAGAGCAATGAGTGAAGCTTGGGGCATCCCATTGATATAGCAACCAGTCCTTTCTCTGTTACAGCTGCAGGATTTACATATGGAACAGATGGAAAAACTCTCAATTCTTGCAAATCTTTACAAGTACTAGCTACAACACCTAGTCCTTTGTCTCCAATGCAATCCATTATCTGCACAAGTCTAGAAATTATTGACATTCACCAATGTAAGGATTAATAAACAAAAGGGAAAGATTTTGAACTATATATATTTACCCATAAGCGCTGAAGTTTCCCACAGTGGCGAATTAGTTTTATCAGTTCACTGCCGTGAATGCCAGCTGCATAGCTCAAGTTTAATGAGGTTAAGTTGCGGCAAATAGGATATATAGCTGCAAGGCAGTGAGGAGAAACTTCCAAGAATCCTGACAAACTGGTTATTGACTTGCATTTTAGAATGGTATTCTTTAGCTTTGTGTAGGTCTCTGAATCTGGATCATGGACAAATGATCCAATACCCAAATCCACTAATTGAGGTGCTCTCATCATTATCCTTTGCAGTGCATCAAGGGGCACAGAACGGTTTAACCTTAAACTCTTAAGGTTAGGAGATCTGGCCACAAGTCTCTCAAGAGCTCCCAAACTAACATCTCCTTTAAGGCAAGCAAAATTAAGAGAGACAAGTGATGTACAGCTATCAGGAAAGCAACTTAGCCACTGGCCTTTGTGATCATCAACTTCATTTTCTTGCAGGTCCAGCTCCCTAAGAAACCTACATTTCCAAAATGAAAAAACACAAGCAATTTGGGGAGTCAAGAACACATTCTTAACATCCTGCAGGCCATTCTCAATTAACAGAACAGGTATGTAAAAATCATTCTTCCATCACCCCACACCTTTATCACATACAAACAAGATATTCCAAAGATATCCTCCCAACAAAAAACTCTTCAGCATAAAGAACTCACAAATTAACAATAAACTGAAAGATGAGGTCAATCAAGCACTCTAGATACTCCTGAACACTAAATTGTTCAAAGCCATTCAACCACTTTGCTCAACTAATTTAATTGATTTTCTCTAACTGGTAGCCACAGAGAATACAAGCCAGCAATCAACTAACAAATATCTCCAAAAAAATTAAGATTTTGACAGTACAAGACAAAAGCAAAACCAAACAGAAATTAACTTCATTATACCTTCTACCGTACAGATCACAACACACAAAACAACATGAAGCCATCAAAACTGTACAGACAACCCATACCCTAAATGAAAACAAAGACAAAAAAAACTAATAACAGATTCTCCAATCAATACTTCAGATGAAGATAGTTATTTAACACCAACAACTACAACAGAAGATTCTACCCAAAAAATCCTTCTCACCTGCAATTTGCAGCTACAGCAGCAAGGCCATCGGTGGAGAACCCTTCACAGCTAACAAGAACAAGAGACTTGAAATTCATGAAAGAACGAGAAAGTAGCTCCAGGCTCTCATCCGAGACCACCATCCTCTTCAGCCTAAGCTCCTCCAATCCAACCCTACTCTTGGCCAGTGCTTCAATCCATGGATACACAAAACCACCCCAACCATGAGGAACCAAACTGAAGTCAGCAAAATGAGGTTTTCCCTTCAAAGTTAGAGATTTGAGAGCAGGAAACCTCTGGATCAACCTCTCAGGACTGATAGAGTAACAGTTCCCTATGAACACCTTCTGTCTTGTACATCTCTCTATTCTATACCAGCTTTTGCACACCAAAGATAAAGCGTTCCGGTCACGGTGTGACACCACGTAGTCAAATACATGCTCTATTACCTCGTCTGGAAAATAATTCATCATTTTCTTCTCTTTCTCTCACTCTAAGATCCAAACACCCCAACTTTCCCGGAAAACTTTCATACTCCAACAGGAAAGGAAAATAAAAAAAGAAATGGAAAACACGGATGAAAAAACCAAGATCTAAACACTGAGATACCCTTTGGAAATCAGAAGTGGAAAAAGCAGATCTTGGCTCAAACAAGAGTGAGATAACAAGATCTTCAAATCTTGAACATGAGGGAAGATCTAAAAAAAGGCTAAAAATGATTCAAAGGCAAAAGGGTACTGATAAAGATTGAAAATTTCACACTTCCCAGCTTGGATCTGCTAGAATACTAACAAAAGAGAACACAATTTCCCTCTGGAAAAAACACCCGGAGAAGGGAAAAAATGAAAAATGACAGGGGAAAGAAGAAATCCAAACAGAAAAATTATGATCTTGCAAATCAAACGATGATGATAACGATGATTTTGGATTTCCAAAAAAAAACAAAAAACAAAAACACGAACTTGGATAGATCTGAGAAAATCTAATACAAGTCTTGCACAAATCGTAATTACACTATAAACACAGACACCACCATAAGAGAGTGAGAGAAAGAAGCAAACTCCTCCTCACTTGCTTTTTTGTTTCAGTCACATGCTTGGTGTTAAAACCAAAACTGAGAACAGGAAAAGAAGGAGCATAACATAACTCAAAGAAAAGCCAAAGGTTGGTTGAGTGAGTGTAGATTTATTTAACCATGGTTAGGTTACGTTCGTAACTAACTAAGCATGATGGTGGTGTTGGAATCAAACGGCAGGCAGGCGTCGATTTTGATGATGGGATATTGAGAGAATCTTGACCGTTGAGTGGGTGAACATGCATGTGTCTTTGTCACTGCTTTCGAAGTGAGCCTCTCTCTGCCAAAAGTCTTGCACCTCTGTTACCAAAAAAGAGTTTCCAAGAGAGAGAGAAAAGAAACAAAACAAAAAAAAAAAAAAAAAAACGGCAACGACATATTTTTTTTGGGTGAAGAACGACATATTGAAAACGATGGTCGAATTAATGTTAATGACACCTGTTTCGGGGAAAACTACGAAAATGCCATTCCTAGATCTTAGATAAAATAAAACCATATAGATAAGATCGAAACAAGACTCTTCACGTACTTACTGCCAGCGTGTATCACACGCGCTTTTTGAAACCCTTTGTTACGTATTTATTATTTATTTTTTGAAAATAAAATTTTAATTTTTTATTTTTAAATAATCTATACCTATATTATATATATCATTAAAGCTGAAATTGAGAATCAGAAATTAACAAAACACAATTACTAGTAATATTTTATTACTATATCAATCAAAAATTTCAATTCGTCTAGAATTTCTTAAATAATATTTATGTTAAATTATTACCAAAATTATGAAACAATAAATATATTAAATTTTATAAATTAATACACTCTATGTTTACTAAATATTACATATGTTCCTATTTATCTGTCCCATTTTAAGAAAACACATATTAAGAAATGAAATAAATGTATTAATTTATATTAAATAAATTATGTTTTTTCCTAATATTTTCTTTTTATCTCTCTATTTTAATCATTAATTTCACATATTATCTCTCCTATAAAGGTAAAAGTAAGAAAAGGTAATTAACACCCTCCTAAACTCCTACATGTAATAGATAAATAAAAATATATTTTAAATGAAACAGATAAATAGGAACAAGGATAATAAATATATATAAATTAATAATAAATATAATAATTGTATTATATTTTAAGAAAAATATGTAAGCTTATTTTTATTATTTAATTATCATTATAATTTAAATTATTTAATTATTTTAATGATATGAATTCGGAAGGGAGGTCCCGACGCGTACTTGTACCCCAGAACCCCGTCAAAATTATTTTGGATCAACATTGGATTTTCTTTAGATCTAGTCAGAGTCAAGGCGAGGTAAGAAATTGACTCTGCCATATCTATCTAGATAATATCGATCTATTCTCACCCCGACTTTGACTACGAAAATATCAAATATATCAATCATCAATGAAATAATTAGCAAATAATTATATGACTATACGATTATTGTGAAAAAATATCAAATATTTATGTTTGTCTATTTTCCTGATATAAAATCATCCGATCATATATTCTCATAATTTTTTATTAAAAATCTGATAATCAATAATCTAATATAATTTCAATAATTAATTTGAAAATAAACTAATATAATTGAAGATCAATATTAATTACATATTAAAATATTTTTAATAGTATTTATATATAGTAAATTATATATTAATTACACACTTATTTCATTATTTAAATACAGTACATTTCTGCTCTTTGGCAATCAGGATTCAGCAACTTGATATTGAAAAGAGATTGTGTGGCTCTAATTATGTTCATAAATAAATATTAATTGAATGAATTAAAAAAAAGTAGTGATCATTTAACGGAAAATGGAAATTATGTGTGTCTTTTGAGTTTTGGCATTTCTCAATATTGTAATAATTTCAAGTGGAGTATAATTTATCTTTCATCAAATATAATAATTATTTCAAATAATTTTTATTTTAAAATATAAAATATTTGTATTGTTTAATTTTCATGTTTTTTATTATTTTGATTTAAAATAAATTTGTATCTTTTATTCATTCTCTTTAGGTATTCTTTTATTTTTTTTCTAATATTTATTTCTCATCATGAGTACTTTTTGTAAATGCTCATCAAGTTTGAATCTGATTGTACAGTACGCATAACTAAAATTTTAGGAGGATTATTAGATTAGATAGATAGATAATAGATTAGATTAGATTTGATATTAGATTTCACCCTTTATTAATAGAAAGAAAAAGATTCGGGGATAAAATTTTTAAGGTTCATTATTTTCTCGTCTTTAGATAAGAAAGAAAAGGCGCGTAATTTTGTGGACATTATAATGTATATTTACATATTTTTAATTTTTTATGATATTAAATAAAATAAATGAAATAGTATCCCTTCTCTTTTATCAATCGATATCAAATCAGAAAAAAATGTAATTCCTTCATTTTTCTCAAGCAAACTCCTGAATGTATTTTTTTAAGAATTTTGTTAAAGAGAAATATTTAATTTTTTACTATGTTTTCAACTAATATCTTAACGACTCATCAGTAAATTTATTTTCAAATGATTGGGAAATTCAGCGAAAAAAATGAAAAAGAAATGATGTTGACAACGACAAAATCTAATAGAGTTGCTTTTGGCTGGTTTTTTCATGAATGCCAAGCAGTAATAAATGACGATATTAATTGCGAGTTACGGTTCCATAAATATGTTAACACACTGCGCTACGAAACGTTATTTTCTTTTTTTCCTTTGTTTTTTTTTTTTGTTTTTGCCTTTTGGGTCATTTGATGATTCGGTGCGTTATGGTGCACCGTACACCCTTGTAACAGGTCCACGTAATTGGTTACATCACTGCGTTGATCACATCAGTCCAAGTCCATGATAGGGACCGTACAGACCACCGCAGAGGATAGAGAGAGAGAGAGATTGTGTTTTTTTGTGATTGGCCATGCATCAGAAACGAATTGTTTTGGAATAATACAGCAATGATAGTGGCTGAGTAGAGGGGGGCAGTGCCAAAAAATGGGAAGGAAGTAGGAACAAGGAACGAATGAAGGTTTGGTTTTTGGGGAGAAAAAGAAGGAAGGAGGGTTGTTTGTTTCTCGAGAAAAAGATATCACGGAATATTTTTTACTTCATGATTTTCTATGAGTGATGATTACATGTTGCTTGGGGATACTAACTAACCGTAGTTGCAAGAGGGTGGGTGTGATGAGAGATGGAATAGGCATGAGGAAGAAATTATTGTTATTATTGATTGGAGCGAGATTTGTTATTTGTGATTGTGAGTGTGAGCACATGTGCAAAATGCAAATGTACAATTCTAGCTATGCTGACATTTTTACTTGTGTTAAATCAATTTGAAGGGACTATGACTACTCAAAGAAAGAATTATGGGTCTTAGAGCAATTTGGTTGTGTCCATGAGTTGTTTACACTTGTTTTCTAGTATTTGTTGTGTAAAGGGATGTTTCAGTCTTAAGTAGGGGAGGAAACAAAAAAATCAATAGCCGGCTGGTGTATATAAGTGTGCTAAACTAAAATTTGGGAGAATTAAATTTATGTTATGGTGCACAAATAATCAGGACGGATAGGTATATTAATTTTTATCAGGTGAATATGTTTTTGGTGCTCGTAAAATTAGCAAGTTTTGTTTTTAGTTCTTATAATTTTTTTTTATTAAAATGTCCTCCTAAAATTTTTTGTTTGCACTTAGTCCCCCTCAATTGTCGTGTATCAGATGTTGACGTGACACATTTTCTTTCGCTTAGGTGTCCAATTTTGTATTTCTGACGGTCTTAAACCGCTAGAAAATTCACCAGAAACCAGAGTTTAAAAAACCGGACCGTCTGGTTGGACCGGAAAACCGGTGAACCGGCCATGTGTCCGGTCCAATAGAACAACAAAACCGGCCTTGCACAAAACCGGTCACAAAATCGGAAAGCCGATCTAAAACCGGTAAAAATCAGTTGAACCGGTCTTTTTAAAAAAAATCAATTTTTTATTTTTTATTTAATTTAAAATACTTTTAAGATAAATAATAACATATGTTTGAGAATTACACGTAGATATCTATTATGTTACCGATTACTTTTATTTTTTTGTTTTATAAACCTTATAATAAGGTTATTTAAACAAATTTATAGCTTCATATATCTTAATTTCTTATAATTTTGTGTTATTTTATTAATTGAAATATTATATAATATTTAAAATATATGTTTAATTCATACCGGTTCGACTTGAACCGTGAACTAGTGCCTTCACCGGTTTAATTACCGGTTCGATTTTTAAAACATTGTCAGAAACAACAACAACAATAGTCCACTTTCACTTTAACCGTCTCAGACTCATAATCACCCGAAGAGAAAGTGATAACAATTTATTTTATATCTTCAATCTTAGAGGTTCCATCCACCCAATGGAATGCTTGTGCTCTCGATACTACTGCCCTGAAAAGTTCAATCCAATCCATTCCTTTTTACTCACTTTTCACTTCTCACATTTTCACCGCAGCCATTCATACGGTGAATTTGTTTTTTATCATACTTGGGCTAATGCATATTATACTTACGGATTAGCATATTACTCGAAGTTACAACCTTGTGTGCCCTTCACACCAGTAACCGATCCAAGGATCTTACTTCGTAACCCTTATTCAAAGATCATATTTTTTACATTATAGCCTTTGCAGTGAAGGATCTCACTGCCAAGGTAATTAATTGCTTTTATCATCCTCTCCCACACACTCATTTTCACTTTTGATTGAGACCCTATAAACAAAGGCCATTGGCATGTAAAAGTTGGAGACTATGTATACTACGTTGTGGAAAGAGAGTTAGAATGCTACTTGCTATGTTCATGAATATGGCTCTTATACTAATCACTCATCGAATGAGTAAAATAAAGGGGGAGGGGAGAAAAGGGTGTGTGAGGAAACGGTGGGGGTGGGTTACAGGGGAAGGGAGAAGAGGGAGTGGGGGGAATGGGATTTTTCTGGCGGTTTAAGACAGCCAGAAATACAATATTGGACACCTCAAAGAGAGAAAATGTGTCATATCAGCACTGACACACGCCAATTGAGGGGATGGTCTAATTGCAAACCCAAAAATTTTGGGAGGATATTTTAATAAACAAAATTTTTATAGGACTAAAAGAAAAACTCGCTAATTTTACAGGGACCAAAAACATATTTTACCCATTTTTATTTAATGATTTAGATTTCACATAAACAATAAATTATCGGTCATCACTCTTTCGCTTTATACAACAACCTTCTTCACCTCTCTCCTAGCCATGGAAATTGTCTTGGACCAGTTTCAACCTTCATGTAACGTCCTAATTCCAAAATTTAAGAATAATGTCCACTGGAAGCACTATTCCCAAATTTATAGAATTATTTTCGCGACATTAACGATATCGATAAAACATACATCATAAAATTTTCTTGAGTAATCCAATGTTTACATAAGCATGAAGATATCAAAGTAGCAATGTGAACTGATGAATACAGTATTATGCCATCAAGTGACTGAATCAATCTAAACAGGTAATTCATGTCAACTATATTATATATATATCAATGTCAAATAGTTTCTAATGGAACAAAATAACACAGGGTAGCTGGCCCTCAACCTTCCAAATCTCTACGGTCAAGGTGCAAGCTAGGGGTCCTATACATCTAAAATAATCCACAAAATGTGTGGTGAGACTAACGTCCCAGTGAGTGTAAATAAGCATGCAGTATAGGATATCATACAAATGTAAATGCAGCAGTAAACACATATAGTCATTCTCGTCATGCACATGTACATAGTTAATCAACAATACAAGAGCCAGTTGTGATATGCTTTACCCAGCAGGAGATGTCTTTTCATGACATGGGGCTAGACCTGAGCTCAAGGTTCTAACAAGGAACATGACATGAGGTGTATTTTATCTTTCACATAATGGTCCAAGACTCGTGGGGTCGAAGCCGAACATGATTAATCCTCTAATATATTTACATGAATATCATGAATGTAAACTTAATTGTAATTCATGTGAATAACCATACACTCCCCATAAATCCCTCAAACTCAAACCCTAGAAATTGAGCATTTCGAAAGCAATACACAACACAGTTAATACATAGTTTCTAGGGTAAGCATAAACCATCATCAATCAAACAAACACAAGCAAATCAAGAAGAGAATTAGAGAATGGGTGATTCACACTCACCTCCAATTAATGCAACCAACAATGTTCTTGAGGGGGTATAGGCTTCCTTCTCCTTCTCTTGCAAAATCAACCCCCATGCTCTCTCTCTCTCTATCCCTCTCTTCTCCTCTCTTCTCTAGGGCAAAGTGGGGTGTGAGATAGATTTAGGTTTTGGGTCCAAATGACCCTTTAACGTCTTTAAAAAAACGTATTCGCGGGTTTTTGCTCAAGCAAAATATTTTCCCTCGAGCGAAAATCATACAATGACTTGTTGTCTGAAATTTTCTTGAGCGATACATTTTTGCTCAAGCAAAAACCAGGCAAAAGCAAACCCCTGCTCTCTACCTGAAATTCGCTTGAGCAAAAATACTTCGCTCAAGCAAATTTATCAAACAGTTTCCATCATAGTTTCAACTTATATTTTCTCTCAAGAGAGGGATCATTCGTTTGAGCAAAAATGATGCAGTGTTAATTCCCTTGAATTCAAATTCCCTTCGCTCAAGAGAGCCAGCTCACGCTTGAGCAAATATAAGGTGTGTTACCTCCTTTTTAACAACTTTTAACCCTTTCCAACCTATTCCATTTTAAGGAAACCTCTTCTTATTATAATTTCACTTAAGAAAATTCGATTTAAAATTTGGGATGTTACACTCCGTCATCCCTCTACTTGTTGTCATGTCATCTCTCACAAAACCAACCATAAACCCACTTCAAGAACCGTCACCATCGTCCCTGAAACATGACCAGCTCACCGTCTTCACCCTTCTAAGCATTGTATCATGGTCACTTCCTCTGTCGTCATGGTGGCCATACTCAGTCATCAGGAAAAAAATCACAACTTCTCCTAAACTCATCACCATTATCAACCCGATGGCAAACTCACAACCCGGGAAAGGAACCCGTATTGTAATGTGAAAAATAACAACCAAAAAAATCTACATGAATGTTTATGACAGAATAAAAATGGGGTGCGTCGCCCCATCTTCCACAACGAGTACGTCACACAACATCCTGGAGCTTGTCGCACTATGCCATGCTCCCGAAGCCGCCATCGTCTAGCTCATAGAGCCGTCGCGGTGTGCCGCTCTCTGAATTGTCCAGCAACCATTTGTCGCTCATCTCTCTTCCTGAGTCTCATCACTATTAACCACTTGATGAGGACATGGAATAGTGGTTGCATCAAAATGGGTCATTTTGCTACAACTTGAAATTGAAATCAGAGAATACCACAGGTAGGCTGTGGATCGTCCCATGCATGTGGAAATGCTGCAGAGTAAGAAAATTGAAGTTAGAGAAAACCACAGACAGACTGTGGAAACAATCAACCAATCAAGCACATACAAGACTAAAGAAAAAGGGGAAAAGAGGAAGTAGGGTTCATGGAAGATATTCAAGCATGAATGGGTGGAAGTGTGTGAGTTATACTCACCTAAGGCAGAGCAAAAGGAAAGGGAAGAGTCCCAAAAGGCAGCGGTGAAGCTCCCATCTTCTCCTCCTTTTTCAAGCCCAAACCCTAGCACAACCTCTCTCTCTAACTTCTCTCTCTAAAAGAAAAAGAATGAGGAAAGAATGAGGGCAAACCCCTCAGCGCTCCGTTTTTTAAAAAATAAATATGCGCATTCTTGCTCAAGCGACGATTTCTCGCTTGAGCAAGAATACTAAAGCCCCTCTATTTTCGCGTTTTCGCTCAAGTGAGAATCCTCTCGCTTGGGCAAGAAACATCCAGAGAGCACCCCCTGTCTGGATGATTCTCGCTTGAGCGAGACCCTCCTCGCTCAAGTGAGAATATCATATCTCAATTTCCCCACTTTTACTTATATTCTCGCTCAAGCGAGCCCCTCTCGCTTGAGCGAGAACATCAAGACTTAAAGTCCTAATTCTCACTTTTAAGCCTATCTTTCTCCATTTTACCTCTCTTTTCCTAATTCTTTTTTACAAAATACCTTTCTAACTTAGTTCTTTCATCTAAACCTCTGCCCCTCATTTTCGTCAATCCTCTAACTAAATTTCTTCCTCCTCAATCTAATTCCCTCGTTTAACGCCTCTACTTTCTCCCTCATCTTTATACCTTATAATTCTCTCCGTCTCAGGGTGTGATTTGTTCTAAGTTTGGTCTATAGTTGTGTTTGACTTAACACTTGGTTTCCCTTCTAAATTCTCTTAAAACTCATAGCTCTTAATACATCCCCCAATTCTTGTCTTAATTCACACTCAAACCCTAAGTTTTCATACTACCTCTAACCTCCCTCTCTTGGCCGGATTCGTAGCCTAAGGCTTCCACTATATTTTCTAGGCCCTAAATTTTCGGGATGTTACATAACTCAGATTGAACAAGCTTGAAATTAATCAGAATTAGGTTTCCCCTTTTGAGAGAATAGTTTTTCTTATAACTTATCAAGGAAATTCTTCCTTATGACGTTCATCTCCTGGACTTATCAAGGGCTATTCACCTCCCTTGTGGCATCGCATGACTTATCTTCCATCCTTGGAAGTGGAGTACACTATTTATCCTTTCACCAATTCACCTTCAACCTTTCCATTCTCTCATTTTAAACTATTTCCCCAATTTCTTACTTACGAGCATCCAACCTAGATAGATTCGTAAAACAAATCCACCCCTCTAGATTCATATCATCCCACTTGCGCTCATTTTTTTCAATAATTGGGAACCTGCTGCCGATGATAAAAATTCAACTGTGTACCATTACATAAATTTGTTATTTATATATATTTGAATTCCATGGGAATGATATTGTAAAAGCAAGTTTAAGATTTTTTCTCATTTGAACAGTAAGAAGGAATTTTTTTTGGTGTGTAAATATAGTTATATTTTATAGGTCCTTTACTAAAACATAATTTTTCTAAATAAATAGGTTATATCTCTTAAATATAGATTTGATTTCCTATAGAGTTACTTTTTTCTTAATGAAAAAAGTTATTTAAACACAGTTATATTTTCTCAACTTCGTTCTTGGAATTTGTAACATACATTCAATTAAACCAAAATATAAAAGAAACATACCCATAAAGAAATGAGATATTATCTTATTTGATTGATGAAAGAAATATAAAAGAGAGATGAGAAGTTGTGGGTCTTTATTTGATTTTCAATCTCCCCAAAAATGGGGAGAAATGGGAGAGAGAAAGAGGAGATAAGCGTGAAATTATAAAAATACCCTTATTAAACACAAATTACTTTTTAGGGAAAAGAATATATAACTACCCTAAACTTTTACCCTTTTACAAATGGGCATAATGAACTTTTCTTCTGTCCTAATTAATTCTTAAACTCTTATCATTGTTGCAATGAGTTCATTAATTAACATAAAGTTCAAAAAATAATGGAACCAATCTCAATTCTTCAAGATTTTGTATTTAAAATATTAAAATCATATAAAATAACATTTCAAAATTTACAAAATAGAAAAAAGCCCTAAATAAAAAAGAAAAACCATCATATTTCACTTTTATAGAATTTTGAATATGCTTGAAATTTGATAGAGTTCAAGAATAAAAAATGTAAAATTTACTCCTCCTTCTTATTTGTATGTGTTTTCAATATTTAAAATACAAAATCTTGAAATACTAAGATTGATTATATTAATTATTTAACTTCATATTAATGAAAGAACCTATTGCAATAATAGTAAGAGTTTAAAGAATAACCGCGACAAAATGAAAGTTTAAAGTGTCTATTTACACTACAAGAAAAATGGTTTTTAGCGACGAAAATTTAGCGATGGCCACTGGTCGTCGCAAATAGAGACAGCCACGTCGTCGCAAAGTTGAATTTTCTTTTTTTTTTACAATTTTTATGTAACGATGGCTAGGCCGTCACTAATGGTAAAATGATTTTTTTAAAAAAAAATTCTATTTAGCGTCGACTAGGCCTACGCTAAAGGCAAAAAAAATTAGCATCGACCTTCGTAAAATTAGTGTCGGTCTGGCTGTCGCTAATTTCTTATTTTTTTCCCTATATATATATATATTATATTTTGCACTATATATTTCAAGAAACAAGTTAACGACAAGGCTTTTAGCGACGGCTGGTGGGTCGTCGCTAGGGCAAAAGTTTAGGGTGTTTTATTCTCTTCCCCCTACTTTTTACCTCAAACATTATACAGGGACCACTATGCCAAAAAAGGCCTTCAAGGGCGCTCCCGTGCAGCATTAAAGGGCGCTTCCGTGCGCACTAATAGAATTTGCTCTTGTTTGGTCATTAAAAGGAGGACGTGCAGAGAAACGCCCTGACAGAAGCCAAAAGGGGGGCTAAAGAAACACAGAAGCGCCCGTGTGAAACGTCTTCATAGGAGCGCCCTCCTTTTCATTTTTCTTTTTTGTCTTTTTACAACAGTTTATCCTGCACATATATTTCAGTCTGATCCCAATGGCTAACTCCAAAACCATGCATATAATTCCTTTGCATTCAAACAGTATAGTCATTCTATGAAGAACCCTTTAATTTCATTTACACATTAAACAACACACATATCACAAATAAGGTTATCTACTTCAAATGAAGAATTCAAACTTGTCATACTTTGAATAGTTTCCTATGCATTCTATAAAGTGTGGTGAAAGTATGAAGTACCTATACAACTATATAGAAATAACCAAAATACATGACATCTATCACAATACCCAACTCAATTGCATAGAATATGCTTAACAACTCTAGTCATCTAAACTATAAAAATTTTGGCAGAGTTTCCTCTGTTTATTCAACATTTCCCAATTTATCAAACAGCTGTGAAAATCCATAACAGCAGCCAGCATTCATCAGTCAAAGAGTTATTACCAGTCAGGAATTTAATATGAAAAGGTACACAATTTACATAACTTGTCATTGATATACAACTTTGTTCAACATTTTCACATTATGTACATGTTTACTTACCCTCATAATGTACAAATCAATTAAAATATGTGGTTACTACATCCTTTGCCCATTCTTCTCGAACCTCATTAAGTTGCTCCGATGTGTAAGTTGAGCTTCGGTACTGAGCACAGTACTGTAAAAGGCAAAAATTGATTTCAATAAATAAACTAGTAAACGAGGGTTAAAAAACTTAATTGCTATCACAAGTCATAATTACCTCTTTAGGTATTGTTAGTGTGTTTTGTTCAATGATCTCCTTCATAAAACGCATTACAAAGAGCCCACAGTCGTCATTGTTTGTTTGGGTTGGACACTACAAGTATAATTAATTTAAAATAAAAAACACTTATGCGGTTAGTTATGAAAAAACACAATGTCCAAATCATAAATATATTACCTTAATGCGGTGCCATATGGGATTAGAGATAATCCTACTCATTGATTGCGGGAAACCGCTCAACTCTCTATATTCTTTAAATGAGCTAAACCAATATGACAAATAAATTGTATAAGAGCTCTTAACAATGTAAGTGTGATAGTATAAGTTATTTGGACATGGAATACTTACTTATTAATCATTTTCTTCATGGTTTCATAATGTTCTGGATCATTATACAAAGAGTCCAAAAAGTAAACCTTGCCAAAATCAATAAGACTCAATGCAAGAAGAACCCAATGTCGCCTACAACCACAATGTAAGTTATGTCAAATATATGGTTTTTTAAAAACAAGAATATTGAGACATAAACATATACTACACATACCCGACATGATTGTATGGAACCAGGAACAATTTGTCTTGCCCGCGTCTATTGTACAACACATCTCCCACCAACATATTGATCCGTGCGGGAAGATGGAGCTAAGACTGAATGATATAAATAACTATACAAAAAATGAAGATAATGTCAAAGCAAGCAAAAAAATGAGATAAACAAACTATGAGATGCTTTGAATTGAAATTACCTGCAATAGATATCAATCACAGTGGCATCCAACCACTCATGGTACAAAACCGAATGAAGACAATTGGGATCGACCCATGCAATCATTTCATCAGGAGTAACAATGCCTGCACCTATCGTGCAACTAATCATAGCACCACTTACTTGCATCTTTTCAGAGTAGTACATATCCAATGTTTGCAACGATGTTCTGGTAGGTGCAGCAGGCATTGAAGTCACCACCTCTGCAGGGCATTCACGAACGGGAGACTTCTGCATAGTAGAGTGTTGTCAAACGGTTTGCAAACATCCAAGAACGATCCATATTCTATCAACATAACATGAAATCATTTATAATTAACTCGAAAAGTATATATGACATTCTTTAGATATAATGACTAACTACATGCTTAACTAACACCTATAACATATTAACTAACAAAGGTTGAGGTTCCTAACTGTGAAGTCTATAAATCAGTTTGAGTATTCAAACCTGACTCAAAGACTTAATATCCTTTAGTTTTAATGATTAACAAATAAGATAACATAAGAACTTAATGATTAACAAATAAGATGATATAAGAACATAATAAGATTACATAAGAACAAACAAGAACATATAAGAGCAAATAAGATTATATAAGAACTTAATAATTATATAAGAACATAACAAGAATAAATAAGATTATAAGATTATGTAAACAGGTTCTACTAAGAAAGGTATTGGTTTGTTGATTGTGTTTCAGGTTGAAATATTTATCAGAATCAGAAGATCAGGATCAGAAGAACAAATGCAGAATCTGAAAAGAAGAAATCTACAAAGCAAAGCCTACTATTTGAAGACATGAAGATTATCCGAAGACTTGAAGACAGTAAAGACATGAAGACTATCTGAAGACTTGAAGACAGTAGTGAAGACTCAACTATCGTCTGAAGAACATAAGCTTGAAATGAAGAAAAGAAAGCTCGTCTATCTGAAGCGTCTGCATTATCTGAAGACTTAATTATATCTGAAGAGCAGTTATCATCTGAAGATATGAAGACAATCTGAAGCAGTCTACGAACAGTATCAAGAATTGATCTCTTGGAGACGTTGCTAAGTGTAAGGTACACTCTACCAAATGGACTACATTTATTTCAGTATAAAAGCTAGACATGCTTTTCTACCTCGGCCATAGTCTTGCACATATAAGAAAATTCTGCAAAGACTTTCTGCAACGCCTGCTGCACCTTCTACAAAAGGATTTGCGTGCGCAGACCTGCTGCACCTGCACCTGCTGCTGCCCAGAGTGGATCAGAAGACTGAGTAAAAGCAACAAGAAAGATGTTTGAATTGAGTTGATAAAGTTCAACAACTTTATTCATTTAAATCTCAGAAGAAGAAGAAGATATAAAGTAGAATGGAGCTACAATCTTCTGAAGAAAAGAAGAAATATCTTATCAGAAGAAAAAGAGCTTATTGAAAGCATCTCAAGCTGAAGAATTGAAATAAGCTTGAAACAATCATATGAGATGAGCACATGTTGAAGCTGATGAAATTACAACAAGATAAAAGCAAGCATCTGAGTATATGTGAAGATTAAAGAAATCAATTGTCTGAACATATAAACTCTCTAAATGCATGAAACAGATTTCAACATAGAAGAAATTAATACAGAAGCTAAGACTATATGATTCAACGACTATAATATCATATGTCTTTATTCAAAGAGGAAACTGCAACAACAGCTATTCGACAAGACACCTCACTCAAAGAAGAAAGAAGAAATGGTGTCAGGAGCAAATGAAAAAAATGGAGTATATACAGAATGAGCAAAAGGACAAATCAAACGGATACCTCCTCATGTACACTCCTAAGGAAATCAGAGGAAATCAGAAGAAAGCAGAAGAAATCCGTAGAAAGCAGAAGAAATTCAAGAGAGAGAATCATCATAACAATATCAAGAATATCTCTCAAAAGAGCTCATCTACAGAAGTGTCAGAACAGGATTGCTTAAGAAAAAGCAACCGTTTGAGAAGCTATTACACAATGACTATATGAGCCACATCATCAACATCTCAATGGTAATATGAACCATCTTCAAACGACTATATTTCATCAGAACATATAAATAGCCTCAAGATTGAATTTGAAGATGTTGGCATGCTGAGCATATTAACCAGGCTGCCGACCTGTTGGTCAGTTAGTCACAATTGTTGCTCGGTTGAACAACCTACCAAATTGGCCAAAAAGAACGATCAACCAAGAATGGTTTGAAGCCATAAACATACCTTGGTTATTCCATTCATACGGGTGAGAATGTAACCCATGGAAACCAATGGTTAGAGAACAAGGCTAAGCTTAAATTCAGTATCTACCTAGCCAATTCTCAGAGGAAGTTATTCCTCATTTTAGAGACAGAGATTGTACCTAAACTTATACACTTGTATCACTATCTTACCCTTGTACTTAGAATTCACTCATTGTATCCTGAGTAGTACTCAGTTAACCTCTAGTACAGGAAGAGATTAAGTTTATGTTTCGTGGAAACTTAAACTTAGTTTAATTTGTAAACACGATAAGTTTCTGACAGCCTAGAGAGGCTTGGTGGAAGAAAGAATACTCTACACTTGGTTAAGTGTCTGAGAGTCTGGAGAGGCTTGGTGGAAGAAAGAATACTCGTGGTAGAGCCTGGAGAGGCTTGATAGAAAAGAATACTTGTGGTAGAGCCTGGAGAGGCTTGATAGAAAAGAATAGTTGGTATAGAGCCTGGAGAGGCTTGGTTGACAAAGAATACTTGGTTTAGAGCCTGGAGAGGCTTGGTAAGAAAGAATACTTGTTGAGCCTGGAGAGACTTGTCTGTAAAAGAATACTGCATGAGTTGCCTGGAGAGGTAGTTGAAAACAAAGAATACTTGGTTTAGAGCCTGGAGAGGCTTGGTAAGAAAGAATACTTGTTGAGCCTGGAGAGGCTTGTCTGTAAAAGAATACTGCATGAGTTGCTTGGAGAGGCAGTTGAAAACAAAGTAATACTTGTGTTGGCCTGAAGAAGCTGTGAATAATACTTGTATCTGTGGATTCAGATAGTGGAAAATCCAGTGGTGGTTTGCCCTGGGACTGGATGTAACTCACGAGATTAGTGGGTGAACCAGGATAAATTTCTTGTCTAAGTCTTCTATCCCTTAAACTCTTTTACTTTCAGTTTGCGTATTTATTAAGAGGATTGAAAAGTATTTTTCATAATAAACTCTAAGTAAACAATTTCAATAAAATGAACTTTCACAGAAACATCAACATTAAGTGTCTCTCATATCATTTGAAGCATTATAAAGAATGCACTTTGAAGAACCTTTGGAATAGCTTTCTAAAGTGGGTCTGAAAAAGATCTCAGTTCAGAAGTTATTAACAAACTTCAGATAATTTCTAATCATCTGAAGAAGTCTAGGAAAGGTTCTGAAGAGCTTCTGTATAATAACCTTCAGAAGGTACTTTGAGAAGTTTTTTTAATTAAAACAATCTTAAGCTTTTAGTAAAAAAGATTATCAATCTTTACCGTTGTTAACTTCCGCGCTTTTAACTTTGATCTTAAGATTTGTTTTGAACTTGATTTATTTTATATGATGATTTAATTTAAGATTGCCAAAATTACTCAAAAAGGCTTAAAACACTATTCAACCCCCCTTCTAGTGTTTCCTGTGGTTCTAACACTATCCTATCTAGATTTGTCAAATTCGTATCATATTATTTTATGACTATTGTTTCTAGTCTATGAAAATTTCAACAGCATTTCCCCTTGGTTCTCCAAGCACACACGACATAACCTATGTGTTATATTTCACATAGATTATATATGTATGAACTCAGAGAACAACAAGAAAAACATACTGAAATGAAACTTAGACCAAAAACTTACAAATCATAAAGTAATATATTTAATACGAATTTACAAATCTAGACTGTCCAACCATGGACAATTTAAGAATAAATTGTATATTATGTCAGTCATAATATACAATTTTTTCTTAAACAGGAATTTAAGGTTAATGCATGTACATACAAATAACCTAATAATTATATTTAACCACAATTTTCAGTCCAAACCATCAACAAAAAATGCAAGTGTTCAATAATAATAAGTACACATTACTAATTTTCATAAACAAACTTCAATGTTATCTAACCTACAATAACACTAAAAAATGTTAACATAGCAAAAACGGGTGCAAGTAGCAGAAAAATAGGTGCAGCAGCAACAACACAGGGGTGCGGTTAGCAGAAAAGAGGTGCAACAGGAAATTCACAGGGGTGTAGTTAGTAAAAAAATTTGAGGAAGAAGAACCCTTACCTCACCCTAGTTGTGCGGCGACGCTCCAAAGTGAGGGGGGAGAGAGGATGACGAAACGCGCGGCGGAGGAGAGGAAGAGGAAGACCAAATGCGACGGAGGAGGGCAGAGGTCCTCCTTGACGGTTGACGAAAGAGGGACGACAACGGAGGAGAAGAAATGCGCGACGGAGGAGAGGAAGAGGTACTTTTGCAGCAACGAAGGAGGAGGACAACAGACGTTTTTGGACGAGGGACGTTTTGGGAGGCTCACGATGCTGTGAGGACGCGCGACGGAGGTGGAGGAGGAGGAGGAGGAAGCTCACGGGAAGAAGGAGGAAGAGGAGAAACGGGGAAGAAGAAGGCTACGCGGGAGATGAAAACTGAAAAAATGGATGCAGTCTCATTAATTTATGTAGCAACGAGGGCGCTCGTAAAAATAAATAAAAAATAAAGGAGGGCGCTCCATGGAGCGCCCTCTATTGCAGGGCAAAAAAAAATCCACCAGAAAAGAAGGCGCTCCCTTGGAGCGCCCTGGAAAAAAAAACATATTGAGGGTGCTCCTTGGAGCGCCCTTAAATACAGAACCCTTAAAAAAAATATTCCTCTTGCAAGGAGGGCGCTCTAGGAAGCGCCCTCTATTTCAGGGAAATAAAAAAATAAATTTAATTTTGGAAAAAAAAATCTGGAGGACGCTCCATGGAGCGCCCTTAATTACAGAATTAAAAAAATACCCTGGGAACGAGGGCGCGCAGATGGAGCGCCCTCTATTTTACTTGTAAGGGCGCTCCCGCCCAAATTTTGGAGCGCCCTGATTTTAAAACGATCATTTTAGACGCTAACCAACACGGGAGCGCCCTAAAGACAGTGCTCTAATATCCTAAAATTGGCGTAGTGAACATTTTTGTTAATTTACAAAGAAAAAGTTACTTTCTTCCTTCATATTTTTTATTCAACCAAAACAAGAGAGAATTATACTTATATATTTATTTTTTTATTTTTCTCAAACTAAATAATCTATAAATAGTCGATATTTTTAGCATTTTTTCTTTTTGGCTTAAATATATTTTTAGTCCCTGTAAATTTTTTTTTGGTTTTTCATCCCTATAAAATTTTCCGTTTGCCATTTTTGTCCCTGTCGTTCTTTAAGCTTATGTGGTTAACGGAGTGCCACGTCATCCTGTCACATGTAATTTTACTTCCAGCTTAATTTTGTTTTTAGTCTTTATAAATATGGTCTTTTTGTTTTTAGTTCCTATAGTTTTTTTTTTTGGTTTTTCACCTCAATCTTATCTCCATCCAATATCACAGTGTCCTTTTGCTTATTCTATTGCATTGTTACACTTGAAATTCTTGAACTTCTCGTAGTGGGTTTTAGGAAATAAATTCTTTATGTATTTAATTATTTGAAATTTCAATACACTTGAATTCATTGTATAAAGTGGGAAAAACTTGTAACGACCTTTTTTTCTATTCATTGACTGACAAAATTTTCACTTGATTTACAATTACAAGCCTTTTTTGTTACTGAGGACAAATTACATCAAGTTATAGGTCATCAATAGACATAAATCAAATGAGAATTTTGTTAGTCAATAGACAGAAAAAAAAAGGTCGTTACAAGTTTTTCCCACTTTATACAGTAAATTCAAGTGTATTGAAATTTCAAACAATTGAATACATAAAGAATTTATTTCCTTAAACCCACCACGAGGAGTTGAAGAATTTCAAGTGTAACAATGCAGTAGAAGCAAAAGGACACTGTGATGTTGGATGTGGATGAGATTGAGGTGAAAAACCAAAAAAAAAATTATAGGGACTAAAAACAAAATTAAGCTGGAAGAAAAATCGCATGTGGCAGGATAACGTGGCACTCTGTTAACCACATAAGCTTAAAGTTAACAACAGGGACCAAAATGACAAACGAAAAATTTTATACGGATGAAAAACAAAAAAAATTACGTGGACTAAAAACAAAATAACCTATATTTATAGAGACTAAAAACATATTTAAGCCTTTCTTTTTATTTCTCTATTTCATATCATATTTTTTTTTCTTCCTGGTTTTCTCTTTGAAACCAAGCATAGTATTAAAGTTAAAATGTCTAATTCTCCTTTCATAAACAATATTTACATTCTAAATTTTTTTCCTACTATATATCTTTCTTTATTGATAATTACATATAACATCTTTTCTGATACAATAATTCTTTGATCTGACATACTTATTATATTATACTCTAATTATAAGAAAGTGCTTATTTATGTCCAAACAGCTGTCAATCTAGTTCCTAAACTTTATATTTATACAGGGTGGGCCCAACATTTATGTAGGCCTAAAGCAAATTATAAGATGGAGGCCTAATTCTAAGAGATAAAAGACCAAAAATTAAATGACATTTTTTTAAATGAGTTTATTTTTGAGAAAAAAAATTATATTAAATTAAAAATTTATTTTTTATAAGAAAAAATATTTTAATTATTATCTATTAACTGATAATTAGTAATATTTTTATATTTGATAAAAAGATTTTACTAAATTATGGGTAAAATATGTTTTTATTCCTTATAAATTTAAGCATATTTAGGTTTGATTCTCATAATTTAAAATCAATGTGTTGAGTTTCTTTTTTTTAAATCATCTCATAATAATCCTTAGCACCTCTCTTGTTAGTAACTAAAAATACACCTGATAAGAAATACTTGAGGCTAAAAACACATTTTATAAAAACTAATTTGGGGTGATTTAAAAGAGAGAGACTCAACACACAAATTTTAAGTTATGAGAACCAAAATCAAATTTATTTAATTTTACAAAAACTACAAACATATTTTACCCTTAATTTTGATGTAAAAAATATATATTAAAAAAATTTGAGGCCTTGTAATCGGGGAGGCCTAAAGCGATTATGGGCCGGCCCTGTACTTATATATATATATATATATAATTGAGTTATCTCATGTTTCGTTATATTTTTAATATTTATTTTGGTACAATATGTTTCGATATGTTTTAATATGATCGACCTTTTGCAAACATTAAAATCTTTAAATTAAATATAGATAAAACCAATGCTTAAAGTAAACTAATATGTTCAACAAAATCCGAAGGTAATCACACTACTAGAAAAATAAGACATTTTATCTTTCAACAGTTTAAAGGACAGTTTTGGGGCAAGAGTCAATGGACGGATGGTGATGTTATTTTAATAACAAAATAATACTAATATTAAACAAAATGATGTTGTCGGAATTTAAACAGTAATGATAGATGCTCATTTTTTCACACAAAATCACATACATATTAAATTGAGTGATAATGATATGAGTGGTTAAATTATCAATCATGTACATGCCCGTCCTTATTCGAATACTTCTACACTTTTTAATGCAAAGAAATTTTTTTAGAGCATATATTTAAATAAATTATTGTTTTTAGAAACTAAAATATGGTAATCACTCATAAACTAATAATATTTTGCACAAAATTTCAGAAGTTTGGCAGTTAATGAAAGAGTACAACTAATTTTAGATTCTTTTGTGGTAAGGAATTATAAATTGTATTCCCTCTCATTAAAATATATTTTAATCGAATTATATAGACTAATAAAAATAATTAAAGTAATTAAATTTATTGATTTTATAAAAAATAACAGCTTTTAATTTTATGTTCATTTATGACCATACTGTGACAATGAAATTTAAACTTACTTTTAATTTTTATTAACAATATTAAACTTGTATTTACTTATTTGCCTTTTCATAATTTTTTATTAATCATTAATGACTAACCAATAAATTAAATAAATATATCCCCTTCTTTCCTTTTTACATTTATCCATTTTAAACAAAAAATTATTCTTTATTATTTGTCCACTTCATAAGTTCAAGACAATATTTATTATTATATTTTCAATTATACTTTGATAATCTTGTACTCATTTCCAAACAATAAATTACTACATTCACATTCCTATTTCTTAATCCACTTATAAATCCAATGCAGTATTAATTATATTTTTAATTTCATCGTACCCTTATGCTAATTTTAATATAACAATAAATGAATCACCATTGAAAACTTAAAGGAAGCTATATTTTTTAGTCATAAGAGAGTTAGTATAATTAATAATATTTTTTATAATTTTGGGTAAAATGACCAAAATGCCCCTAGTTAACTGTGTAACCCTAATCTGTATGTTTTTGAATTTAGGAAAAATAATGAAAAATCATAAGAAATTATATTTTGGGCTTTAAAATAGGTTAGCAATCATATTTATCGTACATTTTTATTTGAATTTAATGAAAATACCATGATACTCTTAGTTTTTACAAAATGACAAAAATGCCCTTTATCTAATTTTCTCATTTTCACCTAACCTAAGGCCTTAATCATTGGTTAAGGTTGTCTCCTACATTTTCTACACTTCTAATCACTAATTACCTATTAACCCGAGCTAATGAGACCAAAATGTATAGGAGAGCATGATTATGTCATCAAGAGTAATTTTGTCTTTTCTTCTTTTGAAATTACACTCTTCATCTCCCTCATTTTTCACCCTTAGCTGAAATTTTCATCCCTCTCCCTCTACATTTTTCTCTCTTCTCACCTTTGATTAAAGACTTCATTTTTTAGGCTCTGGTCCAACAAATTTTAAACACGTCTTGAGTCGTTGTGTAACGTCCTAATTTCCAGAACTAAAAAATTATGCCCGTTGGAAGCATAAGTCCCGAATTTAGGGAATTATTTTTCGCGACATTAACGATATCAATAACAATAATACTAATTTGCTTAACCAAATCCAACACTTAATTAAACATAATTTGAGGGTTTACAAATACAATAATAACATGGATATTACAATACATGTGCCTTATCAAAGCGGGAATATCATGAGAAACACATGTACTAAATATCCATCCAAAAGATTATACATCCATAATCATCACAGAATACACTCAAAATAGAAGGCTCCAAAGCCAAATGAACTCTATACTCCAACTACATCATGGTCCTTATCGACCTGCCTGGGGATCTAAAATGTATACCCACAACAGAGGTGAGACTAATGACTCAGTGAGTAAAGCTAAGCATGCATGTGTGTGAAACAACGAATGGCATGTAGCAATATAAATATAACATGGAAATGAAACTTGATTCAGATAAACAATGATAACTTGAAACTCGATTTAACATGAACTGCTAATCCAACAGTAGGGGTCCTATCACTTTCCTGCAGCTAAACCTGGCTACAAGGGATATCTCCCTTAGGGACATAAAGTCGCCGCCATTACCCGGCGAACGAAGCTTCTTTTTAATATGAACATGATGGTCCTAGACCCGTAATGGCTGAAGCTTAATATGATTTTCTTTTCTCTCGAGTTACCTGATAACATGATTACATGAGTGTTTTTCACTTGACTTGAACATGATACATAATAATGCTTTTGATTAACAGTGAATATAAACATGAACATGAACTATTAGAACAATAAACCCTAACCTAGGGTTCCAATCTTGCACTAAAAACCTAACAAAAGGGTCATCTCTAATACATAACATCATTTATAATATATAATCAAGCAACTAGTTCATTCAGCCAATAGAAAGGGATAAGATAGATTAGGAATCATGAGAGAATTTCACACAAGAATAGGTGAAGTTTGTGAGCTCTACTCACCAAGGAGTGACCAAGAATGAGGGATGAAAGAGTTGAGCCAAATCTTCTTATCTCCTTCTTCTCCTAGTTGGAACCCCATTCCCTCTCTACTATATCTCTCTAGAAACATTAATGAGGGAAATAAATAAGGTTAGGGTCTTAGGGCTTCTATTTTTAAAAACTAAGTTCGCGTATTCTCGCTCAAGCGAGGATTTCTTGCTTGAGCGTGAGGGGATATTCCCTGAAAGATTCGGGTTCTCGCTCAAGCGAGGACATGCTCGCTTGAGCGCAATTCTCCCAGTAAAACTCCCCAACCTTTCTGACTTCGTCTCGCTCAAGCGAGAGTCCTCTCGCTTGAGTGAGAACAAGTCAGAGAGCAAACCCCCTTAATTGCGCTTGAGCGAGAGGCTCTCGCTTAAGCGACCATATCAGTAACCAAAATTTCTAATTTTTACTGATATGCTCGCTCAAGCGAAAGCGAGGCCTTCTCGCTTGAGCAAGAGTACCAGAATGATGACTTCTCATTTTTCACTCTTAACTCATTTTCCCCAATTTCTTTTATGAAAACTTTTTTGCCTTATTAATTTAATTTATAAAAATATCTATAATTTGGGATGTTACACGTTGCATCTTAGGGTCACATAGAATCAAAATGAGAGCTTGGAATGGTAAAGTGGAGAACTTGAGGAAGAACCCTAACCCACCATTTTTGGAGAAGAAAGCTTGAATATTTTGTAAGGGGAAACTCTTGAACTTTAGTAGGATTGGTGACTAGAGTAGGGGTGATACTTGGCCTTCAAACCTTGTTTTTTCACTTTTAAAATTTTGAAAGTATATGAATGTGTATATATGTGTCAAAAATCGACCATGTCATGTTTGTGATGAAGGTGTGTGCTTTAATTTCATATGATGGTGATTATGTGTTGGTTAAGTGGTTGGAAGTATAAATGCATAATCTTTTTGAATTAAAATGATGTTGGTGAATTTTGTGAAATTAGGGTTCATATGGCGACTTGAAAAATGTAAGTTCTGCTTCTGAAGCCAAAACTGTATTTCTAATTATATTGGCCTTCTCCATTTGTCTTGTTTGCATTAGTAACAATTGGAATGAAGAGGCTTGAACTTCTTAAGTAATCCTCCACATTCAAAACGTGTTAGATTTCATTAAAAGCTCATTCTCATCATCTAAGTGGTCATGAACTATCCTTCTAAAACTTCACATTTTCTTCTGAAACTTGATACAACTTGGTTTAATGTTCATGGGATCTTAGATGAACTGTCTTGACCTTCCTAAAGCTAAAAAACTACTTCTCTTGAACTTGTTGCATCACTTTTTGAAAGTTTGCATATGACTAGATTATCAAGGAGGTACGTATTTGACTTCTTAAAAAATAAAAAATAGATAGAATACAAATATTTTTTTCCTTTTGTTTTAGAGAGTAAAATGAAAAATACAAAATTAAATAAAAGATAAAATAAATAAAAGTATTAGATTTTGTTATAAAATAAAAGGTTAAATATTTTTTCAATCCCTAAAATATATATAGTTAAGATTTTATTCTAGTTCCTATAATTCAAAACCGTTGAATTTGGTCCCTCACAAATTGAAAATATCTCATTTCAGTTCCTATCATTAAACATTCGTAGCAAAATCTATAGATAAATTGTGTAATAAGAATTAAATTGATTTTCTTTTGAAAGATCAAAATCATCAATTTCAAATTTATAGGAACTAAAACTAAATTTTAATTATATTTCAGGATTAGAAACTTACTTAATCCTAAAATAAATTATTTTTTATTACATGCAAATATTATTTAAAGTTAAAAGATAATTTACTCTTTTTTTTAACTCCTTTGCTCAAGTTACTTTTTTTAATTCAATCTTATTCTTTTGTCCTTTCTTTATATTCTTTCCGTTAAAATTATTTATTATTCCAACTATCAAAGGAAATTAACCGTAAAAAAAAATTAATTAAGCAAAAAATCGACCATGGCATGTTTGCGATGAAGGTGTGTGGTTTAATTTCATATGATGGTGGTTATGTGTTGGTTAAGTGGTTGGAAGTATAAATGCATCATCTATTTTAAATAAAATGATGTTGGTGAATTTTGTGAAATTAGGCTCCATATGGTGACTTGAAAAATGTAAGTTCTGCTTCTGAAGTCAAAATTGTATTTCTAATGATATTGACCTTCTCCATTTGTCTTGTTTGCATTGGTAACAATTGGAACGGAGAGGCTTGAACTTCTTAAGTAATCTTCCACATTCAAAAGGTGTTAGATTTCGTTAAAAGCTCATTCTCATCATCTTAGTGGTCTTGAACTATCCTTCTAAAAATTCACATTTTCTTCTGAAATTTGATACAACTCGGTTTAATGTTCATGGGATCTTAGATGAACTGTCTTGACCTTCCTAAAGCTAAGAAGCTACTTTTCTTGAACTTGTTGCATCACTTTTTGACATGAAAACTCTATATATAACATACTTCTAGACACATGTTCTGTTGTAGTATGATGGCCGTTATATTTGCACCTTTGTTTTGTACCTTTTCTTGTACCCTTACAAACATTCTCAAGTGCAAATATTAATACCAAAGCATTCAGATCACTTAGATATTTGTTATTAAAGTTTTTTGTGTTATTAAAACCTTTGTTCAAGAGGGTCTTAGACTTTACAATATGTAATAAAAAATATTTTGCAATCAATTTTATACAAAAGAAATTTATCTCATGAGTATGCTAACATTTTCTAGATTTTAATGTTAATTTTGAATGTGTGCTAAAATTAATCACATTTTTATTGTTTCAATAATTACATAAATAAATAAAGTTGAATAACTACACTAGTGTAAGTGGCATAAAGTGTTAAACCATTGAATAATTTTTTTCTAAATAATTGTATCTCAAAATCCACGGTTGGATTGAAAGTTATTATCATATAGAGTATCTATAAAATTTTACTTTGATCCAAAATTATTTAATTTATTATTATATATATTATTTTGAAGGGATGAAAAACCAAAAAATAATTTTATAGGGATGGGATTAAAAACAAAATGACCTATATTTATATGAACTAAAAACATATTTAAATCTATAAAACTTAATCAATTCACTATACTTCTTTTAATGTGCATTAAGGATATCCGAGATTATTTTTTCTTAAAACGAATAGACAATTAAGGAATTTATTGATATCATAATTCACTATACTTACATCATTGCATTTTTTTTGTGATCCAAAAGATCAAGTCAACTTTTGAGCACATATATAGTTTTACTATAAACAACCTACCCCAAGTCCCCAACTATAAGTGAAGAAGATATTTAGAACATGGGCATAACCAAAAGTTGTACGTTTAAGTTATTAAGCAAACATGGATTAAATTTATTTTTTTCGGTAACAAGTATTAAAATTTTTTTATGTAAATTTCAATTCTTTAACTTTATTCTCTTCTGCACTGCAATTCAACCTTTGGAAAAATAAAAATATGAAATTTTAAAAAGTAAAAAACACAAACTACAGTTCATTCACGAGCTTGCTTTGTTCTCTCTTGCGCCTGGCGCGGCTTAACTGCTTCCACAACTTTTGCCGCTTTGACCTGCATTTTTGCACCCAAAAGTTTTGGGATTTTATTATGGTTGAAAAATGAGCTTTTTCTTTTCAACAACAACCTTCTTTTATAAGAGCTTTCAAAGGACTCACCTAAACTAAAGCCATATCATGATTCACGCAATGACCCTTTCATTACTTGCTCTTTGTGTCTTCCTATAATCATTTATCACTTTGACTAACTTACCACAAACTCCTTTTTTGAACTTTTTTTTCTTCTGTTACTATTATTTGTTAGAGCTAGCAATTCGGTTCTCGACCCCACCCGACCCACCGTGAGTAGCGGATTTTTTTAATTGGACTAAAAGTTCGGAAGTTATTCGAACTTTTAAAATGAGTTTCCGAACTCTACATATTAGTAGATTTTTTGCAAGTAGCCCGGGTTTTTTTGGATTTCTGTGGATTACCCAACCTTTTTACGAGTTTTTGTGAACAGTAAGTTTTTTTGACATGAACAAAAATGTCCATGAGTTATTCGAGTTTCTAAAATAAGGGTCCTAGGCTTCTAACCCTATATTTTTTTAGGCTTTTATGGACAGACACCCATTTTGCCGATTGTAATTACTTTATCCAAGCTATTGATATCCTTTGTCAGAAGTAATTTTATTTGAGTTGCATAATAGTACTTAAATTCGAGACATTTAGAAGAAACAAGTAACATGTACCCCTTGATCTAATAACCATTTTCCAACTTAATATTAAAAAAGAGAACGTGATTAGTTTATTTTAATTTATGTAGTCCCCACCTCCCACATCAAACACCCAACCCCTATTATTCACTTTCCTTTCACATTAATTTTCGTAACGTTCCCTTTGGGTGCGCCACTAATCTATCATTAGCTAAAGCTTTTTTTAACTTCATGAAAATTATAATTAACTTAATCATTCCTCGATTAAGCAAATCTGTACTTGTCAGAATTCTTCTATTACTGATTTTATCGTATGTGTATAATCATGGACCAAAACAATATTGCCTAAATGTATAATTGCTGCTTTGCCTTTTGAATTCAATCTCAATGCCACGTCAAATTATACTTCATTACGGTTCAAGCAAGCCAAATCTCACCTTCCTTCTACGCTATCATGATTTTATTTTATTAATTAATAATTTAATTTTTTTATTAATATAAATAAGTCACATTTTCTACGCATAAATACATTAGTCATTTTAATCACATTAATTAGATATCCTTCTTGGATTTAAATGGATATGCACGATTGATAAAAAATATTATATTAGTATATTAACCCGTGTAATATGCAAATATATAAATGTATATATTTATTTAATTAAAATTATAATTATAATAAATTAATTTTTTAAAACTAAAAAAATATTTAAAATTAAAAAATTAAAATAACATAATTTGTGAAAATTTTTCAATTTTAAATTCTAATAATATAATATATATGATAATAGGATATAATAAAGAAAATTAAAATCTTGAAGATAAGAATAAAGATTTATATATTAAAAAATATTGAAATAGAAAATAATAGGATAATATTTTAAATCTTAATAAATTTTAAAATTTAATATTGCCATTTATTAGCATTTAAAAATTTAAATTGGAAGAGAGAAAATTAGTTTAATGATTGAGAGGGAGGATCTCACTCTCACAAGTGTGAGTGAAATTTACTTTCCAATGAGAAAAAGAGAGAGTGTCAAAAATCATTCAGATGAAGAGTACGGTGGTGAGTGTCTCACTCTCCAAAATAAAGTCTCAAAATTATAATATAAAGAGTTGATTATTTATTGATTTTAATAATATATAAAGTGTTATATTCATGAACTAATATAAGAATATATTATTGGATGATAATTTACATTTTTTACACCAATAGTTAATGAATCAATAATTTAAATTTTTATTAATATAAATAAGCCACCTTTTTTACATATAAACCAATAATAAGTCATTTTAATCACCTTAGATATCTTTCTTGTGATTTGGAAAATTAATTTTTGAGTGTCACAATCAAAAGGCAGGAACATTATTGACTCTGAGGAATCCAAAAGCATTGAGATGGTCCAACGGATACTACAAGGGCAAGCCTGCATGTAGCCCTGAGAAATATGACCCACTCTCTCGTGTTTTCCTAGCAATGTCAATTGTCAATTTGAATTTGAGGCTGAGTCATTGTTTATAGATTATTGTTATAATTAATTATTTAATTTAATTTTCTGGCAAGTCAAAGATTCTGTTCCAGACCCTTTCACCTCTATGGAAGAAGACGAGTGCCACACTGCAATCTGCAAAGCCAGGCATTTCCCAAAAGGTTTGTAAATCTGCTTCTAAAATGACTACTCCAAAGTCCAAAATTCACCATGAAGACTTTGGTGTGTGCAATTGAAGGATAGATAGATAGATAGGTGAATTCTAAGGTGAGCTACCTTAACAGGTATCTCACGGTGTACCCCTTGATTTAGGGGTTTTTAAATAAAAATATAATTTTTAGAATTTGCAATATAGTCCTCCTAAATTTTTTAAATTTACAAAATGGTCCTTCTAAATTTGCAATATGGTTCTTCTAAATTTTTAAAATTTACAATATGGTTCTTCTAAATCAAGGGTACACGGTGAAGCACCTATTAAGGTACATCACCGTAGAATTCCCCTAGATAGATCAACTTCTTTTTTGGGGATTGTGAAAATATACGATAATTAAATTATATATAATTTATTATGTAACCTATAGTTTTTAACGTTTCATAAATTTATTTTATCCTTAAATATGTTTTTAGTCCCTATAAATATAGGTCATTTTATTTTTAGTCCCTGTAAAAAAAATTTGGTTTTTCATCCCTATAAAATTTTTCGTTTGCCATTTTGGTCCTTATCATTAACTTTAAGCTTATGTGGCTAACAGAGTGTCACGTCATCCTGCCACATGTGATTTTTCTTCCAGCTTAATTTTGTTTTTAGTCCCTATAAATATGGTCTTTTTGTTTTTAGTCCCTATAATTTTTTTTTGTTTTTCATCTCAATCTCATCCCCATCCAATATCACAGTGTCCTTTTGCTTCTTCTACTGCATTGTTACACTTGAAATTCTTGAACTCTTCATGGTGGGTTTAAGGAAATAAATTCTTTATGTGTTCAATTTTTTTTGAAATTTCAATAAACTTGAATTCACTGTATAAAGTGAGAAAAACTTGTAACGACCTTTTTTTCTCTGCAATTTTTTTTCTGTCTATTGACTAACAAAATTCTCATTTGATTTATGTCTATATATGACCTATAACTTGATGTAATTTGTCCTGAGTAACAAAAAAAGGCTTGTAATTGTAAATCAAGTGAAAATTTTGTCAGTCAATGGATAAAAAAATTTGCAGAGAAAAAAAAGGTCATTACAAGTTTTTCCCACTTTATACAGTGAATTCAAGTGTATTGAAACTAGTAATGATCTTGTGCGATGCCCGGACTTGGTATTCAAATTATTTAAATCATGTGAAAATTAATTAACCTATAATATAGGTAGTTAAAATATTATTCAATTTATATATTGAAAAGAAAAAATTTTAGTGTACACTTTAATGAGTATTGTGTTAATAAGAAAATATATTAAAATGTATAAATGAAAATTTTAATAGACATATTTGGCTTTTTAAATTATCTCTTTGTACTTCTTATAATATTACAAAACTTAAAATTAGTAAAAATAATAATGTGAGCACTTAGTTGAGTAATAGACATATTTGGCTTTTCAAATCATGCTCAACTGAATATATATAACAATACTACTTAAAAAAAATAAAGATAATAGATATACCTATTAAATTACTATTATCAATTATGAAGAAACTCAAATAATTTAATTTGAAGAAATGATAAGGTATGATAATAAACATTGTGTACCCAAGAGAAAAAATAATTTAATTTAAATTTTACCTCACAATATATTAGTTTCTTTGTATATTTACATTATAATATATTAGTTTCGAATGTTATAATATATTAGTTTCGTCCTTTTTTAAAATTTATTCATTTGTTAATTGTTATCTTTTTTATGAAGGGTTGGATTATAATTTAAGTGGAGTATAGTTTATAATATCATATATAATAAATATATGATAACGTGTTACTATTTTAGTTTTTAAAATTAAATGAGTAGATATATTTCATTTTCTGTGTCTAATATTTATGTTTTGTACTTTGATATTTGTACAAAAAAGTTATAAATAAAATGAAGCAATTATACCTAATTTTGTAGTACATTGAATTTGGTCAATTGTTAAGTATTTATATTAAGAATTTAATTAGGGTGAGGATCACTTTAAGATAAAAAATTTGACACGTGGGAACAAAAAAGAATTGGCCACTAGTGAACAGTTGATGAAAATGTGGACAACTTTAAAATTATAGATTTCAAATAATTGAATACATAAATAATTTATTTCCTTAAACCCACCATGAGGAGTTCAAGAATTTCAAGTGTAACAATGCAGTATAAGAAGCAAAAGGACACTGTGATATTGTTGGATGGGGATGAGATTGAGATGAAAAACAAAAAAAATTATAGGGACTAAAAACAAAAAGGCCATATTTATAGGGACTAAAAACAAAATTAAGCTGAAAGAAAAATCACATGTGGCAGGATTAGTGATACTCCATTAGCCACATAAGCTTAAAGTTAACGACAGGGACCCAAATGACAAACGGAAAATTTTATAGGGATGAAAAACAAAAAAAAATTACAGGGACTAAAAACAAAATAACTTATATTTATAGGGACTAAAAACATATTTAAGCCTTTATTTTTTATACTATACTATATATCAACAATTCATTCAAATGAAAGTAAGCGGCACTTAGTTATAATTTATTTTAAGTGATAAATATATTCAGGGAAGAATTAAAAAAACAATTCATTTGTTTTCGTGAATCTAACTCAAGTTGTGTAACTTTATTTCTTGTTCCGTGAATTATCAATGACAACTCGCATCTTTTACTAGGGAGAACGACAAATAACATGCTGCTGGATGAAGAGAATATTATGTCTTTAATCTAGATGTGAAGGTTTGAATTGAATATGACTAGAATATCAAGGAGGTACGTATTTGACTTCTTAAAAAATAAAAAAAAATAGATAGAATACAAATATTTTTTTCCTTTTGTTTTAGAGAGTAATCATGAAACAATACAAAATTAAATAAAAGATAAAATAAATAAAAGTCTTAGATTTTTTTATAAAATAAAAGGTTAAATATTTTTTAATCCCCAAAATATAGTTAAGATTTTATTTTAGTTCATATAATTTAAAACCGGTAAATTTGGTCCCTCACAAATTAAAAATATCTCATTTCAGTTTCATCGTTAAACATTCGTAGCAAAATTTGTAGGTAAACTGTGTAATGAGAATTAAATTGATTTTTTTTTATTTTTGAAAGATCAAAATCATCAATTTTAAATTTATAGGGATTAAAACTAAATTTTAATTATTTTTCAGAATTAAAAACATATTTAATCCTAAAATAAATTAATTTTTTATTACATGTAAATATTATTTAAAGTTAAAAAATATTTTACTCTTTTTTTATAACTCTTTTGCTGAAGTCACTATTTTTTAATTCAATCTTTTTCTTTTGTCCTTTCTTCATATTCTTTCCGTTAAAATTATTTATTATTATTCCAACCATCAAAGGAAATTAACCCTAAAAAAAGGAAATTAAGCAAAAAAGGCATGTTGTGTCTCAGTCACTCTTATCATGGGTATTATATTTGTTTTAAGTCTAAATGTACATGAAACATATTTATGTATAGCAAAGTAAAGATAAAGAACTATGTCACTTTGAGTTTTTCATTGCATAAAAAAAATACATGGGAAAATAATGCCTCAATCTAGTAAAAATGAATTGGGTTAAATATGTTTTTGGTTCCTCATTTATTTTTTCATTGGTTTTAGTCCTCCATTTTTTAAAATCACATGTTTTTAGTCCTCCTTATTAATTGTACTCTGTTAAGCCACTTTTGTAGTTCCACTACAACGTTCCCGGGTAAAAATTTACAGAAAAATTCTTGCGATTTTTTCTCTAGAAAATTCATGTGTAGTAAATTTCCAAAAAAACCTCAATTTTTTTTTACATAAAAATGCTGCTATAAAATTTCTTTGCTTTGTTGTAAAAAAATCTATAGTAAATTTCCTGCAAATTTTAGAATCTAAACAAAATTTCCCTTGAACTTTGAAATCAGCAGGAAAATTCGAATATAAATCCATAGAAAAATCTACAAGAAATATTATTATGTTATCACTTAGCGGAATATAACTAACGACAGGGACTAAAATCATGTGATTTTGAAAAATGGAGGACCAAAACCAATGAAAAAAATTAATGAGGGATCAAAACCAAATTTCGCTATATTTTGAGGGACTAAAAACATAGTTAACCCAAATGAATTTTTCATAAATTTTTTTTCTAAATAATCACTTCATTAAATTTATTTTATTTTTGGGATAATTAATATAAAAATTTAAAATGCATTAATAATTTACAAAATTAATCTTAAGGTAACCATTTAAAATAAATATATTAGGTGCGCTATAAAATTATGATTATATCATTCTCTATCTATAAACCAACTCCTAAATCTAATCCGATTATCACATTTCATTTTCCTTATACATTGATTTTTTAAGGTTTTCCTAATTAATAAACTTTAGTGGTAACTCCAATTTTATTTTTTATTTTTTCCATTCTTGTCACAATTTATGTCGGACTTGTTTAATATGAGAGTGGAAAGCTTAAATCATAATCATACAACAATGCATAGATGATCAGTATTAAAAGTCATTTAATGGTCACATGATCAGTTAAAAAGTCATGTGACTTACTGTTTTAATTTTGACCATTCATGATAAGACTTAATGATCATGATTTAATCCTCACATTCTGACATAAACAAAGCCCACTATATCTCTTGTGTGTATGTATGTAAAAGATAGCATATGTAAAAGATATTAACAATTCATGCTCTTGCAATTTCCCAAACAACGTGGCCAATGGCATTTTTCCAAGATCCTTAGATTCTACACTTTTTATGACTTTAAGTTTCCATGACCCATTTAAACATCTCATCACTTTATTGATCAAGTCTTTATTGGTAAAAGTTTTTACAAGAGAAACAAGATGATACACATCTCATCACTTTATTGATCAAGTCTTTATTGGTAAAAGTTTTTACAAGAGAAACAAGATGATTAACAATATGAGTAGAATGTTTTTGCATATCTTGAATAGATTGACTATGCTTCATGCAAAACAATTCACATTCATGAGTTAATGTGTTCATCATAGCTCTCTTCACTTGACTAATTCCTTCATGAGTTAACTGTAACGTATCCCACACCTCCATGGACATTTTGCAAGTTGAGACTCTAAAGAACTCATCATAAATATGGTCAAGGTGTAGTCGGCCAAGTCTCAAGAAGAGGGATTAAATTGAGACGCTTTTTAGCCTGCCTGAAAAATTTAAACTACTTTTTTGATTTGCTTCTCAAGTTGACATAACTTGGATATCAGAAAATTGGTTATCAGAATTAAACAAGGGATCAATTAGAACCAATAGTTTAGTATTTGATAAGTGTAAAATTAGCGTTAATTTCATATAATTTTTATTACACTTATCAAAGATTAAATAGTAATTTATGTCCCAAAATATCCCTTTTTGTTAATATTTATAATAATTGTATTTATTTGACACAAATTTGAATATGATGCTATTTTAAATAGAAATTTGCTATTTTATGCAGAATTATAGCAGATTTGGGACAAGAGTGGAAAAAGCATCAGAATGGAGGATATTGCAGACTCAGAAATTAAATAAATAAAAGAAAATCAGAGAATCCTGCAAAGAATCTTTTTAAATTCAAATATAAGCAGATAAATACAAAATAATTCGGATAAAGGGATAAAGGGAAAACCAGATAAGATTAGAAGGAGATCAAGAGGTTAGATCCATAAATCAAGGAAAACAGCAGCGACCAGGCATCATGTGCGCTAAGCGCACGTAGAGCGCGGATGACCAGGCTTCATGTGCGCTAAGCGCACGTAGAGTGCTGACGGACAGGCTTCATGTGCGCTAAGCACACATGAAGCGCGTGTCCTGATTAATGAAGCCGCGCGTTGTGACGTCATTTAGTGAAGGGGAAGCTCCTGATTGATCAAGCTTCACAACAGTGACGTCAATTAATGAAAAGGCAGCCTCTGATTGGATTAAACACTCACCAGTGACATCACAACCTGATCCCTTGAAGGTTTTCCAAGTCTATAAATAGAGCCCTTTGAATAGGTCACAAGCAGGTCCTCGGGTCCCAAGACACTGATACAGAGAGAGAGTAGTATAGGATTGAGAAAGGTGACAGATTTCTCAGTAGTTTGTAATGGCTACCATGAGTAGCTAAGCTCTCTAGTAGGATTTGATGTAGTAGATTCAATCCCCTTGTGTATAAGAATTCTCTTTTCTATTTTATTTATGATTCTATGCTTGTAATTTATCGGTATCTTTATGCTGTGTGTAATGCATTAACTCCGCGCGTGCGCCGGGATGGTAGGCTAGTGCTTTGGATACAAAAAGTGGAACTCCGGCTAGTATCAGAGGTAGGTGAGCATGGAGCTGTTCATGAAGCTTATTCTCGGATTTCTAAAGATACTCGGGTTAGTCATATCGTAGCATAAGGATTGTATTCTAACGATCGGAGGTTCAGTGAGTGACACACCCCTCCGTAGGTGCCTTATGTGAAAGTATGGCTAATTCGATAGCGCTGATTGCAAAATACGGGGAATGTTCGGGGTCGCCAAATGCCACTTTGAATGCTTGTAGAGAATAGCTTTTAGCGTTTAATTATGATGTTATAGGGGAATTTGCGGGTCCGAAGAATTACCAGACATGCCTTATAATTATTGTAATTAAACAATGCTAAGGTAACTACAAGTACGATCATAAATAAGGGAAAAGGGATTCGAATGCACAAGGGGGGAGATGAAACGAAATCAAATCCTAGTCCTAATTATTATTCATCTCGTGTTATTTGTGTTTATTTCAGTATTTTATTATTCAATATTAAAACCAACCTTTTTTGAAACGTTTTATTGAAAATACAATTACTTTAACTTTACAAGTTAAAACCGCTCCCTGTGGATACGATACTCTACTTACTCTAAAACTACTGGACTACTGGTAAACTTGCCAGGAAACCCATCAAGTTTTTGGCGCCGTTGTTGGGGAGCGGTGTATCAATTTGTAAAGTTTTAGAAAATTGAATTTTCAATTATTCCAAAACTTTTTCAAAAAAATATTTAAATATATCTTTTTAAAAAAAATTAATTTTTTTATATATTTCTTTTTATTTTATATTTCTTATATTTCTTTTATTTTTGTTTTCCGTAATTTTTATCTAATTTCCTTTTTATTTTATTTTCTTTTTAATTTTTATTTATTTTCGTATTTTATTTTATTTTTTTTAAAAAAATTTGATATTTGAAATTTGAAATTTATCTGATCTTATCTTCAATACTTATCTTGTTTGAATTCTTTTAGAATTTAGGATAAGTAAATATCATATTTCAAATTCAAATTCTATCTTAGAATTTTACGATTTTATTTTTTTTTCTTTTTATTATTATTTTCGTTTATTTATTTTCTTATTTTTGAAAAAAAAAAAATTAAGTCCACCTTCCTGAGCTAACAATTGTTTGAGATTCTTGAATAAGTACTTTTGACAGGTATCTCAAAATCAATTAATGGAAGGAACACAATCCAGAAGGAGGACTTTGGGAGATTATATCATGCCTAAGGGGATATTTCATCATTCAAGTACTGCTCACCCAATTTATACAAAAGCTGTGGAACTTGAAGAATCACATCTTCAACTTGTTAAGGCTCAACAGTTCGCAGGATTGGCACACGAGGATCCAAATAATCATCTTTTTACATTCTTGAAACTAGTTGAAACTATGGGTTTTGAAGAGAAGGACAAAGAAGCCGCATGCTTACGTTTATTTTCCTTTTCTCTTGCAGGAAAAGCCAAGGATTGGTTAATGTCACACCCCAGCCGAAGTCTGAACAATTGGAACGTGGTAGCAAAAAAATTTGCAAGAAGATTTTGTTGCAAGCCATGTTGCATTCAAACCAAGGCACACACTTCTTCATTCAAGCAAGAATCAAAATATTTCTCTCATGCACCGATTCAAGATGATGTTTCACCCCATAAGCGGATCTTTGAAGATAGACTCAGGAGGTTGGAGCAGTCATTAGAAGCACTCAATAAGAAGATAGACAACCTTTCTCAGCCACCGCAAACAGTTCACTCTTATCCTATCCAGTCATCACAATTAATTTGTGACTTTTGCAGAGGTGATATCTCAACGGTGACTGCTCTTGATGAAAACAAGGAAGCCTTATTAAAATTGAATCAAGTCTTGAAGAATCAAAACTCGAATTGATCAATTGCCTCATGATTGAAGAGGAGGTTGCATGGCCTTAATGGAGGGGAAGTTGTCATAAATTAAAGCACAAGATGGAGTGCCAATTGGGGCTGGTTGTGGGCAGCCATACTTGGGAGAAAATTGTTGAGTTTTTGTTACAAATAAAATAGCATGTGGCTGTTACAATTAATCTTTAATGGTGCAACCAGCTTATGCTAAGATGGTAGGCTGAATTATGCTCAAAATAAAAGCTCACATGGCTGTTACATTTTCACTCTAATGGGGCGGCCAGAATTTTTACAAATAGTGGGCTGAGTTGATTAATATTGGCAGTTACCTTTTATTTCTTAAGTAGACAATTATTTGGCTTAATGTGGTTTTTATTATTATTATTAGTAGGAGAATTTGTAACCTTTTATTTCTGAATGGTGAAAGCCTTTTTATAGGCTGCGCACAACTCATGTAGAGACAGAATATGATTTGGTAAGAAAAACACAATTGTGAGAAGTGATTTCTCTTTGGGTTCTTGTAATCCAGAATTTGAGATTTATCAAAGGATTTCCACCCCTTTGTGTGTGCAATCTCTTAGACATAGCTTCCATCCTTGGAAGTGTGGAGTCTATCACCCATCCATTCCATTTTCTTTCTTTTCCACATTAAAAAATTCTGTCCCAGAATTTCTATGTATGAGCGCTGATTATTAAACATCAAAGTTGCAACAATTCTGTTCCATTTTTGTGCGTTTGATTATCACCTTAAATCTGGGCCCTTGTGTGCGTTGATATTGGGTCAACAAAATTCTGCTCTCTAATTATCTTAATTGTGATATCATTATGCTCAACAAGTTCTGATTGTTCCATCATTCTGGATGTTAATTTGTTAGCAAGCTGCTGCACATGTGGGATCCTAATTGGACGCTGGATTTGGTGAATTAATTTCTGCTCCATTCTATCTATATATGTGATGGGTTTATGATTAAAAATTCTGCACCATTCTGCCTTCACATATGCGCTGGATTTATGTATGAAAATTCTGCGCCATTTGAGTATATTTTTGGGCGCTGACTTTGTTCACTCAATCTGCACCATTTTGCTTCCAATTTTCTTATGCTGCTGAGTTTGTCTCCTTTTATCATAATTCATGTTTTAATTCCTTGTTTAAATTCTGAGTATATTGGTGCACATAACCTTCCTTTTTCTTTGTCTAAATTTCCAAGGCAGCAACATCATTCCTAGAGGTCCTAAATTCAGAATCCTAAACCACCCCCTCGGATTCACATCAGCTCTTTTCCAGACATTCAAGAAGAGGAAGTTGAAGAAGAGGAAATTGAAGAAGCACAAGAAGAGGAAGCTGAAGAAATAGAATCAGAAGAAGTTGATAAAGAAGATGAAGAAGAAGAATGTGAAGCCGAAAAAGAAGAGTTCACACATTCAGACAAAGACTATTTTTAGCTATATTGTGAAAGAGAAGGACTATCAGTTGCCCTTGTGCTAGAAGAAATACAAAATATATATTGGAAGTTTTCAGCAAATGCACCACTCAACTCTGAAGAGCAGTGCAATGATATCAACGATAATCTGGCTGAAGAAAAGGAAGAAAAAGAAGGTGCAGTAGAGGTAGAAGAGGAAGAAGGAGAGGATGAAACACAAAAGATGGTGCTTGAAGAAGAATCTGACTGTGAAAGGGAAAAAGAGAAAGGTGAACCTGAAACAGAGGAAAAAGGTGAACAGAGGGATGATAAATCAAAGCCCGAGGAAGGAAGGGAAGATATATCAAGACCAAAGACCGTGCCTTATCCAACCAGTCCTGGAAAGGAAGATCAAGAAAGGTATGGTACAAGTAATGATCCTTCCAGACCTCCCAAAAGAAAGGCATGAAAGTACACTGACCAGAACAAGGCAAAGAGAAGGAAAGTCATGCTAAAATCAAACTCAGAGCCTAGAGCCAGATTGAAGATCAAGTGGTCAGGAGTGTTTCATATCAAAGATCCATGCAAGGCAAAGAATTTGAGAGCAACCAATGGTGAATCATTAAGGCTTAAAGAGAAGAAGACTCATGCACCTGAGAGCAAAAAAATAAAGAAAAGAAGAGTCAAGCCAAGGGAGTCAGAGGCATGGTCTAATTCTAAAAGAAGCCCAAATGCTTAAAGACATTTCACACTACAGGTTGCTCCAAGGCAATGTTATGGGGAGCCTTATGTGCCAAAGAAAGGAAGGGTGCAGCTCACAAGCTCACCAAAAGATTTCAGTATCAGCCACCCTAACAAAGCAGGTGTCGAGCTATAAGACGTTAAACAAGCGCTTCCTAGGAGGCAACCCAGAGATTTTTAAGTTTTTAGTTTGTTTTCTTTTGTTTTTTTTAGTAATTAGGATCTTTCATTTTTTTTAGGATTTAGGAAATTTTCAAAATTAATTGGAATAAGTTTGTGGAAAACAAAATATTTTTTTTAAGAAAACAATAGGGAGTAGCAGAAAACGTGACTACAAATTGCAAATTCTCATTCTGCTTTCTGCGCTTCAATTGCGCTAAGCGCAAGAGAAGCGCACAATTGCAATTTTAGTCACTGTTTTCTGCGCTTCACCTGCATAGCAGTACAAAATTTTAAAAAATCTATTTTCTCATGTACTGTTTCTCTACTCCCTAAGCTTTTTTTTTCACTTTTTCCACTAACAAACTTCAATCAATTTTGAAACTTTCAAATTTCATGCATTTTTTTATTTAATTTTTTTACCAATTAAAAATCTTCATCTATTCTGTTTTCTTTAGGATAGCAACTTTAAGATTATGAATATTATTATCTGCTATCTTTAATCTGTGTGGAACATGAAGAACATTATGCTTGATTGGAATACTCTTTGTTTTGTAAGTTATTAAAATGGAAAGTGTTATGCTCTATCTCTTTAAAAAATTTTAAAACTATCACTTTCTATGGATTAATTGAATACTTGCAAAACAAATGAGTATATTCTGTTTTTAGGAAAGCATTACCAAGTGCAGTAAAATTTTTGTTGAAAATAATTCTTTATGCATGCAATTGGTTAATGATAGGCTTCCATGTTCTTCATGAATGGGTATAAGGCATCATTAAAATAAATGTGCAACTAATTGTTGTTATTTGATTTTTCAGATGCCTAGGAATAAATTGCTAGTCTTTCCCGTGGCTTTATCTCACGAGGAGAAGGCATAGGGAAAAAGATCAGAAAATGTTATCCCATGAGATTCCCGAGTGCACAGGCTGCTGCAAGACCCATACTCAGGCATGCTATTTGAAGAGTTCCGGATATTCTAGCAGTGGCCTGGGGACAGACCTATTCTTCCAGGAGGGAGGTGAAGCAGTAGCAGCTGGAGAATATAACAAGGACCCACAGGATACAGAGGATGAAGATTAACATTGGTGTTTTTTTTTCTTTTCTTTCTTTTATTTTCTATTTTCTTAATTTTTAGGACCCCTAATTAGGAATTTTTTTATTTCTTTTTATTTGTAGGATTTTTAAAATTTTTAGGACTTAGGATTTAGGAAATAAAAAAAGGAAATTTTTTGAAAAATCTCTGAAATTAGGCAGTTTAACTAACCAGATTAGGAAGAAAAAAGGTCTTGTGATTAATCCCACAATCAATTAAGATTAGAATGCTTCACATGAGAATCAATCAGGGTAGTTAATTAAAACCACTAAATATTTTTCAAGGAATTTAGCCAAGTAACCGGTGAGTTGAGAGCCCAAACAGTAAATTGAGAGTTTTTCACTGCTGTCTGTCAATTTTTATTGGTTGAGTTTTTAGATCTTTTGCTATTTTTGGTAAATATGGAAATGAGAAAGGCAAAAATTTGTTTTTAATATATCTGCCCAGAGCCAAAAAGCCAACCTTGATACAATTTTTCCAATTTTTGAATACCCATTTTGAGCCTAAATTGTTTATTCTTGTTCACCCAAACCAAAAGAAATATATATCCTGTCCCTCACACATTTGGGATAGAGAGCAAGGTGGCAAGTAGAAAAATAATGGGAAGAAAAGGTTGAAATTCCAAGGAGCAGGTATAGAAAAACAAAAAGAAAAAAAAAGCACTCCCCCTAAAATAAAAAAGAAAAAGTGAATAAACTGAATAAGTTGGGGGGAGTGCATCTTCAAACAAGGAAAGAGGCCTGCAAAGAAAAGAAATAAATCAAGAAAAAATGGTGGAAGGAGAGAAAATCAAAAGCAACATCCAAAGATGCTCTCTATTCTAGATGTTTATTGTTTATCCAAGAAAAACCATAAATTCTTGATAACCCAGCTTCATTACAACCTTGAAAAGACCTTTTGATCCATATCAACCATAAACAAGCTTAGGAACTAGAAATGACTATCAATATTAGTTGTTCAACAGTAGTGAAAATATTGAGGGAAACAGTACCCGTGAGCATGAGTGAAGTTCCTTGGTATTTGTTTATTGCTTTAATTACTACTCCTGAGAAAATTCAAATTGATGTTTGTGTTCTGATTTTGGTTGAACTATGGTAATATCACTTGATCTTAATTTTTCCTAAAATGAAAAGTGACTTCTGCCTAATAAAGAGATAATAAAAAAGTTTTTCTTGTAATTGTTTTGAGAATCATTATCAAGGGTATTTTGAAAATTCTGACTGCAAAGGGTGTCTTGCTTGAGGACAAGCAAGAAAGTAAGTTGGGGGGTATTTGATAAGTGTAAAATTAACGTTAATTTCATATAATTTTTATTACACTCATCAAAGATTAAATAGTAATTTATGCCCCAAAATATCCCTTTTTGTTAATATTTATAATAATTGTATTTATTTGACACAAATTTGAATATGATGCTATTTTAAATAGAAATTTGCTATTTTATGCAGAATTATAGCAGATTTGGGACAAGAGTGGAAAAAGCATCAGAATGGAGGATATTGCAGACTCAGAAATTAAATAAATAAAAGAAAATCAGAGAATCCTGCAAAGAATCTTTTCAAATTCAAATACATGCAGATAAATACAAAATAATTCGGATAAAGGGATAAAGGGAAAACCAAATAAGATCAGAAGGAGATCAAGAGGTTAGATCCACAAATCAAGGAAAACAGCAGCGGCCAGGCTTCATGTGCGCTAAGTGCACGTAGAGCGCTGACGGCCAGGCTTCATGTGCGCTAAGCGCACATGAAGCGCGTGTCCTGATTAATGAAGCCGCACGTTGTGACGTCATTTAGTGAAGGGGAAGCTCTTGATTGGTCAAGCTTCACAACAATGACGTCAATTAATGAAAAGGCAGCCTCTGATTGGATTAAACACTCACCAGTGACATCACAACCTTATCCCTTGAAGGTTTTCCAAGTCTATAAATAGAGCCCTTTGCATAGGTCACAGGCAGGTCCTCGGGACCCAAGACACTGATACAGAGAGAGAGTAGTATAGGATTGAGAAAGGTGACAGATTTCTCAGTAGTTTGTAATGGCTACCATGAGTAGCTAAGCTCTCTAGTAGGATTTGATGTAGTAGATTCAATCCCCTTGTGTATAAGAATTCTCTTTTCTATTTTATTTATGATTCTATACTTGTAATTTATCGGTATCTTTATGCTGTGAGTAATGCATCAACTCCACGCGTGCGCCGGGATGGTAGGCTAGTGCTCTGGATACAAAAAGTGGAACTCCGGCTAGTATCAGAGGTAGGTGAGCATGGAGCTGTTCATGAAGCTTATTCTAGGATTGCTAAAGATACTCGAGTTAGTCATATCGTAGCATAAGGATTGTATTCTAACGATCGGAGGTTCAGTGAGTGACACACCCCTCCGTAGGTGCCTTATGTGAAAGTATGGCTAATTCGATAGCGCTGATTGCAAAATACGGGGAATGTTCGGGGTCGCCAAATGCCACTTTGAATGCCTGTAGAGAATAGCTTTTGGCGTTTAATTATGATGTTATAGGGGAATTTGCGGGTCCGAAGAATTACCAGACATGCCTTATAATTATTGTAATTAAACAATGCTAAGGTAACTACAAGTGCGATCATAAATAAGGGAAAAGGGATTCGAATGCACAAGGGGGGAGATGAAACGAAATCAAATCCTAGTCCTAATTATTATTCATCGCGTGTTATTTGTGTTTATTTCAGTATTTTATTATTCAGTATTAAAACCAACCTTTTTTGAAACGTTTTATTGAAAATACAATTACTTTAACTTTACAAGTTAAAACCGCTCCCTGTGGATACGATACTCTACTTACTCTAAAACTATTGGACAGCTGGTAAACTTGCCAGGAAATCCATCAGTATGCTTAAGATGTTTGTGAATGAACTGTTTTATGATATTTCTAAGAATCAGATAATAAAACTGAGTTGATTCTTAGTACACGAGATTTGGTTCTTAAGTTGATTTAGTAAACTCAATCAGAATTACTTAAGAAATATTCAAGAACAGAATTTGTATAGTATAATAAGATTCTTTTCTTAAGAAGTAGTCTTTGTTAAGAATGAAAACCATGATGCAGTTAGAAACAACAATTATAATATGAAAATAATAGAGTGAGAGAAAGAGAGAAGCAATTTTTTAATATGAAAGCAGGAATAGTTAGAAGCATTGTTGTAATTCTTAAGAAACAGTTTACAACTATCAGTTGGTTCTTTAGAAACATATTTGATTCTTAAGCAGATTCAGTTAGCTTAGTGTTACGAAATGAACTTAAGAAGCAGTTTGCACTAAACAAATTCGAATGTAGATAAGTATATAAAGTGAAGGGAAGAAGTTCTAGTTCGACATCCAACAAACCTTGGGCTACGTCTAATTCCCACACAAGGTGAGATTTCTAGTAATTTCTCAAAGTTACAAGTATTCTTTGTTATCAACTACCTCTTCAGGCAACTCACTAAGCATTCTTCTTACAAAACCTCTCCAGGAGTCCAAGTATTCTTCTCGCAGAGCCTCTCCAGGCGTCGAAGTAGTGTTTCCTATCCTCTCCAAGCTTCCCAACTCACACCCTAGCTAGGATTCACTCTCCAACTAGGTTGATGAGATACAATTAGAATAGGGTAGGATAGAAAGGTTTTCTTGAGGTTCTAGCACACACTGTGTGGATAAACTATAAGGTTCTCAAACTGATTATGATTATGGGTAGCTCTCTAAATCACTTAAAGAGTGTATATAAACCATTACAAAGCAAGAGGAATACCTACTACATGATATTAGCTAAGATAACATAGGTAGGTTGTGAGAATAGAGATGAGAAGAGGTAAGAAGCAACTTTTATGTTCTATTTCAGACTAGTTCTTCTCCACCTTGATTTTTCGGTTCAGATCTTTTATATAGGGTTAGTAAACTAGTTCTTATGATTCTGGAGCGTTATGGGCACAAACTACCCATTTTTTTACCGTTACAACATTTTTTCGTACGTTACTGCCTCGTTAGAAAAAGTCAGTTTGCTTCTGAGCTTTGCTCCTTAAGAGGTCTACTCTGAGGTATCTTTTTAAAGTGCATTCTGAACCGATGGTCATTCCTTATGAGGTTGATCACTTGATAATATTGAGTCAACAAGCATATAATAGTTGCAAATCATGAATTCAATCTTTCTTTAGAATTTATTCAACCATCCCTAATCTTAAGATGAATCTTAATATTAAGATTGTACTTAAGATTCTTGACTTGAGACTATCTTAAGTTGTACCTTCTTATCTTACTCAAGGATTACAAAACCTTTTTAGATGTTTTCTCGATTCTTTCTTAATCAATGCATGGGATGATACAGTTTAGAACCTCTTTCTTTTAAGAACCTTTCTGACCGGACTTAAGAACCTTTCTGTTGTTACTTCTATGATGACAATATTTTCTGATTATGTTGAGAAGCTTCTGATGTAAATGCTATTTTGGTCATTGATCCTTCTTAAGTCTTTTATTTCTGATGCAACCATTCTAGTTCTGTCATCTAGGTCTTCTTCTAAAGTTCTCAATAACATGAGTTAACTTGCTTCTGAGATTGCTTCTTGATACGTTGTTAGTCTTGCTTCTTAGATTTGCTTCTTGGTTCTGTTTTTTGATTCTGCTTCTTGGTTCTTGCTTATGAGTTTCTTGCTTCTGCTTCTTGGTTCTTGACCAAGCTTCTCGCTTCTTGGTTCTATTTTTTGCTTTTGCTTTTTTATTAAGCTTCTTGATTTTGCTTCTCTGATTTGCTTCTTAGCTTTAACCAAGTCTTCTTGATTGATGATACTTTATTTTTATGAGAGAGAATTCTAGAGAGAGAGAGTGCACAAGTGTGTGCAGATTCATTTTGTTAAAAGCATTCATTTAGGGCTTTGACCTCATTTATTACTGTTAGGATTTGATTTTTAATTATCTCGAATTCCTTAATTGATGACATTTCAATTATTTCGAATTCCTTAAGTCATGGCATTCTAAAGCCATTTCAAAATTTTCAGAAGAAGAACAATATTATCTTATTTCGAATTCTGATTGAAAATATTGTTAACTTAGAAAATACTTGAAGCAGAGTTAATATAGAGACTTTGGAAATTCGGAAGAGAAGATATATTGTGAATTCAAAAATGTAAAGAGATGTAAATGAAAGATATTCCAAATCAGGTAAAGGACAATTCTTTTATTTAAGTCCAAAATTTGAATTACATGTTGTTCGAATACATTAGAAATACACTTAGATAGGAAATTGTCCTAAACACCTAGAATATTAGAAAAGAAACTATCCTAAGGTATACTAAATACTTCATTCTTGTCTTCCATGCCTTTTCTTCTTCTTTCATCCAGCACAGGTCTGATAAAATCTACATTCTTTCGAATCTCCTCGCACCTGAGGAGGAAGATCGAAGTCAGCATGAAAAATAAAAATGGATCTATTTTGGCTATTACGTTCAATCTAATATAAAACTTTCAAGAAGAAAGATTGAAAAAGCCAATGACTTTGGCTATTACGTCAATCTTATAAAAAATGAAGTCATTCCAGATTAGATTGAACGTAACAGCCAAAGAAATTAACTTCTTCATATTCTTTGAAGAAATTCTATGAAGAGATTTCGAAAAGATGAAGAGAAGAGAAAAAGAGAAGAATGAAGAAGTTTGAATGAATGAAGTGTAAAATGAACTCCCATTTATAGGAGTTAAAAGAGCCAAGAGCCATTAATGTGCCACTGTAACGTCCAATAAGAAAAAGCACATGTAAAATGAGAGGACGGTGGCCGTTGGTCTTCACAACCTTTGTAATGACTAATAGAAATATGCCACATAGCATAAAAGAAAGAGAAATTCAAAATTCGAATCAACATATTTGAATTCGAAAAGCTTGAAAGGTACAGAGTCAAGATAAAGAATATTTTCGAAGATAAAGCAACAGAAATTCGAAGACACATCTTTGAAGACTTAGAAGAATTCTGAAGAAAACAGAAGACTCATTTTTCGAAAAGATAGAAGATATCAAGAAAACAGTTATTGGAAGTTATGAAGATCAAGACAAGTGTCACCTAGTTAGTGGTTGATTTTCAAAATTTGTAATTAGTTTTCTGGATAGCAGAAACGTGGCAAGCATCTACGCTGCCAACACATAGGGTTGCTGATGTGTCAAGCATGCATTAGTTAGCCGTTAGGATTGGAATCTATAAATACTAGAACCCACAATGTAATAAGGGTTGGCAAATCACTCACTCAAATTCTCTGAAACACCTTAACGTCCGAACTCACAGCGACAAACAGGTTACAAAGAGAAGAACAGTACGTGATGAACCCATCCAAATTTATCTTAATGCAATTGTTCTTACAATTCAACTTTTCTTTTCTTTTGTTTACATTCTGCAATTTACATTCTGTAATTCATTTCTTGTACAATTTCTTACTTAAAACTTTTACTGAAATTTCTCAAAATTAGTTTATGAAAACTCATGTTTTAAACTTGATAGAATTTTGAATCAAGCAATTTTATGGAAATTAAGTTCTTTGATGAAATGTTGAATCAAATCTTTTTAGAACTTATTGTTTCTGGATTTCTAACATTTAGAAAATTAATTGGTGAAATTCTGAACCATTTAATCTAAGTTTCCAGAAAATTCATTCTTTTGATCATTTGAACACATAAACCCACTTTTTTAAAAGAGTCCCGTAAGAGGATTTGATTCTAATCCCCAGATTGCTCGTAGAATCAAAGTGATAAATCCAATTTTTCGAACTTGTATTTTATCACCACAAACAATTACTTCCTTCCACCTTTTAGAGAGAGGATTCTAGAGAGAGGGCGCACACGTTGGAGAAGAAGGAGGAGAAGGAGACTTGCTCATCCACACACCCCACCACCTCTTCCGCGTCGCTTTTGAGTTGATTCCAAGTGAGTATAACTCACACACTCTCACCACATCTTGTGTATGGTCCCCTATGATCCCCATTCTTCCTTTCCCTCTTGTTTATCTTGTGATTGGTTTGCTTGAATGTATTGTCCTTGATTATGTCTATTTGTATGGTTAGAAATTTCTAGTAGCATGAACTAGGGTTTATCCTTATTTAGGGCTTTGCCCATAGCCATGTTATTGCTATAATGTTTCATGAATCAAATTATATTAGTTTTTAATGAGTAATACTCATGGGTTTTGGCCCTGGTTATCAAGAAAATGAATTTGGGTTTCAGCCCTAGTTAAAATATAAGTGTTTTGGGTTTTGACCCCCATTTAAATTTGGGTTTCGGCTCCCAGTTAAAACATGGGTTTCGGCCCCAAGTAATGGCGGGTATTAGTCCCCATGGGAGACGCTCCTTGTAGTCTAAGCTTAAGTCTAGCCCTGGTGAAAGTGATAATACCTCATCTTCTGGGCAATGCAGGTCATGCATATTATGTATTGTTAGGAGTTGAGAATTAGCTTGTTATGCATGTTGATGAATTACAATTATTGCATAACATATGCCTGTTTCCCTAAACTGCCTGCATGCATAGTTATGCTCACTGAGGTACTAGTCTCACTACATGTTTGTGGCTATATTTTTAGATGAACAAGGTCCCCTAGGATGGCCGTTGAGGGAATCAGAGTTGTTGAGATTTGATGTCATTTTGTATAGCTCAGTACATTTGATGTTTTGATTATTTAGTATATTGTTATGTATTCTTTTAAGGGATACCATTGTACATGTGTAGCCCTTTTTAGGTATTTCTATTTTGTTGAGGGCACATGTATGTTAGTATCCCACCCATGTTAAGTATACAATATTCTAATTATGCTTATGTACACATTGGATTACTTAAGCAAAATCATTTATTGGTTTGAGAATAGTTCATTTGGGGCTTATGCCTCCAACAAGAATAAATCCTAGGTTTTTCAGAATTAGGACGTTACATTATAGTATGAGAATAGTTCATTCCAATTGGATCCTCTTTTTTATCCTAAGTATCAAATTTCTAACTATTTGATCCTCTTTTTCGAACTCTTATTTAATTTGAAAAATACAGCAAAACAGTTCGTATGAAAATGCCTCCAATCTTTAATCTCAAGATCTCCTCCACTTTCTTCCAAAAGAGCCTAAATCTCAAATCTGATTCATCTTCCATCATTTTTTTCGAATTTATATTCGAAATACTTAGCCAATTTTGTTATCTCAAAACTTTCCATTTTCTCAAATCTTTGCTTCTGGAAAGCTAAGTCTGATGAAACTCTTGTCTAAATTTCTTTTATCTTTTTCGAATCCTTCCAACCAATTTACCATCCAGAAAACGTTTTTATTATTCTATTCATTTCTTTCAAATAAGTAAGAAGACAAAATCCATCTTGATCAGAAAAAACCTGAGGTTTACATTTCTTACATGAAATTCGATTTTTTTAGGATGATGTTGTCCCATATTTTTGAATTACTGACGAGCATTTTCTTTGATAAAACTTCCATGAAAATATCTCATTCCTTATGCTTTTATTTGAAAAAGATCAAAGAAGAGATGTTCTCTCTTTACTTGATTTTTCCGAGAAAGTCATACCTTTTTGTTGCATATCATTTTTCAAATTTCCATTTAAAAAAGATGCCAAAAAATGACAAAAATGCTATTAGTTTTAATTTAGTTGAATTTGAAAACAACATGCCCCTCAAAGTGATGCATCATTTTCGAATTCTTCCAACAGAAGAGGTTATATCAGATACAAAACACTCAGTGAAATTTTCACTACCAACACTTAGTTGTCTGGAATTATCTGTAAGCTTAGATGCATTATTATGAAATATGGAGACTAATCACCTCAATGTTTTATTAATGATGTGTATATGATTATGGTTAGTGGACGACGTTGTCGACCTCGTGGCACACTACCACCCGTTCAAAACCCTGACCCCAGTTGTGATCATGGACCCATTTGTCCAAGGCCTAGCAGAGTTCTGGAAACACCACCCTCCATCCTTTTCCAGAGCTTATGACTCTGAGGTGGCTGATGCATGGTTCAACGCCATGAGTAAGATCTTCGGGGTGATGGGTTGCGTCGATGAGTTCAAGGTGCGATTTGAATCTTGAGGGCTTGAGCGGTGGAGTGAGGCTGAGCAAAGTCCTTCTAGAGTTGAACGAGATGATCTTCTCCATGTAATAGACTAACTGTGAAGATGAGCAACAATAAAACATGGTGTATGGTGGAGGATTTGTAGTAGCTGTCAACTTCTTCTCTTCTAAGCTCTCACTCAAAATTATTCTCCGTTTTTCTTTTTTTAAAAAGGAATCTTAACTCGTTTGGTCCATAAAGAGGTCGAGTCACCGATTTTCTTAAGATCTGGTTGAGTCGAATCGGTTTCCATCGGTTTAGATACATTTTCGATCTAAAATGTTGCTCAGAATAGCCATACCACCGGTGCCAGTCCGAGCCGATTTTTACAACACTGAGAAAAACTCATGATAGTAAGATAAATGTTTATGATGCAAAAACAAAGAAGTTCATAACATAATAGAAACAAATTATGACATTAGACTATGGGAGTTATAACATGAGAATTAAGAGTTATAATCCAAGGCTAAAATAATTATGATATAAAATTTAAAATACTTATAATAGACTAAATTGAAATGTTTATAACAAGAGGAAAAGAGTTCATAACCTAAAATTGGGATGTTATTAACACATGAAGAAAAGAGTTCATAACCTTAAATTGAAATGCTTATAACTTATGAGGAAATGTTTGTGACCCATAGGAGGAGAGTTATATCATAAATGTTTGTTACACATCAAAGAAGAAATTATAACAAGAAACAAAAGAGTTTATAACTCATTAGGGAAGAGTTTATAAGACAGGTCAAAAATATTTATAACTTGAGGAAAAAAGGTTTATAACCTAGAATAGAAATGCTAGTAGTTAACCCATGAAATTAGAAAAAAAATTAATTGTGTGTTTGTGATGTATATTTATGATTGTTATTAACACTTCAAACAATTTATTAAAGATCTCATATTCTAAGTGTTTGTGAATCACGTTTCTTATTGATATGCACTGTTAGAATAATATTAAAGATCTTGAATTCTAAGTGGTTATGATGCATGTTGGTGAATTTTATGAACTGTGGAAAGCCTTAAAGTATAGGGGAAGTTCTGTTGGATTCTTGAGAGAAATGGATTGTGATTCTAGCCTTGGTGCCTTGGTTATTATGGCCTTAGTACCTTTGATGTACCGTGAGAATCCCGCAATGTGATGTTTCAGCAAGGCCCTATTGTTTGTATGATCATGAATCATGGCATTGTTCATGGGGAAGCTACAATAGGGTATAGTTGCGATATGCTCTGAGGGGAGGCACTGATGTGCCTTGAGAGTGTACTTGGTGGGGAAATATGTTTCCATGGTCCAGTGCACAACCTGGAGTTGGAGCGAGTACCGAGCGACAACGATCACCCTGATGATCCCCTGGCCATATAAGGATAAGTGGAGATTGTTTTTGCCCCTAAATCTTGCAAGTAATAAATATTGTGTACCTGGTTTCGCCTTGAGTTGGCGATGGAAGAACTCTAACTCCCGATCGCTTCGCCCAATCACTGTATGGATCAATATATTGATATTGGGATTGTTGAAGATATTAGTATCAACATATTAAAAGGTGTTGGCACTGGTATTGTTGAAGATACTAATATTAATACGTTGAAATGTTTGAAGGTGCACCTGAGGATCATCATTAAGTCTCCATTCTCATGACATCGGTAACATTGTGTCTAAGAGTTTTTGCATTGCATATATTGATTGTTGTGAGGATTGGGATGTTGAATGAAGTTCTTGTGATTTATCTTCCTTATTGTTTATATATGTCTTGATGATTATAAGATTAATTGTCTACCTTAACTCATACGTTACTTTCTACTAGTATGATTTTTCAATACTTTCTCTCACCCTTTTTTTGTTGTTTGTCTTCTTGTTATTTGTTGTCACGCTAGATGGATGCACTTGTGGGAATCCTATCTCTTTAAAGTGGACCGCGACTTGGGAAGAGGTGAAAAATCTTGTATCAAGTTAAGCTGGATCGTGTTTACGTCAAGAGTCCTTATTTTTAATTCTTGAGTCTTGTATATAAGAGCGTTTTCATTTGAATTGTACATATAGAAAACTTTCTTATAGAAAAATTTGGAAATTAGGGGTACTAGTTTTTGCAAGTTACCTAAAATATTTTGCTTTAAATTTCCACTATGATAAACATGTATCTTTATTCTTTTGAAAAAAAAAACTCTCACCTTTCCTTAAAATTGAAGTTATAAGTCTATGTAAAGTTAAGTAATATCTAGCCCAAGGGAGGGTGTTACATTAACAAATTTGGAACCCAAGCAATGGAGATTCTATTTTAAAAAAAAGGGTTATACTCACCAATCATATTGACCCCCCCGCTAGCTAAGCGGGCAATGGAAACCCCGTGCTAACACTGTGTAGTGTGTTATTTTGTACGCACGTAATTAAACTAGGCCTAATATATAATTCTTTATATCACTTGTTTTCACAATCAAAATGGGTTTTTTTTTGTAGGATGAGTGGTCACGACCTTAATCTCTTTACTTGCATTCTTTTGGATGAGATATTGTAGTACATGTGGAGCCCTTAGAGACCTATTTTCTATCATGTGAGGACACATGTGCAATTGTATCCCATTGAGCCTATAGATCTACATTATATGTTGTATTGAGACAATGTTGGCATTTTGCTGGATTTTCTGAATAATGTATTGTTGTTGAGCTTAGGTAATTGTTGGATTGCCTAAGCGTTTGTATATGTGACTGTATGTTGATATCAATAATGCGCGAAATAATTTCATAACAATTGGACTGTGGATTTGAGTGACTCCTAAAGCTAGTTATTATCTTTATGCATTATTATGAAATTGAAAGACTGATCACCTAGATATTTTACTAATGATGGTAGAGTATCATGGCCGGCGAACGGAGAGGCAAGTCGCGAGCTAATCCCTCAACACCTACACCACCGGGTCCAAACCAAGACCTCGTGGTGGCGGCTCTTCAGATGCTTCCCCGAGTGATGGGGAAGCAGGCTACGACGACATGGGAGCAGACTGTGATCAATGCCGCAATGCTTCAGGAGCTGAGCCGACGACCTAGAGAGACACCACCACCACCACTAGTAGTCGTGGACCCCTTTGTCCAAGGCTTGGCGGAGTTTAGGAAACTCCATCCGCCATATTTCTCTGGAGCTTACGACCCCGAGGCGGCGAATGCATGGCTCAACACCATGAACAAGATCTTTGAAGTCATGGCCTGCACGGACGAACTCAAGGTGCACTTTGCCACCTACTTGCATCTGAGGAAGGCCGAGAACTGGTTGAAAGGAGCTAGGGCCATATCGACTCTGTTAGGGACTCCTCTTACCTGGGAGGTGTTCCAAGCATCGTTCCTAAGGAAGTACTTCCCAAACCCTGTGAGGCAACAAAAGGAGCTGGAGTTCTTTCAACTGAAACATGGTACCATTTCTGTGGGCCAATAGTGGCCAAGTTCGAGGAGCTCGTCAATACCACACCCTACTCCAGGTCAATCCCAATGAGGGTTGGAAATGCTCACACTTTGAGTCGGGGCTGAAGTCCAAAATCAAGAGGATTGTGGTCGTTCTCCAATTGAAGGATTTCTCGACATTGGTCCCCAAGTGTATGGTGGCTGAGCAGAGTTTGGTGGAGGAGGGACCCAAGCCCGTCGTGGAGGCTTGGGTGGATGGCAAGAGGAAGAGGGAGGGGGCTCCTACCGGGAGAAGTACTCGGGCACAATTACAGGGAGGAATGGGCAAACAGATTACTATCCCCTCCACTACTATTATTACTCTGACTTGCCCTAAGTGTGGCAAGGGCCACATGGGCGAGTGCTTGTTTGTCCAGAAGAAATGCTACTACTGTCATGAGGTGGGTCACATGGCTAGGGAGTACCTGAAGAAGAAGAGGAATCAATCCAAACCCCAAGCTACTGGGAGGGTCTTCACCCTTAGCGGGAAGCAGCAATTAAGGTTGATAACCTGATGCAAGGTATGTGTACTCTGAATGAGACTTTAATGATTGCACAATATGATTATGGAAACCCACTCATTTATTGTTTATGATTGTGTGGAAAGATTAAACCTGCATGTCACCCCTCTACCCTTTCATTTGAATGTTCTTACCCCGACCAAAGAGGCAATCCCCACTCCCCTTGTTTATTTGAAATGTCCTATTGTTATACATGGAAAGACCTTTGAGGCCGATCTGATTTTTGGCATAGATTTTATCTTGGGCATGAACTGGTTATCTCATAATCATGTCATGCTTGATTGTTTTAACAAAGAAATTGTTTTTCAAACTCTTCCTTTTCCTTCAAGGGAGAGACCACTATGTTTGCTTTCTAGTTTGACACAGATTTCTAAATGCTTGTTTGATGGGAGTCACTATTTTATTTTATTTCTTTCCTCAACCGTAGAGTCTAAATCTGACGTGAGTAGTATAGCCACAGTTAGGAAGTTCCAGGATGTCTTTCTTAGTGAGGTAACCACCTTACCTCCGGACCGGGAGGTTGAGTTTTCAATAGACCTTATACCGGGAACAAGGCCTATTTTTAAAGCCCCTATAGGATGTCACCTTTAGATATGAGTGAACTTAAGAAGCAACTAGAGGAATTGATAGAGAAGAGGTTCATTAGGCTAAGTGTGTCTTTTTGGGGAGCATCAGTGTTCTTGGTTAAGAAGAAGAATGGGAGTATGAGGCCGTGTGTAGACTTTAGGCAGTTGAATAAGGTAACAATTAAGAATAGATATCTTCTACCTGTGATAGATGACCTTTTAGAACAACTTAGGGGAGCGTTTGTTTTCTCTAAGATTGACTTGAGGTCAGGTTACCATCAGATCAAAATAAAGAGTGAGGATATTCCCAAACTTGCCTTTAGGACTAGATATGAGCATTATTAGTATTTGGTGATGCATTTTGGCTTAACTAATGCTTCACCTGTGTTTATGGATTACATGAATTGGATTCTCCAGCCCTACCTGGATAAGTTTGTCGCTGTGTTCATGATCACATCCTTATCTACTCCCAAACCTTAGAAGAGCATAAGCAACATCTTAGGATTTTGTTTGGAGTGTTGAGGGAGAAGAAACTTTTTGCCAATCCTGAGAAATGTGAATTCTGGATGGATAGAGTTCATTTCTTAGGACATATCATATCTAGAGAAGGTGTGTCGGTTGACTCTAGCAAAATAGAAGTTATGGTTGAGTGGGAGACACCCAAGTTAATCACCGAGGTTTAGAGTTTCCTGGGTTTAGTCAGTTACTACAGGGGGCTTATTAAGGGGTTTTCCCAGGTAGCCTTGCCTCTTACTCAACTGACCTGTAAGGGTCATGCTTTCGTGTGTGATGAGAAATGTGACAAGAGTTTCATGGAACTCAAGGAGAGGTTGACCACCACACCAGTTCTAGTATTGCCAGACTTGTCCAAACCCTTTGAAATTTATAGTGATGCGCCAGGTAAAGGTTTGGGCTACGTTTTAATGCAGGAGAGGAGAGTGGTGGCCTATGCTTTAAGGCAACTTAGGCCCCATGAGAAAAACTACCCTACCTATGACCTAGAAATTGTAGTCGTGGTATTTGCCTTCAAGATTTGGAGGCATTGCCTATATGGGGTGAGGTTTGAGGTCATCAGTGATCACAAGAGTCTCAAGTATCTCTTTTATAAAAAAAGAACTCAACATGAGGCAGAGGAGGTGGTGGAATTCTTGAAGGACTATGACTTTGAGCTTAAGTACCACCCAAGCAAGGCCAATGCAATGGCCGACGCTTTGAGTATGAAGTCCCTGCATGCATCATCCATGATGGTGCAAGAGATGGAGTTGATGGAAGAATTTAGAAACTTAAGGCTAGATGTGAGTTTTGAGGGGGTCAGTCTATTTAGGTTAGAGGTCACAAATGAGTTGAGAGTTCAGATTAGGGAGGCCCAAGCATTAGACTTAGACCTCTAAGCCTGGAAGGGGCAGTCGTGTTTCTCCGAGTCAGGAGATGGGATGATTCTCTTCCAAGGAAGAGTTTGCGTCCATAAGGGGGTAGTTTGAGGCAGGAGATTTTGGAGGAGACTCCTGGGAGATAGTTCACGGTGCATCCTGGGATCATCAAGATTTACCAAGACTTGAAGAGTATGTTCTGGTGGATGGTATGAAGAAGGAAGTAGTGAAGTTTGTTTCTAGGTGTCTTGTATGCCAACAAGTTAAGATAGAACAAAAGAAATCATCAAGAACACTCCAACCCTTAGAGATCCCAGAGTGGAAGTGGGAGGCCATAACTATGGACTTTGTGATAGGGCTGCCTAGAGTCCCAACAGGTTTTGATGCCATTTGGGTCATAATGGACTGGCTGACTAAGTCGGCCTATTTTCTACCTATCAGGACTACCTATCCTCTTAGAAAACTAGCAGACCTGTACATCAGGGAGATTGTGAAGCTCCATGGTGTACCCTCTAGCTTTGTGTCAGATAGAGACCCTAGGTTCACCTCTAGGTTTTGGAATGCTTTTCATCAGGCTTTTGGTACTAAGCTGGGGTTTAATACTGCTTTCCATCCTAACATTGACGGTCAGTCTGAGAGGACCATTCAGACCCTAGAGGACATGCTTAGGGCTTGTGTGTTAGAGGAGAAGGGTAATTGGGATAGGTATATACCTGCCACTCACAGAATTTGCCTATAACAATAGTTTTCATAATAATATAGGTATGACACTCTATGAGGCTTTGTATGGTCGGAAGTGTAGGTCCCCACTTTATTGGTTTGAGGTGGGGGAGAGAACTTTGCTAGGTCCGGAGTTGGTTCAGGAAACCACTGAGAAGATCAAGAGGATTAGGGAGAAAGTATGTCTATGACCCTTCCCACATCATGAGTTCATAATTAGTACAATTAAGGGAAGATCTAATAGTTCCCATAAGACCTGCGCAGATTATTGACCGAAGTGTCAAAACCCTGAGGAACAAGACAATCCCGTTATTAAAGGTGATTTGGGCAGGTCAGTCGCCTAAGGAGGCCACATGGGAGAAGGAGGATGAGGTTTGGGCTCAATATCCAGAGTTATTCGTTTGAGGTAAAAATCTAAGACTTTAACTAATCAATTTTGAGGACAAAATTTTAATTTAAGGGGATAGAAGTGTGACATCCCAAACTGTACAAATAAATTTCATAAATCAAATAGGATTAGAAAGGTGTTTTTGTAAAAAGGAACTAGGAAAATGAGGGTAATAATTAGTGAGAAAGGGTGGGGATGGGAAATTGGAATTCCTATTCTGCAGTAAGCTCGCTTAAGCGAGAATGGTCTCGCTTGAGCGATAGGGCCCTCACCTGAGCAAATCTATCAGTATAAAGTATAAACAGGGGAGATGGTTTCTGGCTTTTTCTCTCAAGCGAGAAGGCTCTCGCTTGAGCACAATTGAGAGGAATTTCAGAGTTTGGCCTCTTACTTGGTCTCGTTCAAGCGCAACTCCCTCGCTAGAGCGAAATTGCCCCTCAATTATGAGGTTTTCTCTTTGACTTGCTTTCACTGAAGAGACCAAGTTCTTACTTGAGCGAGAGCGCGAGTCTTGCAGACCATCTTTTTGGCTCGTTCAAGCGAGCAAGTCCTCGCTTGAGCAAGAATGCGCAGAACAACTTTTAATGTGTTTTCTGATTTAGGGCTTGGCATTTATGTCTCCCACCACACTTTTAGGTAGAGGATTCTAGAGAGAGAGAGAGAAGGAAGAGCAAGGATCTTGGATATAAGCCTCAAATCTCTAGAGGAGCCTTGGATCATCATTCTCCACCACTCAATCATCCTATTCCTCTACCCTTGAGGTGAGTGTGGTTCACCCAATCACTCCGATCTTTCTAGAATCATTGAATGACCCATATTCTGTTCTCCCTTACTTATTTATCTTACTTGTGATTGAATGACCCCTTAGGGCCAGGGATTGTTGAATGTGAAGATTTCCTTTGATGTTTGCCTAATCCTAGGGTTTACAGTTAGGGTTCCATGTTAAGTTTGAGTATTGATAATGCACTTCATGAAATGATTTACTTATCCACAATCATGTTCAATAAGTATCACAACTCATGTTTATGAACCCTAATCATGTAAGAATACTCATAGGCCTCTGGCCAAAGAGGAATTTCAATTGATTCATGGTAAAAATCATGTTATTCATGTTTGCTAAAATCAATCACGGTTTAAAGGTACGGTCCTAATGGCTTTCAGGAACGAAAATTACTATTAGTTTGAGCTCAGTCTAGCCATCACAGAAAAGTGGAAAGACCCCTAGAATGGTGGGTTAAACACTTCACATCTAATATCAACATTTCTTGTTATTTATGTCTGATGAACTGATTTGATTCATGTGGTGATTGTTGCACCTCATATGCATGTTCTCCCACACTGCATGCTTTACCACACTCACCGGGACGTTAGTCTAACCACACATTACGGATTTTATGTTCAGATATGCAGTGTTATCGACTGGATGCTTGACCGGGAGCCAGGAGTTTATGGTTGGGCTTGGTGTGGCCCAATCCTTTGACTTAAGATTATTTTTTTATAGGTTTTACTTGCATTCTTTTGGATGGGATATTTTAGTACATGCGGAGCCCTTAGAGACCTATTTCTATCATGTGAGGACACATGTACAATTGTAACCCATTGAGCCTATAGATCTACATTATATGTTGTATTGAGCCAATGTTGGCATTTTACTGGATTTACTGGATAATGTATTGATGTTGAGCTTAAGTAACTATTGGATTACCTAAGCATTTGTGTATGTGATTGTATGTTGATATCGAAAATGCGTGAAATAATTTCATAAACTTGGAAATTTTGTCTCGAAGGGACATTATTCTCAAGTTCAGGAATTAGGACGTTACAATTGTCAACACATATTGTATTTTGTATCAGAGATTTAGGAGGCCATAACCATATCATTAATTTGTATGAGATATGCATGTTAGTATGTTTTGTTAAATGGTTTAACAAAAGAATAAAATTGAAGCGATCAAATCCCTCGAGGAGAATATTAAGTCATATTTAAATGTCTTCCAATGCATGACACTCGTAAAGGCTAGAATCGGTTAAGTGTAGGTCTTCCAAAGCAGGGTATCTTTATCTATATTAGTAGGGTGCAATAAGATAAAAGTAATATCCAATTGTTAATCATTGGGTTTTGGCTTAACTAGGTTATATTCAATAGGATTGAAATTAAAACCTAGAGGCATTTAGTTGGGTATCAATTCATAAGATGAATTAGAATAACAATTATTCACCTAACTATCCAAGAGTTGTATGTGATACAATTGGAAAACGTTTTCCTACCTAAATAACCTTTTTTTAAGCAATCAACTAAAGCTTACTTAAAATTTAGGTGAAATATGGATCTTGACCCACTGGAAAATCTAGTGACGGGATTTTCTTATTTTATGTTGAGGGTAGTTGTTTTGAATCAAAATAGTGGGAGACATATTTAATTAAATACTTCGTTAAATATGTTTAATATGTGATACTTATATGCATGTTTTTCTGTTGATAGATTACCATAACAACAAACACTACTTGTAACGTCCTAATTTCTCAATTAAGGAATAATGCTCGTTGGAAGCACCATTCCCTAATTTACAAGATTAGTTTTGCAATATTACCGACATCGAATTAAACAAACATCACATAATACATTTAGGTAATCCAACGTTTACATAAGCATTCACCATCAATATAACAAATATACAATTTCTAAATAACAATAACATGCCACAAGTGGCTAAATCTGTACTAAACACTAAATCAAAATAAAGCGTATACATCAATATCACAAAACTCTAATGAAATCAAAATGGCATAAAGAAGATGACCCTTGGCCCTCCAAACCTCCAACGTCACACTTAAGTTATGGTTCCTGTACATCTAAAAATAGTCCACAATTAAAACGTGTAATAAGATTAATGTTTTAGTGAGTATAACTATACATGAAGTGTAGTGAGGCACGCAAATGAACATTCCAACATGCAACAAGTAGAATAAAACACCTCATTCATGTTAGAACCACGGGAAACACTAGAAGGGGGGTTGAATAGTGTTTTAAAACTTTATTGAATAATTTTGGAAATCTTTGATTTAATATATCATTTAAAAAGAACAACGTTTAAAGACCAATCTTAAGATCATAGTTTAAATGAAACATGCGGAAAATAAGAATGATAAGATTGATAATCTTTCAAAACGGTCTTAAGATTGTTTTAAATGAAAGTTTCTCAAAGTATCTTCTGAAGATTATTACAAGGAGTATCTTTTAGAATGGTTTCTAAAATACTTCATCAGACTGAAGATCGTCTGAAGTTTAATTCTGGTTCTGAACTGAATTCTTTAGAGACTCACTTCAGACACCTATTTCAGAACTTCTTCAAGATACATTCTCTGTAATATCTCAAATGATATGAGAGAGATTTGAGTTTTAATTATCTTTGAAAACTTGTTTGATTGAAATTGTTATGATATGGTGATTATGAAAATACTTTTTAATCCCCAAAGTAAATGCAGAACTGAAAATAAAAGAGATTAAGGGAAAAGAAACTTAGGCATAAAATTTATCCTGGTTCACCCACATCACCGCGAGTTACATCCAGTCCCAGTGGCAAACCACCACTGGATTTTCCACTATCTGAAACCACAGATACAAGTATTCTTCACAGCCTCTTCAGGCCAACCGAGTATTCCTCACGGCCTCTCCAGACCGACCAAGTATTCTTCACGGCCTCTCCAAACCAACCGAGTATTCTTAGGCACACATGGTCTATCGAGTATTCTTAACGGCCTCTCCAGACCAACCGAGTATTTCTTTGTTTTCAACTACCTCTCCAGGCAACCTATACAGTAGTCTTTTCTACCAAGCCTCTCCAAGCTCTAGACCAAGTGTACTTTCTTTCACCAAGCCTCTCCAGGCTCTCAGACACTTATTCAAGTGTAGAGTATTACTACTCAATCTAAGTTAGATGTTCGCTAGAACCTCTCAACTCAGATTCTTCATGTACATAGAGATTACTGAGTACATACTCAGGATACAATCATTACAAACTAAATACAAGGATAGACAGTGATACAAGTGTTTGAATTAAATACAATCCCTGTCTTTTCTATGAGGAATACATCCCCTGAGAGTAGGCTAACTAAGATATGAAATTAAGCTCCAGCCTTATCCTCTAACCATTGGTTTCCATGGGTTACATTCTCACCCGTATCATTGGAATACCAAGGTATCTTCAAAGCTTCAAACCGTACCCAGTTTGATAGTCATTTGCTTAGCATGGTTGTTTTCAGACCAACAACCAACTTAATTGATCAAACAGATCAACTGAACAACATGACTAACTGACCAGCTAGTCAGTAGCCTGATTGATTCGAGAACCAACTCTCTGGTCAAACTTTGTTGACATATTGATGATCCACTTTAGCTCAAGTCAACTCTTGTTAACCATTTGGCACTCAGCCTAGTTAACTCTATTTGGTTGGGCAGTTAATCTAACTCCCACAACTGGTTGGGTGATCATGCCAACTTGGTTGTGTTAACAACAACAACTGGTTGGACCGACCAACATCTTCAAATCCAATCTTGAGGCTATTTATATGTTCTGCTTGAATATAGCCGTTGAAGATGATTTATAATACCGTTGAGCTGATGATGATGTGGCTCATATAGCCGTTGTGTAATAGCTTCTCAAACAGTTGCTTCTCCTTAAGCGAATAGGTGCACAGACGATCTCGTTCTGACACTTGTTTTTGTGCTTCTTTATGAGAGATATTTTGATATTGTTTTGCTTACTCTCTCTCTTGAATTTCTTCTGCTTTTGCTTTCTCCTTCAGCTTTCTTCTGCTTTCTTTTGGATTGTATCAATGAGAAATATCCCTTGAAATACTACCGTTTAGAGATAGCATTGAATCCTCTTTAATCCGTTGTGAGACACGCTTCTGAGGGCTCTGACATGTCTGAAATAGTACAACGTAGGTGCTGCTATAAAGCTGCCACCGTTGTTGCTGCGAATGCTGCGTTGCAGAGATTTCCTCAGTGGTGTATGAAATTCAAAAGCACCAGGAAAGGTCTCTGTGTTCATTTCCATAAATATGCTTGAGAAGGAAACGTGTAGCAGAGAATGACTTTTCTCAGCAATCTTCAGAGAGCAAAAGTCTTCATACTCTTCAGCAAGTAGTGCTACGTCGGAATTCAGAAGGCTTCAATGCTTCAGACGGATTGAGACTTCAGACAGATTGAAACTTCAGACAGCTTCACCACTTCAGACTGGTTGATGCTTCAGACAGCTTCAATACTTCAGACGGGTTGCGTCCTTCAGACAACTTCAATCCTTCAGACAGGTTGCGCACTTCAGATGACTTCAATACTTCAGACTGGTTGAAACTTCAGAAGGCTTCTTCCTTATGATAAGAGAATTGTAGCTTCATTCTTCTTTGTATCTTCTTCTTCTTCTTCTTCTTCTTCTTCTTCTTCTTCTCTTCTTCTTCTTCTTCTTCTTCTTCTTCTTCTTCTTCTTCTTCTTCTTCTTCTTCTTCTTCTTCTTCTTCTTCTCTTCTTCTTCTTCTTCTTCTTCTTGTATCTTCTTCTTCTGAGATAAAGATGTTGAATTGTATGTACTTTATTCAACCATCTTTCTTCTTGCTTTGTTTAGTCTTCTAACCCATTCTGAACAGCAGCAGGTGTAGATGCAGTAGGTCTGCGCACGCAAGTCCTTTTGTTGCAGGTGCAGCAGGCGTTGCAGAAAGTCTTTGCTATATTTCCTTATTTGTGTAAGACTTTGATCGAGGTAGAAAAGCATGTCTAGCTTTATCTGCTGAATGAGTGTACTCCATTTGATGAAGTGTGCTTTATACTTTGCAAACGTCCCCAAGAGATCATTTCTTGATTTTGACACGTTCAATCTTCAGATGATAGACTGCTTCATATTGTCTTCATTTCTTCAGATGATAGTTGTACTTCGGATAGGTGCATCTTTGAGTCTTCACTTCTTCGAATCTTCAAATAATCTTCGATTCTTCATATAGTCTTCAAGTCTTCAACTTGGTTGTAGATTCCTCTTCTTAGGATTCTGCATTTTGTTCTTCTGATCCTGATCTTCTGAATGCGATTCTGATTATCTTCTTCTTCTTCAGATAATTATTCTGACCTGAAACACAATCAACAAACCAATACCTTTCTCAGTAGAATCTGTTTACATAATCTTATACAATTCTTATATAAACTCATTTGTCCTTAATATAATTTTATTTGTTAATCTTTAAAACTTAGGGATGCTAAGTCTTATAATCATGTTTAAATACTTAAACTGATTTATAGACTTCACAATTCATACATCAAATAAGTATTCCATGACACAAGGCCCATAGTCTCAGTGCACACGACCTCAAGCACATAATCACAGCGCACACGCCTTCAAGTACATAGTCACAACACACAAACCCTAAAAAACAATTACATAAACATCACACACTATGTCTGGAAGAGCAAAGCTCTTGGCCTACAGACCCTCAAACACAAGAATAATCTCAGTCAATAACATAACGAGTCCATAATGTTAGGCTTAATTCTCTTACTTGTACCATTTCAATATTTTCCCCTTCATAGACATTTGTCACACATATCAAAACATAATGTTTTCATACAACAATCCCTAGGGCATAGCAAAACGGGAAATCATTCATATTTGGGAGTAGGGAGTATTAGTCATGGGTGTGGTCTAAAACAGTCAAATCATCGTGCATTGTGCCATGAGTCAAAATCCTAACCCTAAGGACTTAACCTTTCAAAATTTCAAACAAAATCTCACATAATAAACATAGCACATAGCGCAAAAAAAAATCAAGTAAATCACAATCAAAGCAAGAAAGGGAAACCAAGAAGAGAGATCATTTAGGGATTACGAACACCATGACATTAAGTAAGCGAGATAGGAAAAGTGGGTCTCAAATGACCCGTAAGTTCCTTTTTGAAAATTAGATTCGTGAATTTTTGCTTGAGAGAAAATCGAGCCTCATGCATTCTGCCTAAAACTCGTTTGAGAGAAAATCCTTCGCTTAAGCGAAATCCTGGCAGTAACTAACCCCTGCTCATTGCCTGAAACTCGCTTGAGCGAAATTAGACAGTTTTCTATCAAACTTGTATGATATTTTCGCTCAAGCGAGGAATCCTTCACTTGAGCGAAAATTAGGCAGTGTTACACCCTTGTTTCCAGTTTCCGTTAGCTCAAGTGAGCCAGTTCTCTCTTGAGCAAAAATGAGGCAGTGTTTTCCTCTATTTCACTGCTTTTATTAGTTCTATTTCTCATATCCTAGCTTGATTTTTACTAAGCTTGTTTATGATTGAAATTTGGGGTATTATAATTGATCCTGTCTTTAGAACTATATAAAACTCCAAATTTTTATTCAAATTCCAAATTTCTATCTTAACATAATTCTTCATTTATGATTTTGTTATAATTTCTAAAGCCTAATTTTTAAGATATTACACTACTAGTAACCTTTCACTGTGATCTGTCCTTGAGAAGAACAGGTTGTGTGGAAAAATTTTCTACACTGGCATAGAAACCTGAGGATTGTCCTTAGGCATGAGAAAAAATTATATGTCCTAGAACAACTAATTCCTGAAGCACCCGCTTCAACTGGCTCGGTAGGGATGACACTTGGACCCAAACCCAATTGGTACATGCAAAAATTACCCGTAATGGGTAGGGTAAATACCCACCAAATGGGTCTGGGTCTGGGTAATTACCACATTTTTAATGGGTACGGGTACTTTGGAACCATATCCTACCCATACTCGCACTTATATAATATATATAATTAATATAATTTATATACATATGATTAATTTAATATATATAGTATTAACTAATATTTTTCCCAAAAAATTAATTAATGTTAATATATATTATAGTCACAAAAAACATTAATATATACTACTAATTTAATTAATTTAAATGTTATAATTTTGGAAATATAATTTGTATTCATAAACACTAATAGAAAATCTTGAAACTAATTTCCATTCCCCGCTGTTCTTATCTTTCATCCACTTCCACATTACTAGGGTTGTTTTGTAGTTAAACTTGGATGATCTATGAATTATTTTTCATTTGTGCTAGAGTGATTTTTTAATTATTTTTTATTTTTAATGAATTTATTATTTTTATAGTTAACAAAAGTTCGGGTAATGAGTATGGGTACATGTACTTAGGTACCCAGCGGGTAAGAGTTCGAGTACTTTTACAAAACGCGGGTATGGAGATGTGTACTATAGTATCGTACCTAGACCCTACCCATTGTCATCCCTCGGCTCGAGAGCTAACTGATATGCTTATAAGAACCATCAAGATAACGCTCTTGATGTAGGTTGCTTTATGCCTGCTACCATAAATACTAAACTCCAAAAACAACACGATTCAAGCCCGCCCGATGTACATATGGACTAAACCCAGTATTTTAGCAGGCTTAGAAAGCCTGCTATTTTGATAAAATGAGCTAGGTTTATAAAACCGATAATTCGGGCTCAATTTTTAAAAATCATACTCTATAATTTAACGTACAAGTTGGAGTTGATCGGATGGACTTGACCATTTTACCAGCTATATGAAATAAGTGATAACACTATTACAGTGTAAACATGCATTATTCGAAACAATATCACTAAAACAATTTAGTAAAGGTCCAACCCATTTTGGTAAAAAAAAAATTATAATCTTATGGATCTTTGACTTACTGTACTACCTTTGATTAAAAAAAAAACTTATTATACTACCAAACAGGCTATGTTTAGGTCATGAGCCAGTAGCCGCTAATATCCTCAAAATGGCCTTTGTCATTATGATGAAGTTCCCCCACTTATTCCCACGTTTCAAATCCCCCAAAACCTTTGAATTGTGTCTCAATCAGGAGGAAGAAAATGGAAAGGTGATAAGGGTAAAGAGAAAACCTATAGAAAGGGTTCCCTGCACTGTACAGAGAGACTATACTAATACATCTCTTAAATTATGTCCAACCGTGATCATTGAAAAATTCGAACCAATCAAGTAATAAATATACTTATACCCAATTTGAATTTGGTAAATTTACATTGAACTATAAACAATAATTGACTTTACATTTGAACATGAGGACACCCTGTGAATTTTACAAAAGATCACTACACTAGCTTAATTCTTTCAATTAAATTGAATTTTAATACAATATAAAAATAAAGGACATCTAAGCTCTAGCTGTAGTATTCTTTTTGTTTTAATCACATGATATATCCTACACAAGAAGCAATCCTCAAATCGGGAACATTCACATTATGATGAAGTTACTAAAGGGTTGGGGCTCAGTTGGCAACATAAACTGAGATTGTGGGAAGAGCTCCCGAGTTCGATCCCCACCAAACACACTCTTCGAGAGGGGTGATGAGCCTTAACTGTGACTAAGCCCGGATTGCCCCTGCTAATAGGAGATACCCGTGGTTAATACCAAATAAAAAACATTATTGTGGGGCTAGCAGAGATTTTTTCCATTCATAAAACTCGAACTCAAGACTTTACTTAAGGAGAATCAGAATCAAACATGTACCACCTGAATTAATCCGTCGGTATGACCCTAGCTATAATATGATCTTTGAACTTTTCCCAGCCACATGCAACATTTGGGATTGCAGGTGTTATTTATGTCCGTTTTCCGTTCTTGGTGCGTAGAAGATATTGTAACATCCTTTTCTCCATGTTTTTGTTTCCCTTCTGTTTCCCTTGTGTGTACGTTTTGCTTCCTCGTTTTGTTAAATTCTCTCAACCTGCACTAATGAGTTGTGGACCATTCCATTGAGGATCTCAATCTTTACCATGTGATGGTGGGGTCACATTCAGTACCCACTAGGACTTGTTTTCACTCCCAAGAATATATGCCATTCAATGCTACCATTAGATTATAACATGGTTCGCAACTCATGAAAGTTGTTTTTGTGTAGTCACAAACTCTGCCTCTTTTTCATTTCCCTAGCTATTCTTTACTTTCCTCGCTCCTAACCCATTTTGGACTAATGGGTATTTACCTTCTCTGTTCCAATCATCCAACAAAACCCCTGTTTTAACAACCCTGTCTCCACTCTTAATTAAGGTTATCTTGTTGACTCTAATGTTAGAGAGCCTATAAAGTGTCTAAAATCTGACACAGAAAGTTCCTTTTCCACTTGATAATGAGAGTAACAAGTTATCAACTTTACTTTTGTATTTTTCTAATGGATAAAAGGTGTAGATAAAGTGTTTATATAAGCTGGCAGATTTTGTCTTTAACTTGCACAATTCAACAACGAATACGTAGAGATGTGACGTTTATATAATTGCACACTAATTGTCCAATTAGAGGATTGTAATTTGCATCTAATTAGAATAGTTAGGCCAAAAGGATTCATAATAATCAAAGTATATATAGTTGTTGTTCCACTTACGTATCGTTAGGAGAGAATTGAAGAAACATAATTGAAAAAAAAAAATGCAAGAAAGGGAAATATAAAATATAAAAGAAGAAAAATTAAAGGTCATGATCATTTCCATTTCATATTGCGCCTTCAATGATTGACTAGAATTGCAGCCATGTGAGGTACATGAGGACTACAAGCATTGTAAGATTATTATCCAACCACTATATGTCTCAGTAAAACTCTTTTATTCTAAGCTTGGAAAATGATACCCAATGATCAACGTATAAGGTGATAAGGGGATTTGATTTTTGTTAGATAGTGGACAAAAATAAAATAAAATAAAATATTTTTTTTTTGCTTTTTTACTCATAATGGTCTGGTTATGGTCTAAGTGTACATGGCATGTGATGTGAACAAATAGAATTGAATTGTGCAAATTCCACCGTATTGAAAATTATATATATATTTTTGCCGTTTTGTTTATTTAAATTTCATTTCCATCAATTAAGTTTTATTTGATCCAAAATAGTCTCCTACCTTTTAAAGATGTCATATTGTCTTAATTCATACTTCCTCTAGTCTAATAACAAATACGCTCTATGTTGTATGGATATCTTTTTACAATATAAAAAAATAAAATAAAAACTAGTTTAAAAAATTGATTAAAAATATTTTAATAATAATAAAATATTTAACATAAAAAAATTTTAAACGCTTAAAACTTTTAATATTGAACAATATCAAATTAGTTTAATTGATACAAAATATTTTAATGATAATTTATAAATATCTTATTATGTGTAATATTGTTTGAAGAAATTTATGTATTAATTAAAGAAAAATAAAAAAAATATATTTGATAAAATACTTTAACAAAAAAGAAATTAGTATTAATTGAATCTGATTTAATATAAAAGTTAAAAATGCACATCATATACTCATAGAAATTAATTTACTTTCAACAAGAACTCAAATTTATTATATAAAGATAAAAGATAAATTAATAAATCTCTTGTGTGATACTTGATGTAGCAGTCAATGTGAGCTGACTTAGGCTAAGATCACTGCACATTCACAAAGACCATTATGATTAATTAGGTGAAGCAATAGCATTGTATGAACTTTTGCTGCAAAAGCCATCATTGGGCAGAAAACTTCTTTCTTGCATAATTGTTGGTTAAAGTCACAAATAAATTAAATATAAAATCACATAAGATATCCTAAATTGCTACTAGTTGTAGCAAATAGTGATTGGTCGCACTAGAAGAGGATTGTGAACCCATGCAAATTTTATCTGCAAGGTCAGAGATTTGAATTCTAGAGTTGCCACTTTTGGGAGAGCTTTATTTAACCACCACCCGGCCGAGGGTTAAACTCAACTATGTCGGTGTGGGATTTCCGGTCAAAGACCAAAAAATATTGTTACTAGTTGTGTAACGTTGTTTAATTATGTGATGGTTAGAGTCCCGGATATACACAGATACATTAAATGCTTGGAAGTAGGCATGACAACGAGGCAGATTGGGGGGCGAGTTTCGCTCTCCCCGTTCCTGCCCTTGTATAAGTCGAGGCGGGTTCAGGTTCTGTTTTAAAGAGAGCAGTTATGAAATTATGAAGTCCAAAACCCATCACCGCGAGTCCCCGTCGGGTTCAGGGAAACCCGTGGGGATTTCATCTTCTCTATTTTTCATTTTTTTCTCTATTTTTATAACTTAAATACATGTTTTTAAATATGTCATATATATAATATATTCTAATTCAAAAAATATTTAAATATAAACATTCATAATCCTAAAAAATAAGAAACTAAGAAATATATTATATTTTAAGGAAAATATATAAATTATATTTATTAATTAACTATTATTATAATTAAAATTATTTAATTAGTATATCGAGGTGGGTTCGTCGGAGGAGGAGGGGGGACGGGTTCTTGTACCCCAAATCCGCTCTAGTTAAAGGCAGAGTGAGGTCAGAGTCTGGGTCAAATTTTACTTAAACCTGATCAAAGCGAGTTTTTTCCATTAAAATCGGGGCGGGTTCGAGTTTCAGTCTTACCGATGAAATTCAGCCATCTATAGTTATACCGAATTGTGCAACATATAGTGTAAAATTGGTCCCCTGTTCACAGTTTGATAAATTGAAATAGATGGACTTCTTGACTTTTGAATCACAAGGAGATATTCTAAAATTAACGTGTAATTTAAAGAGATTTCTTGCATTTTAGTCAAAATGATAGTTATGGACCGTCATTCTATCTTAGGAAAAGTCCTAAATAGTAATAAGATGGAGTTAAATTGAATAGTACGTAATGTTATGTGACAAACTTAAATATTAAATATGTATCCAAAAAAACTTAAATATTAAATAGAAGTAGTTAAACCCTAACTAGCACCTATATTTTTTTAGCCTAGTAATAAAAGTACGATCTAATACTAAAACAAGCAAAAATTAATAAATGAAACAGAGACAAATTAAATTGCAAAAACTTTTTAATAAATACATCTATGAGGAGGAGGAATTAGCTTGATGCATGTTAAAGGAGACCCACAAAATTGGGTGCTCAAACCAGAATGGGGCAGCATGCGGTATCATAACGCATGAGGAATGCATGGTGGTCCTGCTTTTATGAGAACAGATCATTAAACTGTTGAATTGGATATATATATCTATCTAACACACACTGTTCCAAAGGGAAAATGAAAAACAGTAAGTCCCCACTCCTGTTACCCCAAACAAACAATACCTCTAGCTAGCTCCAACATTCAACAATCTTGCAAAGTAAGGGTAAAACCCCCCTAACCAACAAATGCAAATAGATGGTAGTTTCATTTCAAACATTGAAAAGTAAAAAGATGATATGAATAAGGGAAATGGATGGATAGAATGAGGGAGAAGGGAGGACCACATAAATGGTCTGGTGATGTCACCCACTTTAGTCCTTTTGTATGATAAAGGAAAAGAAAGGTGTGTCAAAAGCCAAACCCACCATTGCATATCTCTGCTCCTCATTTCAGATTGCTCATTCGACCAAAAAAAAAAACATTTCAGATTGCTCAAGTTTAGAATTGGAGAATATTAAGGAAAAAAATAAAAGCTTAAAGTCATTTTCTCTTTTTTTAAAAAAAAAAAATAAGAATGACAAAATTTTCACATAAATATTGTAAGTCTGAACTTTTCAAACAAGGAGATGCATATGTACGTGTGGAGATTTTTTTGAAACAATAATTATTGGACACCTAGTGAACGATAGGAATTAACGAGAGATAAATTAGAGAGTAACGTTATGCCGAATCCATGTTTGAAACGTGATTTTCGGATAAATGATAAACCAAACACACTATTAATATTTTTCTTTAAGGAAGTAGTAAATAAATTTTAAATTATAATAAGAGTGTATTTGGTAAAACTAGCTGAAAAGCTAGCTGAAAATATATAAGCTAGTTGATTTGATTGAAAGTGTTAGGTAAGACTAGATGAAAATGGTAAAATAACATCATTGATTATTAAATAATTATCAATGAGGATTGTTAATGGATAAACTTAATTATAATAAATTTTCAGCTAGTAGCTGAAAAAGAGAGTTTTTTTTTTTAAATAGTCACCGCAAGTAGCTTTTCAAGAAAAGTTAGGAGCTACCTAAAAAAAGCTACTTATCAAATATTGATTAAGGGTATGTTTGATAAAACTAGCTGGTAGCTGATAAACTAACTTATTGAATTAGAAGTGTTTGATAGAACTAGTTGATAAGCTAGTTGTTAAATGTAAAATGACATAAAAGGACATAATTATATAAGTTTATTATATAAATTCTGTATGTGTTTTCTAAACAAAAATATATTATTATGTAATTATAATTTTAAATTTTTTAAAAAATAATCAAATTCTTATTAAACTTTTAGTCATAAAATATTTAATTAAAAATTTAAATAAATAGTGAAATTGATAAAATAAATAGTAAAATATAAAACAATTTCATAAAATTGTAAAAAGAAAATAATAATTTAATTAATTTGTAATCTTTTTAAATTACTTATTATATAAGTAATAATAGGTAAAAAGAAATTGAAAGGTTTTTGTCACTAAAACTGAAAATAGGTAATAATAGATAAAAAAGAAATTAAGGATAATAAGGGAAATGTATTAAAATATAAGTGATAGTGATGGAAGAAAATTAAACAAGCTACAAATTATAAGCTAGCTGAAATAACATGTAGCTTATAAGCTAGAAGATCCTAAAATAAGCTACTTTGAGGTACCTTACCAAGCACTTTTATCTTGGTCAAACTAGCTTCTAAGCTAGTCAAATAAGCTAGTAGCTAGCTTATTGTCCAGGCCAAACACACTCTAAATAGTTTCAACTAATAATTTTAGCTTTCATCTAACTTAAATGTCTGACCAAACACACTCTAATATAATAGAAAAATGCACAGTATCAAATATCAAATCTACAAGTAATAAAATAACTAATAATGATAAAACTCAATTCAAATCCATACTATAAAAAATAATCTACATAATTCAATAATTTTATTTATCCTTCAACTCATATTAATAAAATAATAGTCTAACAAAATACAATTATACTTTTTTACTTGAATGTACTATGGTCAAATAATTATTAAAAAGATATCTTTAGTTAAATATATTTTTCATAAATAAGTATAAGTTCTTTTGTTAATTGTATAAATATATAGGAAAGTATACATGTAAATATGGGTGATATGATAAATTTATAAATAAAAATCTATATATGTATATAAGTTTAGTTTAAATTAGTTTGTTCATTTTTTAAATTTAAATCCAAAATTTGATCAAATTCAATATTTCATATTTTTTATTAATTTTGTTTTTGGTTTGTTTGAATTTAATTTTTTATTGACTCTTTCAGATTTATCAAACTGAATCGGTTTTGGAATACCTTTACTTTGTGATTTATTGAAATTTATGAAGTTCCCAATCCCATTTTTTTTTCCTTTTAATATATGATGTTTATATTTCATGGTCAAACTATCAGATACGTTAGTCCACACAAAGGCCTAAATCTCACCAAATGGGCTCGAAGTGGAGTTTTACCAAATTTCTCTGTAACTAACACGGGTAGGCCCACTTCAAGAGGCCACAGGTTAAAAAGCTATTATTTGGACCAAACAAAAAGCTGTTATCCATTGTACCAAAAATAAAAAAAAACTGCGTACCCGAATTCCAGAATAACATGGACCACGAAATTCGATTATTTCAAGACGAAAACTACTTTCTCGAGCTAGTAGCATGCCTTCCACTCGCACTTTATCTGAAATCAGAAGAAAAATGTTTGTTTGATTGTTGGTTACTCATTGACCCAAGCACTTTAAAGTTTGAGGGGGTAAATTATATATTTTAGGATTAAGATTTTGCCTCTAATTGTTTAAGAATATGTTATGAGTAAATAAAGGCCTTAACAACATGATTGACAACTTAAGACTAAGAGTGTGTTTGGTAAGTCATTTCAGCTACCTGAAAGCTGAAATTAATAATTGAAATAATTTCAGCTGTGTTTGGTAAGGGTAGCCACTAGTTTTTCTTGAAAAGCTACTTGAGGTAACTTTTTTAAAAAAGCTTTCATTTTCAGCTACTAGCTAAAATTTTACTACAAGTTTATCCATCAACCACCTCCACTCATCATTATTTAATAATTAATGATGGTCTTGTATGTCATTTTACTATTTTAAACTAATTTTATTACCAAACACCTTCAATCAAATCAGCTAGTTTTTTAGCTTTCAGTTAATTTTTTAGCTAGTTTTACCAAAAACACGAAGGGTGTGTTTGGCAAAACTAGCTGATAAGCTAGCTGGTAGCTGATAGCTAGCTACTAGCTGATAAACTCCTGGCTTATAAGCTCCGAGCTGATAAACTAGCTTATTGACCTAGAAGTGTTTGGTAAAACTAGCTGATAAACTAGTTAGTAAATGTAAAATGACATAAAAGGGCATGACTACGTAAATTTTATTATATAATGTCTATTTGTGTTTTTTTAGAAAAATATATATTATTATGTAATTATAATTTTATATTTTTTAAAAAATAATTAAATTCTTATTAAACCTTTAGTGATAAATGTTTAATTAAAAATTAAAATAAATAACGAAATTAATAAAATAATAATAAAATTTAAAAATGATTTCATAAAATAATGAAAAAAATAGTAATTTAATTAATTCATAATTTTTTAAATTACTTATTATATAGGTAATAATAGGTAAAAAAATTGGAAGGTTTTTATCACTAAAATTGAAAATAGATAATAATAAATAAAAAGAAATTAACAATAATAAGAGAAATGTATTAAAATATAAGGGGTGTGTTTGGCAAGTCCAATAAGCTAGCTACTAGCTTATTTGACTAGCTTATAAGCTAGTTTGACCAACACAAAAGTGTTTGGTAAGGCACTTCAAAGTAGCTTATTTTAGGAGCTTCTAGCTTATAAGCTATAAGCTACTTCACCTAGCTTATAGCTTGTAGCATTGTAGCTTATTTAATTTTCTTCCATCACTACCCTTTATATTTTAATACATTTCCCTTATTATTCTTAATTTTTTTTACCTATTATTATTTATTTTCAATATTAGTGACAAAAACCTTCCAATTTCCTTTTACCTATTATTACCTATATAATAATTAATTTAAAAAATTATGAATTAATTAAATTGTTATTTCTTTTCCCTATTTTATGAAATTATTTTTATATTATACTATTTAATTTATCAATTTTATTATTTATTTTAATTTTTAATTAAATATTTTATCACTAAAAGGTTTAATAAGAATTTGATTATTTTTTTAAAAAATATAAATTTATAATTACATAATAATATATTTTTTTTCTAAAAAACATAAATAGAATTTATATAATAAAATTTATGTAGTTATGCCCTCTTATGTCATTTTACATTTATTAACTAGCTTATCAGCTAGTTTTACCAAGCACTTCTATTTCAATAAGCTAGCTTATCAGCTACCAGCTAGCTTATCAGCTAGTTTTGCCAAACACACCCAAGCTAGAAGCTAGAAGCTAGGTGAAGTAGCTTGCAAGCTTATAAGCTAGAAGCTCCTAAAATAAGCTACTTTAAGGTACCTTACCAAACACTTTTGTGTTGGTCAAACTAACTTATAAGCTAGTCAAATAAGCTAGTAGTTAGCTTATTTAACTTGTCAAACATACTCTAACTCTCGCTGAAGCCAATGATGTTGCCAATGCTGTTTTGGATGGTAATTCATTGGTTGTATGATGCCACTTGTTAGGTTGGTGATTACTAGGCTGCCCTGTTGTTGATAATGGGTTGCATGTTCTCCTTTAACATTTGATAGTTGATCATCATTCATTAGAGATAATAGGAAATTATTTCTTCTCCTTTTATCACAAACTACAATGAAGTCATTTTACTTTTGTTAGTGCTAATCTTAGTATGCTTGAAGTTGTCTTTTAATATGTTTTGCTTGTTAATTGGTAAGACCTTCTGTAAGTGATTTAACATGCAACTAATGTGTTATAGTTAGAATAACTTGATGGAAATGTTCGTTGAACTGTTAATAAAAATACAGGAAGTGATGCAATACTTCTCTGTGCTAAGAGCTTCTCTCATTGTACACTCATTAATTTCACTTTTTACAATTCTTAAGTAGGTCTTACATTTACATATTAATATTTTTTACTCTTTATAATTTAAGTAATTTTCTTCTCGAATAATGTAATTTTAAAAATCTTACTAAGTGGACCTCCTCAAATCTTTATATTTTATATTAGACCCACAAACTACCTTTTTCAGAGATAAACAATCCTTCTACAAAATACTCCAGTGGTGATTTTATATATTTTTTGAGGTGTTTAATGGCAAAAGTAGGATGAGCAACTCCAATAGGAGTTACTCTAAGTAAATATAAATAAATAGAAATTTGATAGATGTAACGAGATTCCTAAGAAATAAATACGTGATAGTTGCCTTTAATTTAGCTTGTGATGCTTTCTCATTTTAGAGAGACCCTTCTTATATATCCTTTCATCTTCTAGAAGTACATTTGGGTCTACATATTATGGAGGTAATTAAGACATTTTGTTTGCGTTATGGACAAAAGTCAGTTCTCAATATATTGCAACAGTAAACAAAAGGACTAAACCCAAATCTATAGAACATTCAATGTTCAACACTACAGGAAGGCATCATCCACTATCCACTACAATTCTACAAATAGACACAATGCAAAAGCAAATGAAGCTCGAGAAACAAAATCAAAGTTCAGGGTAATTAAGATTAACATGTTACAAAGAGGAAGTATATATATTTCCTTTAGAACTTTTCATTTCTCAATGGGGTCAAATCCCTCGTATATGAGAGTTTTATAGAGAGAGTTAAATCATGACCATACAATCATGTATACATGAGATTTGGTTTTAGTCCTGTTTGTCCTCGGATTTTGTACAACAAATGTATCTCTGCTCAGTCTAGGATGAGATACGAATCCTTTGTTATTTTGTGGTGGGTTTTACCTTAGTGTGAAACCTGAGAGCAGTTCGAGCGTGCTAAACGTGACGTTACCAGCAAACAGAAACGGGTGATGCAACAATGGCCTCTGACAAGGCCTTAACTTGCATTAAAAGAAAAGGGTAACTTACAAAAGCAAGCAACTGAAGGAATCAGTCACAGTGCCATGGTTTTCTAGCCTATAAAATATGTAAAAGTTACAAGAAAAGTAAAGAAACATTAAAAACAGCAAACGAAAAGGGTAAAAAGGTTTGGTCCTGCAAGTCCCTACTTCCTCTAAGCTTGCTGGTTTGCCTTGATCGCTGTGGTGGATACTACGGCGTTATCAGGGTGCTTGTAAGTGTTCAGGTTGTCGACCTTGTTCTGAGGAGGATTCTCCTATTTATAGTTTCACCCTTGTAACCGTTTCCATCCTATAGGCCTGGTGCTTCATCCCACGTTCTGCTATACGAACGTTGGTGCTCCTCTTAGTAACTGCTCCGACTGACGTGGCTATTGGCAGTTGATGCAAGAATGCTTGAGGGTAACTTCTCTTTCGATCCTGCTGGTTCTTGAATGACTCTGTTCAAACTCGTCGTGGAAGCTTCGACCTTCTGAACTCCTATGCCTTCGAATTGAAACCTTTTCTTTCCTTTTATTCGAAGCAAAAAGCAACTTACCTGCACAATCTTCATTTCGAGCACAACCCTGTCCTTTTTTATTTCGAACCACCGGCCATTCAAACCTGCTTGACCACCTGCCACCTTGGTCGTTGCGTTCAAGGTTAATTCTCATTGGCCTTCAATGTTGGCTTCCTCAGAGTTATCGAAACTAAACCTCTGTAAAAGGCAGAACCCCAGCACTGGAATTGCATTACCTTTTATTCTGATGGAGGGACTTTTAATATTGGTTGTCCTGTACGGACTAAAACTTCCAAGTTTCTTGGACCTTAGGCCGTCAGGATGTCCAGCATTAAAGGTTACTTCAAGTGCACTAGCCACCTTAGGTCGAACAGAACATCCAAAACACCAGGCCGGACCAATTTTAAGGTCTTAGCCTTACTTCCACCTCCTTGGTTCCTGCTTCGAGAACGGGGCAGGAATCACATGCCTGCTCTCCGCCCAGTCTTCTGATCCTGGGAGGTGGAGGAAAGTACGGAAGAGGAAGGTGCTGAGGAGGCAAGGCCAAAGAAGAAGATGATGAAGATGCAAAGCTGAAAAGGCTGGATTATTTGGAAGATTCAAGCATCGAACCTATCTTCTCTGCCTTTTGATCCCTTGGTCCCTTTCTCCTTTGAAGACATGACGCTGGCATTAGGCATTAAAGATCGAAGCCTTCAACCACTCGAAGAAAACACTTGCCAAAATAACTTATGGTTTTAGCCAATAGTTTAAGTAGAGAAAGTTCCATTTTGTAAGAAGCTATATCAATGTAATCATATGTTAATACAACTTCCTTTGATTTGCCATTGGCTGAGCCATTTCGAACCTTATAAGTTTAACTTTGTAAAAAGTCAAATTAATGTAGTCATATTGATACAACTTCCTTCGATTGGCCATTGTTTGAGCCACTTCGAGCCTTATGACTTTTCTCCAAACTTTCTTACTTCGAACTCATTGTGGTTTATACCTTTGAATTACCTTTGCTTCGAATTTTAATTTTATGCTCAACAAATGCCCCCCAAAATGTACAACTTCGAATTGTTTTAAGAAGTTGATACGTTTTGCACGTGCCATTACTTCTCTCGTCCAGAAATATTTAATATTTCTTTCTCTTTCACACGATCCCATGGATTGAGTACTTTTGGGCTTCCACTACTGCCAGCTGGACTTGTACCGCCAATGACTCTTGGGTTTTCCCTCCTTTACCTTACAATAACCTTTCATAAAACCTCTCTCTCTCAGCTCTTTACCTTCTTCCTTACGTTTTAGAAAACCCTTAGCTCAAAAATCTTTTCTTTCCAGGATTTTCTATACCATTTGTGTTCTTACACACTATAATGGCGTCCTCTTCTCTCACCCTACGATTTCCAAGCAAGAAATATCAAGTAGCCTGCTCGACTCCACTTGCAGCTGAAGATGGCAAAATCGTTGTCAGAGAAGACGATGTCTTCGTACCGGAGCCTGAGGCCACTGAGGAGAACCTGCAGATGTGGGGTTCCAGTGTCATCATCCCCACCAATGTGGATGGCCTCCGTTGGGTTTCCTGGGTCCTTACGAGTTTCCCCCTAAGACCAAAAACTTTCAAGAATATCAAGCTCTGTATCCATCAGAGAAGATTTTAGCTTTTACTGAGGAGGTTCGTGCTGACATTTTAAGCCAGAGAAGCAAGCTTTCAGGTCTACTCCAATGGCGAATCGGAAAACTTACTACAGCTGGTTGGATAAGGTGCAGCCTGTAAAGGAGGCACTGTGGAAGAAATTGGGCATCTTCGATTTGATTCAGCACTCTCAAGTACCCATACCTTATGACTTCGAGCTCATTCTTGCTGCAATTCCTTCTGGAATCGAGGGTACATGCACTTTCTTACTTCCCTGTGGAATGATTACCCCCCACTTGTTGGATATTGCTGTTTATTACTGGATTAGAGCCTCGAGGAGAGACTTACCTTCCCAACACTAAGCCTTCCAAATTCGATTATAAGCCAATTGACCCCAAAAAGATGACTTACCAAGCCTTCATTGCTAGTAACCACAACAAGGATTCCCCTGATGTTTCTGAGGAAGAACATATAGCTTTCCTATGGTTTTGGTTAGCTAATTTTGTTTTTTCTGTGTCAGGTCCCTTCAAGTTCCTAAAATCCTTTATCCTTAGCTGTTTGCCTCCATGAGGGTAGGCAGATTAATTTGGCTAAGTTACTTCTTGGCCACCTGTATACCTCTGTTTGTCTGACGCTTTGGGCTTCTATAAGCTTGATAAACCCTTGAGTGGTTTTTATGGTCCCTTTTGGCTTCTCGATTATTGGCTTCGAGCCACTTTTCCAAAGGATGTTGGTCTTCCTGTAAAGATTACCAATGCCTTCGATATTACGGCTACTCCATTGAGCCTCATTCACCTTTGCCCCCCTTATGAAGAATTGGGTAGTAGGATCAAGGCTTGCATGTTGTATTTCCTTGACCAAACCTAGTTCGAAGATATGTTAGCACCTCATGCGAAGAGGGTTCTTGGTCCTCGATGGGTTCATCAACCCTTGGTTGCCATGTTTCCTAATGACCAGCCTGCTCAGGATCAAAGGTGGAGTGAAATCTTGAGGAACCAGTTAATTTTTCCTCATTATGATCAGAATATCCCTTGCTTGATGCATTATCAGCCAACTCTCGTGGCTAGGCAGCTTGGTCTCTGCCAAGATATTCATGTTCCTCTTTTTAAAGAGCACAACATTGACCCTTGCACATCAGTGACGAGGTCATCTTGAGAATCAGGGAGTTCGAAGCGACAAAACCACCTTATGTGGCTACTGACTTTACCCCTGCCACCTATTGTACTGCTGCTTTCGACCACTGGTGGCGAGCTTCGTACAAAGCTATGGCCTGTTCGAAAGAAGATTTTCTCTCGCGAGTCATCCTTGATCAAGAATATCCTGAACTAGTGAAACGAAAACGCCAAGGTATTTCTAGAGAACTATCTCTTTTCTTCTTATTTCCTTTTCATCTAACATTCTCTTATTGACCTTGTGTTGTCACTTTTAGCTTCGAAAGATGCTGCTGATTCCTCAGAATCTAAAGGTCGAAAGCTCCAAAAAGGGGGAAAAGGGCTGCTTCGACCGATACCACTGGTGCTGGCAAAAAGAAAAAGCCCCAAAAAGATAAGGTGTGCTCTAATTTTATACCTCTTTCGAACTTCTTTCTTTCACTATTTCTTGCTTACATCGAATTCATTGTAGGCAAAACCCAGTTACACAGGCTTCGAAACCTCCTGTGTCGAAAACTATTGGCACTTCGAGGAAACGAAAGAGTCCTACTACCACTACTTCTGAGAAGGAGCCTCAAGCCACTCCTGTACCAACTCAAGCTCTGACCCTCAAGATTCTATCCCATCGAATAAGGAAGTAACTACATCTGGTCAGGGAGTTATTCCTCCTGTTGCGGCTGAAAGCACAAAGCTTAAAAACCCAAGAGCATGGTTCATCCCTCGATCCACAAATCACTGGGGTAAGTCTTCAAATTTCTTTTCCTTACCATACCTTCGAATGCTTATCCTGCTACTTTTCTCTTTGCAGAAATCCTCACCTAAAAAGAAAATAAAGCATGTTGCCTCAGGTGTCAGGCACTCTTGGAAGGCTGATAGAGTGGTGAAGATCTGCCTAATCCTTCTTTCATTACTGGCTTCAATGCTTTGCTAACTTAGCCATTTCTCACTTTCAGGTATTATCGAGCTCAACCCATCAAGGAAGTTCTTCAGTTTCTAGTTCTTCAAGCATTGATACTTTTTTAAATTCTCTTCTTCTTGCTATGCAATACCCTGGGTCGAAATGGATTCTGAGATTTGAGCCTACAGGGGATCAAACTACTAATGTGGAACAAGAAGCTACTTCTCCCAAATGTTCTGAGGGTCAACACCAGGAGGAGAATGAAAAAGAGGGAAATGAGGAAGAAGAAGAAGAAGAGAGAAGAAGAATGAATAAGAAGAAGAGATGAAAGAAGAGAAGAAATGAGGGAGAAGAAGAAAAAGATGAGGAAGAAGAAGAAGAAAAAGATGAAGAGGAAGAGAAAGTAATGTTGACGGTTCTGAACGAGATTGGGGAAGATAGGAAGCCTCTGGGTCTTCGACTGATGACGATGAGGTGACGATCACTAAGATTGTCAAAGCTGCCTCAGCAAAGGGAAAAGAAAAGGTGCAGTCTGAGGAACCTTCCTCTACTCAATCACAACTTGCAGTCGACCCTGTTGAGGGTGCCTCTGCCCCAAGGCCCCTGAATCTCCCCGAACTCAAAAGCCTAAAAAACAACCAGCAGATGGGGGCTCAGCTAAGGAGAACACACAAAAGCAAGGGGTTGACCCAAATGCCCAAAGTGAAGTGCCTTCGACTCCCTCTTTTACTGCCCATGAGAATGTTGATGCTAAGCTCGATCAAATACCTTCTGATGGTTCTCGTGAGCAAGCCCTCAAAAGAACTGAAGATCCCCAAGTTGTTCCCACCTCGAGTGCCAAACAACAAGAGCCTCCAAGTTCAAAAGAGGCTGATACTTCGATGCCTGCCGCTACTTTGGCCTTGGCTCAACCAGAGAAGCAAGCCACTTCGCCTCTTAAGGATTCTGCCAAGATGTTGATCTCGAGAACCTTACCCAGAAGCTTCGATCCCAGTAGCTTCGACGAGCCGCAGCGCCAAAACCTCAGAATCCAGCACTCATCAAAAGGTTCAGGGGCTGGTAAGCAGGCTTCGACATTTGGCTTTCTCTCAAGATCTCGTTGCAGTTCTCAATGATGATCTCGATAAAGAAATCAGAGAAGTCTTCGCCGAGTTGAGGGCCATACCTGATAGCATCCCTGTTGAAACAGACGAAGCCATTGGAGCTTTTTATGCATGGTATGACGCCTTCATTGAAACCATCAACAAACTTCATGCCAATGAAACCAAGCAGGACGAAATCGTTAATCGAGAGACCGCCCTCAGGGACAAACTCCTTGTTCACAAAACTCGATTCGAAGCCTCTTCCACTACCTTAGAACAAGGCACCAATCAACTTGGGGTGTTGGACACAGAGATCGAAGAGTTGCAGAAGAAGGTAGCCCTCAAGGTCAAAGAGAGGGAGACTCTTGCTGAAGCTGTTGATCGAGGTCGAAAACTCCAAGAGGAACTGAAGAAGGAAGCCAAGAATGACTCTACCCGAACTTGTAAATTGCTTCCGGAGCTTGACGATAGTGCAGAATGATCATGCCACTCTCAAAGCCACTTTAGATAAGGCTAAGGCAGAATACCTTGATTTCAAGACCAAGAATCTGTTCTAAGGCATTTTTTTATTTATTTATTTTCCTCTTCCAGACTTTTGCTTTAACTTGTATTGGCCAAGTCTGGCCTCGAACTCATTTTACTTAGGACGTATTTTCACTTCGTGCATGATGGGTTTATATTTCTTAAATGTTTGCCATTTATGGCTCGAATCACGCAACTCGAAGTAACATCCCTAATAGTGTAGGCGTTATTTGATAACACCTTTTCAACTTTGAATGGTCCCTCCCAATTCGGGGTCCATTTACCAAATCTTGGTAACTTTTTCCCTAAAGGTAATTGAACTTTCCAAACTAAGTCACCTTCTGAAAAGCTCTTGTTACTAACTCTTCGATTGTAGAAACGAGCCACTCTCTCTTTTTTGTTTGATTATATTTTCTAACGCAATTAACCTTTCCTTGTCAAGCACATCCAATTTATCAAACATTAGGCTCAAATAATCCTGAACAGGCAATTCATGCTGCCTTTGGATTCGAAGGGATTCAAGATTGATTTCTAAAGGAAAAACTGCCTGATGCCCATACACTAATTTGTACGGGGAAGCCATCGTGGCATCTCTTGGGGAATTCCTATATGCCCATAACACTTGACTAAGTGTCTCGTGCCAATTCCTAGGCTTATGCCCTATGTGCCTCTTGATTAAACCTATCAGAATTTTGTTAGTGCTTCAACTTGGCCGTTCGCTTGTGCATAGTAAGGGGTAGAAGTAAGTAATTTAACTCTTCTAGACTCAGCATACTGGGCCACTTTCCTCCCTGTGAACACAGTCCCTTGATCTGTGGTTATGGTCTCAGGGATGCCAAACCTATGGATTATGTGTTCTTCTATAAAATCTATCACTTCCTTGGGCCTACGTCTTTTAAGGGAATTGCTTCCACCCACTTTGTAAAATAATCCACCCCTACCAAAATAAACTTATGACCTTTTGAAGAAGGTGGATGTATCATACCTATCAGGTCGAGGGCCCAACCTCGAAATGGCAGGGCTTGATTATTGAATGGAGTTTCTGCTGCAGGGGTATGATGCAGGTTACCATGTTTCTGACATTCTCACATCCCTTTGCGAAGTCGTGGCAATCCTTCAACATCGATGGCCAGAAATAGCAATACCTTAGCAACGTCCACTTCATTTTCTCCCCTGCTTGATGGGCTCCACACAAACCTTCGTGGACTTCTGCGAGGGCAAGATATGCTTCTGCTTCTCCTAAACACCTGAGTAAATGCCCTCCATTCGACTTCTTGTATAATTCACCTCCCAAAATGGTGTAATTCAGAGTCCTAAGCCTAACCTTCCTTTCGACTGGTTGTCATGGATCCTTCAAATAGTCCACGAGAGGCTTCCTCCAGTCTGAAGGGGTAAGAATGTCTAGATTCCAAACCACTCTCTCCTCTTCCGTTAGCGGAGTGTTGGTTTTGATAAAAATTTCGAAGAGTTTTGGCTTAACTCTATACCCAGAAGCTACTTGGGCTAATTCATTAGCCACTTCATTTTGGATTCGAGGAACATGCTCCAAGGTTACCTCTTCGAATTGATTTAGTAAAACTTTAGCCCTAGCGAAGTATTTTGCCAACTTCGAGCTAGAACATTATAAATCCCTTTCAATTGGTTTATAACCAACTGAGAGTCCCCCATAACGTGGATATGGGACGCTTCGAGGCTCAATAATAATTCTAGCCCTGCAATCAACGCTTCATATTCAATTTCGTTATTCGAACAATTACCCTCGATCTTAAACATTACTTTGGTTATTATCTCTTTGGGAGATATAATCAGCGTACCAATGCCGCTACCATTAAGATGTTTAGAACCGTCGAAGAATAACTTCCAAGGCTTAACCCCTATAAAGTTAATTTCTTCGATTTTGGCAGTGGGGAGTTCGGCTAAGAAATCTGCAAGGGCTTGCCCCTTAATAGCTTTCAAAGGCAAATATTTTAAAGAAAATTCAGTTAGTGCTAATGCCCACTTTCCAATTCTGCCATGAAGTATTAGCTTAACTAACATGTACTTAATTACACATCGAAATGGGAGCTTACAAAAACCTCTGCAGGTTTCAAATAGTATTTAAGCTTTGTACATGAAAAATAAAGGCATAAGCATAACTTTTCTATAGTGGAATACCTCCTTTCTACATCACTAAGGCTTCTACTTAGATAATATATTACTCTTTCGAAGCCACTATCATCCTCCTGGGCTAACATACTACCAAGGGTTTCTTCAGATGCAGAAATGTACAATCGAAGTGGCTTTCCTCGAACCGGGGGAGTCATCACTGGAGGTTTGGCTAAGTATTCTTTGATTGAATCGAAAGCCATCTGATGTTCCTCTTTCCACTCGAATTCTTCCCTTTTTTTCAATTTAACCAATGGGGAAAAGATTCTTGTCTTCCCTGACAGGTTCGAAATGAACCTCCTTAGGTAATTGATCTTTCCCAACAGACTCTACAACTGTTTCTTGTTCGTTGGAGGCTTCGCGTTGATGATTGCTTGAGTCTTATTTGCATCCACTTCGATTCCTTGTTGCTGGACCAGGAAGCCCAGGAAGTTTCCTGCAGAGACCCCAAAGGCGCATTTCAAAGGGTTCATCTTCAAACCATGCCGCCTCATCCTCTCGAATGAACATCTCAAGTGTTCCAAATGTTGGGTTTTGGTCTTCGACTTGACCACTACATCATCGATATAAACCTGCATAAATCCACAATGAAATCATGAAATATCAAGTTCATGGCCCTTTGGTACGTGGCCCCAGCATTTTTCCATCCGACAGGCATCATCACCATTCGAACGTACCCAATGCCCCCGGGCAACGAAATGAAGTTTTCGAAATATCTTCTTCTGCAATGAAAATCTGGTTATAACCAGAATAGCCATCAAGTAGGCTTAGCATTTCGTTTCCTGCTGCTGAATCAATCAACATATCAGCAATAGGCATTGGATATTCGTCCTTGGGTGTTGCCTCATTGAGGTTTCTAAAATCAATACAAACTCTCAATTTGCCATTTTTCTTGACAACTGGCACAATATTCGAGAGCCAATTCACATACCTGGTAGTTCTGATGAACTTAGCTTTGAGAAGTCTTTCGATCTCCTCTTTTATCTTCGAAACCACCTCTGGTGCAAACCTTCGAGGAGGTTGTTTTACTGGCTTCTTCTCAGGTAAAGTTGGTAATCTGTGCTCGACCAAAGCACGATCTAGTCCAGTCATTTCCTCATATTCCCAAGCAAAACAATCTTTGTATTGTTTGAGAATTTCTATTAACTGAGGCTTAATTCCTGGATCCACTTTCGCACTGATGAAGGTTGGTCTTTGAGTTTCGGCTGTTCCCAGGTTCACTTCTTCGAGTTGATCTTGTGCTTCGAATCTAGGAACTTTCTCATAGCCGCATTCGATGCTTACATCTTCTTCATCATATATGCAATCCAGTCGAACTGGATCCCCTTCCTTGGCTTGCAACTGCTTGTGATGATCCTCACTCCCTTCTGCTTTTTCTTTTTATGGATTTAGAGGCACCACACTCCTTGATTCGGCCATGTAGCCCGCTAGTCTTTTCTTGAATATATCTAGGCTTCCCATGAATCACCTAGTATTTCTAAGGCCGTATCAAGGTCGACCTCTCTCTTCAGAGTAAATCCTTTAATAGGATCCAACCTTACTGAATAAGGTACCTTGGCTGAATGAATTGCTGACTTGGAGTCGAGCTCATAAGGACCAATGTGAGCCAAGTTCTTGTCAAATCCATTTCCACCAACCCTTGCTCTACAGTATAAACCCCTTGGTCTGCTTCGACCACTATAGGATTTCCTTGTTGATCCTAGAGGAAGAGTTTTTTATGAACAGTGGAGGGTACTGCCCCCATGCCATGGATCCATTCTCTAGCCAATAGCATATTGAAACTGGCCTTTGTTTGAATTACCACAAAAATGGTAGTCCTCATCTGGCCACCCACCATCAAATCTAGTGTTGTTATGCCTTCTGACCCAGATGCCTTGCCTGAAAAATCAGTAATCATAATATTATGAGGGAGAAGGTCTTTGTTGGTCTTACCCAATTTATCGAAGGTTGTCTTTGGTAGTAAGTTGATGGCTGCTCCTCCATCAATAATCACCCTATTAATAGGGTCTCCTTCGACGAAAGCTTTGATGTATAATGGCTTCATATGAGCCATATCTCCAGGGGCGGGTTTTGTTATACTGACCACTTCTTTCTTGGTCTCTTCTACCTGGTTCAACATCACTGGGATTTGGAGATTTTCATCTTCAAAATCCTCATCGTTCTCCAATCTCTGCACCTGCTGAGCAAATTCAGCTGGTAAGATCGAAACTATCCCACAAATTTCCTTGATCGAATCAGGGAATCCTGATTTGAACTCTTCTGTAGAAGATCATCCTCCCCCATATCTTTTACCTTTGCAGCGTTGATTTGTTCACGCAAATCATGCTGGGCCTATACAACCTTTGGGCCCTGCGCCATTGGGTTCTGGTCATTGAACCCTTTGCTTTGGAATATTGGCTGAAGTGATACTGACTTTCCTTTGGTGGTCGAACCTCTATGGAAGGCAAGACCATAATCTCCTTCCCTTTTGAAATCTGGGAATTCCTTGCCTGCTGTGATACTGATTGCCACTTCACTTGGCTCTTAGGTTTGGGTGGAACTTGCCTCACCCACTGGTTCGAGAGCACCTTCTATGGAGGGACGAAAGTGCTTTCCTGGCTAGCCATGCCCCTGCCCATTCCCTTCATGGCTCTGAACATCTTCTGCCCTCTTCATATTTCTGAGGCCCCAACCTTTGCTTCAATTGGCGCTTCTTGTTTGAAGCCTCCTCGAAGGTCTTGGCAGAATCTGCATTGAAGACTGCACTGCACCTGGGGCAGAGCATCACATGCCTATCTTCATTCTGCTTTCTGCTCAGATACTCCATGATGGTTTCGTCAGCTGAAGGATAGATGTCCTTCACTTCCTTCTCGAAGTCATCAATAGCCATGTCAGTGGCCCTTGCATTCACTGGCTCGACCTCTACCATGTTGATTTCCAGAGGCTCGACATAGTGAACTTTGCTGTCAAATGGGTTTGTGTCCACTTTCATTGCTCCTTTCATCTTTTCTTCGAACTTCAATCGTCCTTCAACAATTGCCTTCTGAATTAAGTCCCTGAAACGAACACAATGATTGGTTAGATGACCATAAACATTATGATATTTGCAATATTTTCTTCCCTTTCTCTGTTCGAGCGTAGGGATTTTATGATCATCATTCAAGATGATCTGTTTATCTTTCAGCAAAATATCAAAAATCCGGTCAGCCTTAGTTACGTCGAAACCATATGCTGGCTTCTTATACTTATCATTCGAAGATGACCCAGACCCCTCTTTAGCAGGTCTAAGTGAAGGGCATACATAAGAAGGTCCAGGCTTTAACTCAGCCACATTGATTTCACTCTCTTCGAAATCACTATTCGAATCACTTTCATTATTGTAAGCCTCTACATAAGCTATCTTATCCTTTCTCCCTATTTTCTCGATCTTCTTATATTTGGCCTTCTCAGCTTTTATCTATTCTATTTTTCTAACCCTATCAGCCAATTGAGCCATGTCTCGAACAAGGAGATTGATGAGTTTCTTTCTGATAAAGAACTTGAGACCTCCTGTGGCTATCTGAACCAATTCATGTTCAGGCACAGGGGTAAAGCACCTAGCCTTAGACTGCCTGAACCTGTTCAAATAGTCTTCGATGGTCTCATTGGGCGATCTTTTGATACCCATCAAGTCCATTAGGCTAACCTTAATCTCACCCCTAAAGAACTGCTCATGAAAGGTCCTTTCTAACTGGATCCAGTTTTGGATCGAGTTTGGGGTGAGGGTTGTGAACCAAGTAAATGCATTCTTGGTTAAGGAGCTTGGGAAATATTTCATCTTTAACAACTCATCATTGGCTAGGTCCCCGCACTCTATTTGGTATCTGGCCACATGTTCCACTGTTGATTCTCATATTTCTCCTGAGAACTTAGAGAACTTTGGAACTTTGATCCCTCTAGGCAATTCTGCCCTTAAGACATCCTGAGGAAAAGCTGAAACGAAGAAAGGTTGGTTGGCATAACCTACGTTAAAACCATGCCTATTCAACACTTGTTCGACTACATTAGCAACATTGTGTTGCCCCCAAGATTCATCTTCCTAACCCTTTCGACAACCAAGTCAGGGTCTTGGTTCCGAGCCACTATTATTGGTCTTGCTCGACCAGGCTCATTTAGATCTGTTTCGACTTGGGATTCTCTTCGATTAACCTCTTGGTTTTCGAAGCCCTCTGCATCAGACCCAGTACCAAAGACTTCAGCAATTCTACCCATTTGCCTAGCCAGCAACTGGTAATTTTGGTTGGTTGTAGCAACCAAAGGGGTTATCACGGTGGCCATTTGGTGGGTTAACATGTTAACCATGTCATGGTTACTCTCATCCATTTGTTGCCTCATGGATTGTAAGGCAACGTTGGTAAAAGGTGTAGATCCAAGTTGATTGGACCACATTTCTGGTGAGCCTCTGTTATTTTTAGGACCAATGTGTGTTGCTAACGGGTTAGTATACACACTCTGAGGCATTCCTAGGGTTGCCATTGCATTCTGGGCTTGGAAACCTGGGGGTGGTCCCTCTGCCCTAATGGGTTCATATGCCCTTATTTGGCTAACTACAGGCTCGTCAGGCTGTGGGAGAGTCCCCACAGGTATTTCGTCACTTGTACACCTTCCTACACCCCTCTGAGGAGTTTGGCTAACATTGTGGCCATCAGGAGGTGGTTCGTTGGTTGAGGAACTCCCTGATGAGTGTCCAGAACCATTCTTGTTCTTACTGGTCATGGTTCTCTTACCACTCCTAAGATTCATGCAACACTTAGTAAAAGGGTCCCACTAGGCGTGCCAATTTGTTTGTCCTCGGATTTTGTACAAACAAATGTATCTATGCTCAGTCTAGGACGAGATACGAATCCTTTGTTATTTTGTGTGGGTTCTACCTTAGTGTGAAATCTAAGAGCAGTTCGAGCGTGCTAAACGTGACGTTACCAGCAAACAGAAACGGTGATGCAACAATGGCCCCTGACAGGGCCTTAACTTGCATTAAAAGAAAAGGGTAACTTACAAAAGCAAGCAACTGAAGGAATCAGTCACAGTGCCATGGTTTTCTAGCCTATAAAATACGTAAAAGTTACAAGAAAAGTAAAGAAACATTAAAACAGCAAACGAAAAGGGTAAAAAGGTTTGGTCTGCAAAGTCCCTACTTCCTCTAAGCTTGCTGGTTTGCCTTGATTGCTGTGGTGGATGCTACGGCGCTATCAGGGTGCTTGTAAGTGTTCAGGTTGTCGACCTTTGTTCTGAGGAGGATTCTCCTATTTATAGTTTTCACCCTTGTAACTGTCTCCATCCTATAGGCCTGGTGCTTCATCCCACGTTCTGCTATACGAACACTGGTGCTCCTCTTAGTAACTGCTCCGGCTGACGTGGCTACTGGAAGTTGATGCAAGAATGCTTGAGGGTAACTTCTCTTTCGATCCTGCTGGTTCTTGAATGACTCTGTTCGAACTTCGTCGTGGAAGCTTCGACCTTTTGAACTCCTATGCCTTCGAATTGAAACCTTTTCCTTCCTTTTATTCGAAGCAAAAAGCAACTTACCTGCACAATCTTCATTTCGAGCACAACCCTGTCCTTTTTTCTTTCGAACCACCGACCATTCAAACCTGCTTGACCACCGGCCACCTTGGTCGTTGCGTTCAAGGTTAATTCTCATTGGCCTTCAATGCTGGCTTCCTCAGAGTTATCGAAACTAAACCTCTATAAAAGGCAGAACCCCAGCACTGGAATTGCATTACCTTTTATTCTGATGGAGGGACTTTTAATATTGGTTGTCCTGTACGGCCTAAAACTTCCCAAGTTTCTTGGACCTTAGGCCGTCAGGATGTCCAACATTAAAGGTTACTTCGAGTGCACTAGCCACCTTAGGTCGAACAGAACAGCCAAAACACCAGGCCCTGACCAATTTTAAGGTCTAGCCTTACTTCCACCTCCTTGGTTCCTGCTTCGAGAACGGGGCAGGAAATCACATGCCTGCTCTCCGCCCAGTCTTCTGATCCTGGGAGGTGGAGGAAAGTACGGAAGAGGAAGGTGCTGAGGAGGCAAGGCCAAAGAAGAAGATGATGAAGATGCAAAGCTGAAAAGGCTGGATTATTTGGAAGATTCAAGCATCGAACCTATCTTCTCTGCCTTTTGATCCCTTGGTCCCTTTCTCCTTCGAAGACATGACGCTAGCATGAGGCATTAAAGATCGAAGCCTTCAACCACTCGAAGCAAACACTTGCCAAAATAACTTAGGGTTTTAACCAATAGTTTAAGTAGAGAAAGTTCCATTTTGTAAGAAGTTATATCAATGTAATCATATGTTAATACAACTTCCTTTGATTTGCCACTGGCTGAGCCATTTCGAACCTTATAAGTTTAACTTTGTAAAAAGTCAAATTAATGTAGTCATATATTGATACAACTTCCTTCGATTGGCCATTGTCTGAGCCACTTCGAGCCTTATGACCTTTCTCCAAACTTTCTTACTTCGAACTCATTGTGGTTTATACCTTTGAATTACCTTTGCTTCGAATTTTAATTTTATGCTCAACAAGTCCCTACAATTTAATTTAAAATAAGTGGTTTTGATCGTTCAAAAATTGAAAATATACCAATTTAGTCCTTATCGATAAAAATTCATAGCTAATTGGTAACAAAATTTGTAGCAAAACTATGCAATAAGGACTAAATTGGTGTATTTTCAATTTTTGAAGGACCAAAACCACCGATTTTAAATTACATTGACTAAAATCAAATCTCAACTATATTTCAGGGACTAAAAACATATTTAACTCTAAGATTTAATAGTTATAATTTAAGCATATAACTCTCACATAAACAAAGTCCTCTCGCTTAATATTTCTCATATATGTGTGTGTCCAACACTTCATTATGTGGCATTCCCTTCGGAGTTTAACTTCCAACTTCCTGTCTTTGATTTGTTTATTACTTTTACAACCCATTTATTTTATTTTGTCAATTTTTTATAGTTGGTTTTCTTTTCTATTAAAGCTACTCCTCGCAAATTACTATTTCTAAATATATATACCACATCCTTTATAAAAGTTTTGTTACTAATTTATTTTCAATTATTGATTCTAAATATATGTTGTCACTTCCTCCACTTCTCTAAGGAATAAAATAAAAATTGATAATTTCTTAATGTATTTTTTCACACACAAACATAAAAATACTAACTAGATTCCACCTTTATTTTCCTATTATTTTCTTTTTTATTTTATTAGTTATTTTCTACTAATTTTTTTATTTTAAAACGACTTTTACTGAAACACATTTATTCTCTTTTTACAATTTTTTCTTTATTTTTTTCAATAATTAACTTTTATTCTCACCATTATCGGCAAATACTTAGAGAGTGGTTAATTACATGGATTCCAAAAATAGTTATATGTATTATTTTCCAAATATGTTTTTTCTTTTCTTTATGATATGCTTAATTTTATAATTGATTGTGACTTTTTTTTTATTTTTCAATTATTAGCCACATATTGCGATCTATTCCGAGAGGAAATATTTATTTTCCTTTTGTTATTTCATTGATTTTCACTTTATGTATGTTGTTATGCCTTTTTTATTTTATACAAAATTAATGAACATTTTTTATTCTTTTTTTTTTGAAATTTTCCTATTTTTTTTTTAAATTTCACTACAACATAATTACTTCCTTTTATGTATTTTAAATTTTATTCATACTACAATAAATTTATTGAATATTATTTCACATGTTAATATATATATATATACTTTAATAAATTTATTATTTAATGAAATTTTTATAAATTGTGATTTTTTTTAAGTTTTTAACAAAGTACATGATATTGTTCTAGTATTAAATATAAAAACCATAAGTCATTTTGATATTTATTCTTTACACACTTACGCTCTATTTGGTTCTAAAGAGGTGCGAGAGAAATAAGGGGATATGATAGGAATAGTGTAGAGATAGTACACTTTCCCAGTTGGTTGCACCGAGATATAGCAAAGAAGTTAATAAAACTCATGGGCCCCATCGTTCAGGGACTTCTCTCCCAAATAGGCGAGAATTAGCAGAGAAATCCAATTGGCAACTTAACCCTAACCTCCATAGCCCTTCCCCTTCGCACACTAGGTGGTCATTGAAGCGGAAGAAGGGGTCGTACGTGCTCTGCTCTCTGGTCGCGGTGGGGATGCACGGATGGCGTTGTGGTGGTTCGTCGATGTTGTGCGAAGAAGAACCTGGTTGGCGACGCAAAAGCTACATCAAAGAAGAAGTTGTTCTGAATTGGAAGCTGCAAATCTTGTTCTTTTGGCCGCCCTTGCTCCTTCTTTGGTGAGTGTGGAAGCTTTGTTCACCCTCTGAGATTTCAGATTGTTGGTGGCGGGAACTTCTAACTAAATTAATTAAATATACCATTTCTCTCCTATCTTTTCAATCAAACCAAACGACTCAAATTCACATTTCTCTTCTATTTCTTACCCATTTCTCTCATACCAAACAGTCCATAAAGCATCTCTATCTCAACCATATATTTCTCTTTCCTACTTCTCTATTTCTCTCTTCTACCAAACATATTGTTAGCGCTAATCAGTCCATGATTTCTTTTGTTGAATAAGTTTATACAAGAAAATGAAAGATTCTTTATACACTTAGCGCTAATAAGTGTATGTTTGCTTTATCGTTCCCAGCAGCAGAATCGATTCTTGGGAATAAAAAAAATCAATGCCATTCAAAGTGACTTAGGATTAGTGCAAAATTGATTTTGAAGCTTCCCAACTATTAACCAAACAAACTATAAGTTTATATTATGAATATGAATGACAAGACATTGAAAGAATTAATACCACCCTCTATACACAAAATATCTTGACTTGGATGTTGAGATTGAGTTTCTTTTTTTAACCACCTATATTCTTTACGTGAAGACAATCCTAATCAAGCTGGGAGCACCAAATCATGGTAAGATAGTTCTTCCAATAAGTTTTTTTATACACAACCCGAACTCGAAATCTTACTTAAGCATTAAAATTTTGGCTGAGTTTAAGTATAGGTTAGTACAACTTTTATTATCTATATTTCATTGTCTAATAATAGGTGAGAACCTCCACGAGCATTTGAAAGAATTCCATGTGGCGTGCTTAACCTTGAAACCACAAGGCATGACTAATGAACATATTGTAAGGTCCAAGAATCCCTTAAAGAATGTTTTAATAATGACAACCAATCAAGGTTTACTTGGAATAATTCTGAACTTTGAGGACTAATGATTTTGTTCAAGTGAATGTTCAGAAAGAACAGGTAAGCTTCTGCAGAAGATATAATTGAGCAACAAAAGAAGGAAATGAATGATACTTATATGCGAAGATAAGTCTCAGAATTGACAAGAATAACAAATCTGTGAAAAACAGATTTAATAGATACTGAAAAATAATGAGAAGAATACTGCCACCCTCCAGAAGATAAGGACAACTCTCTAAAAGAAGAAATCATGATAAAATTGTGTTAGAAGGAAGATTCATTTTGAGACAGTAAAAGAAAAGCTCATCACTGGCTTTCAAGCATCAAGATATGCTTAAATTACTTTCTGTGAGATATTATCAGAAGATGGATGGCTGTTTCTAAGAAGAACCTAAGATTACTAATTCTGCAGAAGGAACAAAACATGTCAAATACCAAAGAACGGATTGAATTCTTTATCTTCTAAGGTCACAGCTGTGTAATAAACATAAAGATAGTCTCAATCAAGCAAAGGATGAATATTAAAAAGATCTGCAAGAGAAGTGAAACTCCAGAAGCCCTGAAGAAGGACCATATTGCTGCAGAAGATGCAAATAAGGCCAAATGCATGTTAATCTCCTTCTTCTCATCTTCTCATGATTACAGTGGGCCAATTGACACAAGAATAAGTGAAAATATAATACTGGAAAGTTTCATCATGTTTGCAGAAGAAACACCTTGAGAAACAGCCCAGAAACAACCTGCAGAAAATACTCTGCAGAAGATGGAAGCTGGTCAAACTTGACAGCTGTAAAGCCTGCACTTGCTGCAGCAGGGAAAGTGACATTTCCTAAGGCCAGCTAGATGTCCAACGGCTACTTTGCTCCAGCCTTCTATAAAAGGAGAGTTCCTCCACACTTGGAACTCACCTCACTCCAGAAGAAACATATAATTCTGCTGTTTCATTGCTTCTATCTTCTGGAAAATTTCCCTCTCCTTCATAAGAGTGCTTTCTGATCTGAAAAGCTTTGGAGAGGGTCTTGGCTCATTTATTTGCTTCTGATGTGCAAGTATTGTAATAGTTTGAGCCTTGTTTGTTTATATTCTTTCTTATATTGTTTGTAAAAGTCTCAAGAGAAGTGTGCAGGTGCATATCCTTCTTCTGAGAAGTAAGGGAAAGGTTTTCCCGTGAGGTTTACTGAGATTTGGTGATCTCAGTGGAATTACAGAATCTGCAGAAGGTACTTGCAGTATTTTGGGTAGTGAATCTTCTGCAGAAGGTTCTGCAGTTGACGTTCAGTTGTAAAACTGAGTTGGTTAGGTTGTTGTTGGCCTGAAGAGGCAGGTAAAAAATACTAGTGGTAAGGTTACCCAAGAAGATTGTAAGTTGTTTGAAAGAGTGAGAAAATCCTACAGGTGTAGGGATTGGAGGTAGCCTCAGGTTGGAAGAGGTGAACCAGTATAAATTTCTGTGTGCCATCTTCTTTACTCTCTCTCTCTTTATTATTGCATATCACCTAACTTGATATATATCTTCTATATAATTAAAACAATCTAATCATTACCTTCTGAAAGTTCATTTCTTTATACTAAGCCAAGGCAAACCCTTAAGCAGAAAAAGTATACAAAGAAATTGCAGATAAGATTAATTCAATCACAATTCAACCCCCTTTTGTGATTGAAGCCAAAACTTCACATATCAAATTGAGAGCATTTCTATTCTTTCTAGCTAACATACTTTTAAAATTAATTTTTAAAAAATCAAATCTAAAATCCAATCTTATCTAATATTTATTTTTCATATGTTCGGCTATTTCATTTTTATTATTGTTTTTAATTTTTATTGATTTGGATAAGTTTATTAACACCTTTATTTTGTAGCATAGTAGAGCTTATGAAATTCCCATTTGTCACATCAAAATCTATATTAAATATATCAAATGGGCTTAAAGTGGAATTCTACCCAAATTCACTTTAAGGGCCATTACTTTTCACACCGTTGATTTTGTTATTCTCACCCCCCTAATATTTTTCTTCCCCAAACTACCCTACCCCCTATCCCCTACCCCACTCCCCCATCCATTCGCCCCCTGCACCCGTCCACCCCCTCCCCTTCGCCCCCCCTTTTCTAATCTATATTCCCCTCCCTTACGGACATGGTTGTCCGTAAGGTATTTTTTAAACAAAAAATAACTTCCGAACACAATTGTGTTTCCCGGACAACTTTGTCTAGAAGTGTTTTTTTTAAAAAAAATATAGCTTCCAGACACAATTGCCCGGGAACCGTTCCCGGACAACTGTGTTCGGAGGACTGCTTGAAAGGTATAATTTTTTTAAAAAATATAAGCATTCTTGGACAACAGTGTTTTTATTAATATGTTTTATTATAAAAGATATTTTTATAAACTGCGGGTATTCTATACATGAGACAGTCTTGTTCCTACCATTCTATTTTTTCTCACATATTAATTTTCTTTTTTTATTATTCTTTTTACTTTTTTATCAAAATTATATCTCCATTTATTTATCTTCAATTGCAGTGTTTTTTTATGAATCACCGGAATCCTCCACGGGAGAGTCTTGCTTTTGTCGTTATTCATTGCATAAAAAACCATTACTAAATTGAGAATAAAAAAACAGAAAAAAGAAAATGAAGGTGAGATAAAAAAAATAAAAGAAAAAAGAAAACGATAGGATCAAGACTCTCTCGTGATTCATAAAAAACACTGCAATTGAAGATAAATAAATGGAGATATAATTTTGATAAAAAATTAAAAAGAATAATAATAAAAAAAATTAATGTGTGAGAAAAAATAAAATGGTAGGAACAAGACTGTCTTCTGTGTAGAATATCCGCAGTTCATAAAAAATATATTTTATAATAAAACATATTAATAAAAACACAGTTGTCCAGGAATACTTATATTTTTTAAAAAAAATATTTTTTTAAAAAAATATACCTTTCAGACAATCCTTCGAACACAGTTGTTCGGGAACGGTTCCCGGACAATTGTGTCCGGAAGCTATATTTTTTTTAAAAAAAAACACTTCCGGACAATTGTGTCCGAACGTTTTTTTTTTTAAAGAAAAACAACTTACGGACATGGTTGTTGTCCGTAAGGGAGGGGAATCAATATATTATATAAAAGACAGTTTCTGCCAGATCTAATGATGTGACGTGTCACTCTCTTGTGTTGTCATTTTCCCTCCAAAAACATCGTTATTAGAAGCAACCAATGAAAGATTTTTTCTTTTCATATATTTTAATTCCAATTTTATTAAACGTAGCAACCATGCCCAACCAATCACATTAATGTGCAGATTTCAAATTTTAAATTTCAAAATTCAATACCATTTACTCTCTTTCTAATCTTTATAATAAGTAATCAATTAATCCGGTTAGCATAACTTTAAGTTCCTGTTATCAGACTACTTGAATTCGAGTCCTATTAAAACGTGTATACTTCTGTTTACTTTATGTTGAAATCATTACTTTCAAGTTGGTGATGTTTCTGCTGGGTCTTTCAAATTTAGTTTTAAATATATTTTAATCATTTCCCCTGCTCTTAATGTTTTTATTCGTAACATTTTGAGCTCCTTAGATTCATCTAAATATAAATCCAACTGATGGAAGAAGTTTGGCTTATAGTTAAACAATATTCTCAATTAAAGAGTTTTTTAATATAAATTCATATTTAAAATATTTAAAATTTTAATTGAATAAAGATGATCCGTAGAAAAAAAATTAAAATTTTCCAATGCAATATGTGACCAACATTACAGACCAATGCAAAGCCGATTCTTATGACCAAATTTTTATTTTTTTTTATATATTTAATGATTTAAAGATGGTTTTTGTCATATTTAAAATATAATTATTATTATGTAATATTATAGTATTGGTTGTTGAATCTTACTTCAGCAAGTAATTCATTCTTTTATTTATCTCTATACTTCTTATCTTATTATCTTTGAATTATTAATATTCAGTTTTCCTATCTGTTAATATTCAAGTTCATGTGTTTCAAAAGGGAAGGACATTCATTGGATGCATAGCTTATTGATTCGACAATGAAATCCTAAAGGTGCACTCCTCAATCCTAATGTGTTTGATACTTTCTCTTAAACAATATTGTAATTGATTACAAAGTGTTGCAGGGGAAGCTTTAGACATTAGTTCAATGAATTTTAATTTTCTTCATGAAATCTTAACATTGAATTATGAATGATCAGTTTTTGTCATAGTTAAAATATAATTATTATTATGTTTATAGTATTGGTTGTTGAATCTTTCTTAGTTAATTGGTCCTAATGAATTTAGGCAGTTTAAACTTAGCAAGAATGAACCGCGAACAACTATAATAAAGACAAAAAAGATCTACTTCTTGACGACTATGTTTATTCCTATTTGGAAATTCAAAGTTCAACTACTACAATTAAGTTTTACTAGCATTCATTACTCTGTTATTTATTACTTACACAATTGCCTATATAGTGGAATTGAAAAATGTATCTATGTATTAAAAAGTTCTCATATAGAAACTGTATACAACTCCATGATTTTTTTACGGCTCAACGTGAATGTTGTTTTATGATTTCCAATGCTTCATGTCAGATTTATATAAGATAATTTATAATTTATAATTAATATTTAATAGTACTATATTTAACTATATCAGGTTAATATGGAAGGTTAGATTTAGCATTTGGAAAGCACGTTCAACTATTTTAGTGCAGAGCTTTCTTAAACAAAATTGACTATATGGTGGAATTGAAATTATCATTTATATATTTAAATATTTAAAATTGAAAATAAAGAGGCATGGAAACTATACAACTCCATTAGTTATTTGGTTCGGAGTAATTTCCATGATCTTTTATCTTTTATGAATTCCAATGTTCAATGTATGTTTAGGTAACTGATAATTCCTTTCTTAAATTTGTCCTTTCAATTCTTAGAAATTAATTTTATATTAATTAATATTATGTTGGATATATGTTCAATATATTGAATTTATGTTTTAGTACTGATAAATGATAAAGATAAAAGATAAAATATAATAATACATTCCTTGAATTTATCCTTTCAGTTCTAACAAATTAATTTCATATTAATATTAATATATTAATGGTATTACCTATATGTTAGTGGGATATGAATCGTTTTTCATGGCATGTATTTATACAAGTACCTCAGTAATGTTTCAACCATGCAAACCAAAAAGATAACTTAAACATTCTAAAATCATTTTCATTCCTCTGTTATAGTTCAGTTCCTGTGTTATACAACAATTTTTGACAATGGCAGGTAGATATGATTATCTCAAAGATGTTGGTGTGGGTTCTGAAAATAAGATATGGAAAATCAAAGTTAGGGTAATTCGCCTTTGGAGATCAGCAAGTTTTAAAGTCAGCTCAAATAAACCAATGATTGAAATGGTGGTTTTGGATGAAGAGGTATGTTGGTATTCAGTTTTATTTTAAGTAGCTAGAGTGTCAAGTTATTGTTAACCAAATTGGAAAATGATTCCTTTGTATTTAAATTTTATAGGGAGGACGTATCCAATGCGCCATGAAGAGCATTCATGTTTATTTGTTTGAAGGTGTTCTTTTGGAGGGTAGTATCTACATGTTAGAGAACTTTTTAGTTGCACTTAACAGTGCAAAATTCAAACTAACCATGCTTCATTTGATCAAGTTGATGAATTTGGAAGTCCTGTTACGACACCCGTAGGAAACAAAATTGTTGATGATGCCTTGGCTGTTATTTCCCCACTAGATGCACCAGTTGCTATTTTCTTTGCCTATTCCATCAAATCAGACTCCTTCCAAAGATGATAATCCAGGTTGGGAAGCAAAATCTTCAGTTCCCCTTGGTGATGATGCTGAAATGTCTGCAACAAAGATGAGGAAAGTCATTAAGCAAGAGAAGATATGAAGATGTTATGGATGAAGTCCTTATATTTTGTGTTTCCATTTTAACTGAATTTTGATGGTCCATTTGTTTCAATTTTCAGTTGTTTTATCCTTTGAATTCGGTGTTTAACAATTATGCCCTTTTTAGTTTTGAGAATCATATGCTGAAGTTTATTAGTATGTTGACAAAGTTATGCTTCTACATGTTCGCATTGGGTTTCTATGAATTTCTACATTAGTTTTTTTATTGCTCAGTTTTGTTTATTAATTTTTTCAAAATATTCTGTAGCTAAAATGACTAATACTTCAAAATGTTAACTATTAACCAAAACCTCATCTTTATTATATAGTTTCAAATACGTTCAACACCTTTATTAACGTCTAAACAGTTAGTGAGGAATTATTTTTAAATACATAGTGGTTCCTAAGCTCTAAAGGAAATGATTGACAAATATAGATAGGAGAAAAGGGAAAATGATATAAAAAGTGCCAGCCAATGCCTTTATTAACGATTATCCTCCATCTTGAATTAGTATGAATATGATTACAAAAATAAAATGCAGGTCTTATTCCCTCATAATATTAGTTTCCATCTTGAAAATTTATTCAAGTTTTTGTCCATATATGGTTTATCAATTAAAACTTTTTCACGTAAGGATATAATCTATTGAAGAGGAACTAGATATGTATTATACGATGGAGATGTAGTTCAGTTATATAAATCTTAAACTTATCAGGACATATGAAAATTGTAAGAATATCATTCATAGATTCAGGGTAGATGATTCAGTAATACAAGTTGATAAGTAGGTAACAGAGGTTTCCATCTCTAATGCTTTCCATGGTGTCTATATTTTAATTGTAATGTACTTGTCCTTATATGTTTCTAAAATTTGAAGAAGGATGCGACGTTCCAAATTTCACCTAAAAAGGTTAAATCATTTTAAATTTAAAAATTCAAATTGAAATAGACAAAATATATTGTAAAAGAAATTCATAAATAGAAGATTTAAAATTTGAATTTGTTATGAAAAAAATGAGTAATACATTTAATGGTGAGAGAAGGGAACAAATAACAATACACCATAAAGAGTGACAGTAAAATAAGGGATTTCTTCATTAAAACAAACTAAAAAATGTGATATATTTAATGGTGAGAGAAGAGAACAAATAACAATACATCATAAAGAGTAGGAGTAAAATAATGATTTCCTAATTTAAAAAAAAAAGTGAATTATTATTGGTCAAGAAGAAAGAGGGAGTGAGGTTTTGAAGTTTTTTAGGGAAAATAAATTCACCTGAAAAAGTTACAAATTCTTATAATATATTTATTAAATAAAAAATAATTTGTAATCAATTAATTATAACGTAAATCTCTTCAACGAAATTAATTTATAAGTTAAAAGCTCTTATTTTTATTAAATATTTTTTAAATTAAAAATTATAAAAAATATTCTAAAATTGAAATAGACAAAATATATTGTAAAAGAAATTTAGAAATAGAAGATTTAAAATTTGAATTTGTTATGAAAAAATGAGTAATACATTTAATGGTATGAGAAGGGAACATACAACAATACACCATAAAGAGTGGCAGTAAAATAAGGGATTTCTTCATTAAAACAAATTAAAAGATGTGATATATTTAATGGTGAGAGAAGAGAACAAATAACAATACATCATAAAGAGTAGGAATAAAATAATGATTTCCTAATTTAAAGAAAGTGAATTATTATTGGTCAAGAAGAAAGGGGGAGTGGGGCCTTGAAGTTTTTGAGGGAAAATAAATTCACCAGAAAAAGTTACAAATTCTTATAATATATTGATTAAATAAAAAGTAATTTGTAATTAATTATTTATAACATAAATCTCTTCAAAGAAATTTATTTATAAGTTAAAAACTCTTATTTTTATTAAATATTTTTCAAATTAAAATTTATAAAAAGTATTCTAAAATTCATCCATTTATTTTTATTAACCAAAGAAGGACAATTTTTTACTTAGATTAAAATTTTCAATGACCTTAGTAGATTAATTTTTAATTATTTTTTATTTATAATGATAATAATTAAAAATTCGGGAAAATTATTGATTTATTGTCATTAATATATAGTTCATGCGGTAAAAGCAAATTACGCAAGAATAGAATTATTACAAGAAAAATTATTAAATAGTAGAATTGTAGGATTGTTTCTTATTGTTATTTTAATTGCAATGATAATAAATAAAAATTAGGGCAATCATTTACATTACATGTTAAAAATACATGAAAAGACTTAATGATAATAGAGGTAAAACAAAATATTACCAGAATGAAAGTTTTACAAAATAAAATTATTAATAATTATATAATAGAATAAAAGTAAATTATACATGAAAACTTTTCATAAAAAAATCGTTAATATTATTTTAAATTATATAATTTTTACTCTCTAATTCTGCCGTGCATCGCACGGGTACATCACTAGTATATATTAGAAAGGGGAGGGGGTGGAAGGGTGCAGGGGCCGAATGAGATGGGGGAGTGGGGGAGGGTAGTTTGGGGAAGAAAAAATATAGGGGTGGGAATAGCAAAAATAACGGTGTGAAAAGTAATGGACCACTTTAAGAGCTACGGCCCACAAGGTTCAAAATAAACGTGCACTTAAAAGCTGCTATATTGTCCAAAAAAAAAGCTGCTATAATATTTTGACCAAAAAACAAGCTGCTATAATAGAGCATTGCTATATCCTGATATGCACCACCTAATAATCCCTCTTACATAATAATTGAAGAAATAATCAACTTCATTTTTTTTCATTAGATTATATAGTGTATAAACACGAGTGAAATTTGTCCTTAGCAAAACAATATTGCCCTGCTACTTTCTTTAAGGGCGTGTTTGTGTGTTTAGAGGAATGAGAAAAGGAATAGTTAGAGGGAGAAGGGAGAGGGAGAAGGGAGGGGAAGAAGAAGAGGTAAAGACTTTATAAAATAATCAAACTCACAAACACAAAAGGGAGAAGGGCTTCCAATAAACCCTTCTCTTCCTTCCCTTTCCCTCCAAAATTCAACTCACAAACATACCCTAAGGGTGTGTTTGTGAGGTTAGAGGATAGGAAAGGGAAGGGTTAAAGGGAGAAAGGGAGAAAGGATGGAAAAACATTATAAAATACTCAAACTCACAAACACAAAGGAGGGAATGGCCTCCAATAAACCTTTCCATAGGCGGAAATCATAATAGAGCTTCAAAATGAATTCAGTGCAATGATTGTGTTGTATAAATGATGTTATATACTGAAAACACCATCTATTTTACGATTTGAGGGTTTTAGCACCATCCCTGCCTCCAAACATACCCTCGTGCAAAATAGCCATGCCAATGCAAGTCAAACTATAAATAAAATTCCATAAAATAGGTATCCTCCCGTCCATACATTTGGAGCATAGAAAGGCTTTCTAGTCTATACACGAGAGCGGAGATGAGTTAAAAAAAAGTACCTAAAGGAAGAAAAAGAAATCACTTTGTAAGACAACAGTCACCAGGAAGTTGGGCAGCTTCGGCTGAAACAATAAATTAACATCCCCTCCAATATTGGACATCCCTAATAATTAAGATGGCACTCCTCTTTTACACAAACTTAAAACCTTCTGCATGATCCACGGATGATCAGGAAACCTATTGATAATATATAGCAACATGAGAAATTTGAATAAACTACTGCTCAATAAGTTGCATTACACACACACACAAGCACACTGCTCACCCCTTAATCAACAGGTATAATATGATATCCTCCTGTGAGAGATATTTAAACTAAATATCCAATCTTTCCTCATATTTTGGAAAATCACACTCCTCTCCCTTGAAATATTAATATGTGCTACATTATACTCCATTTTAATGTGAACAAGTCTCTTGGGGGCATGTTTTCTCTTTCTTCGACTCTTAGTGACATCAGCAAGCTCTCAGTCAGTAACTACTTTTAGATACCTACTATTAATTTTAGAACTTAAAAGGAAGAAATGAAGATTTTTGGTAGTCTCAAAGGAAGTAAAAAAGGTGCTAAATACTTGATTTCATCTTCTGAAGTCTCAAACTCAATAATGAGGTGTTTAAAGTTAGTTGCCAGTGACATTGAGAGTTACAAAGAAAGGAAAAATGCCCCTGAGAGGCTCATGCGTAATTTCTCACCACTGCTAAGAGGTTTCTTAACATTAAAATGGATTAAAAAGTAGCATATTTTCATTTCACAAAAGGGAAAGTTAACTTTTCAAAATAGAGGAGAGAGGAGTATAACATAACCCTCAAACAATTGATGGAGGTTTCTTGAAACCAGAAACAATTAAGAACTAAAAAAGCAGATATCTACTTATGCAATTATGCAGATCTCACTATCCTCAGAAACATATATTTGCTAGGAAGTATACTGTTAGAATCCATCCTACAGAGAAACAAGGGAAATGTAACCAGTGACAGAAAAGTCTAGACCCTATTCCTTAGTCCCCCCCCCCCCCAAATGATGAATCTGATAGTAACCAAAAACTCACATATAACACAAATCACTAGATACACTTTGGTAAAGCTGTAAATGCAATGATACATTATGTACCCATTTGGCTTTGCACTTGCAGTGAAAGTTTTTTGGTTTTTCAAGGACTATTTTCTTCTTAAAAATAACAAATGAAAAAGCTTCTATAGAAAATAATTCTGTATTTTTCTCCTTATACTTCTAAAGGTGAGGCTTGGCCTGACAACAAGGTGTAAATGTGTAATACATTATGACTTTGGTATCATCAGTTCTAGTTGTGGAAATAGCCACTTCACTCGTGTGAGTAAGGTTGCATACATCTAACCTTCTCAAACCCCCCCAAACAATGATATGGGTGTCTCGTGCACTTTTCAAACAATGGAACATACAACTGATTGCAGTGGCACTGAAAAGAGAAGAGAAATAATGAATATACAAATAATAGAGCTTTGGAAAAGAAACCGAGCCAGAACTTTCTTTTAGGATTTAGTCTTTAGAGACATACATGGTTAAGATTTATGAAATTTAATTAGCTCAGCAACATTAAACGGTATGTTGGATAGGCTTAGCAATGGGGCAGGTAGGAGCAGATTTTGGACTTCTGCTCAGTGCTCGGTTTAGGGTTTAGGATATGTTGGATAGGCTTAGCAATGGGGCAGGTAGGAGCATATTTTGGACTTCTGCTCAGTGCTCAGGCTAACCTAGCCCCACACCCATGGTGATCAAAACCCAAATGTTTCCACACCAGTCCAAAATTAAAAAGATAAGTTCAGGATGTGTTTTAAACTAGTTAAGACCAGTTACAATTCACAGAAAAAGATATTACAAATGCATTAACATGCAGAGTTGCAGACTCAGTTTTAAGCCAAATTGAATAAGATCTACATATTTCTAACATATTCTTGGGGCCTACAACAACTCATAAAACAATAAGGACTACTGCCTGTATCCCAAAAGAAGTAGATTCCATGTCTTATAAAAGCCAACATTAAAGATGGCAAGCCAAGCCATCTTCATCTCAAGTACTCTGTCATTCATGGAATCATGTAAAATCAGCTGTTCAATCCTTAGTATGTACATGCTATGCCATGTTATGAACTTGGAAAACAGTCCAATATACTTCACCTAATCCTCTAAAACTCCAACAAAACAAATGGCTGGCCATAGTTTCCAATAACATTCTCTACCAATTTAGTTTTCAATTAGCTCAAAACATCATATCAAAACATTTCTCATATTCAGAACAAAACTAAAGCAATAACACCAACTATCTCTCTAGAGCCTTCTCTAACCTTTGCAGAATTCAAGCATCGCTATCGTCACTGTCATCATCATCGTCTTCACCAGCATTCCCCATATCACCAGCAATGTGCAATCCAGAATGAGCCGTTCGCCGCCGTGTCCTGGATGGAAGAATGTTATTCAAATCCACCTCCGCCAGCGGGTCATCGGAAAAATCGCTGTCGGCGTCGGAAGCACCACCACCACCACCAGAATCGGAATCGTCGTCATCACTGTCACCATCATCATCTTCCTCTTCAATCAATTTCCCCTTTCCCTTGTCGTCACGCAAAACCCCCTTTCCCTTTCGGTCCACCTCAGCCTCGTCATTCGAATCATCCTCATCTTCGTCTTCGTCTTCATCTTCATCCTCGTCGTCATCGTCTAATTTGTCGTCGTTCTTGAGTTCATTGTCGTCGTTGTTAATACATTCCTTCTCGGAAGAACAATTTTCGGTGCTAGGGAGTGAGGAATTGCTGTCGTTTGAATCAGGGTTGAGTTCTTGGGTTTCTTTGTGGTCCGAATTTGCGAGTTTGGGAGCTTTGTTTGGGGGTTCTTGGGTGTCTGCATCAGGCTTTCGCTTGGAGGGTAATGTGGGTTCTTCTTGGTGGTTGTTGATTTCTGCCATGAATGTAATTGAGGAACGAAGTGTGCTATTTGGGAATGAGGTTTTGGGGATGAGACAAGTTAGGGTTTTGTGGGGACTAGGAAGGAGTAGAATACCAGCAGCCACGGTGGTATCTATCTATCCGTATCTCAATGTAACTAATGAGGCTGTCAGTCTGTCACTACCAAGTACCGACTACTTTCTTTGGGTCCGGTTTTTTCTAAGTCTAAATTGCGGGATTAAGTGTGTTTGGTTTACACTAGATCCATATTTTAAATGAGGATATAGGTAGAAACTATTTCCACTAACATTTATTCGGATTCACATTTGAAACGTGATTTTAGGGTAAATCAAACACATACTTCAAAGTGAGATTTTTCTTGATGAAATTAGCATATTAGTCTCCTATTTTTTGGGGGACTATTGCAGTTTTATCTTTAACTTTTATGATAGAACACAATAGTCTCTTACTTTTACCTCCTCCATCCATCACTTTAATCCGTAGTTGTAACTTCGGTTAACTTGCAGCTAATGTGTCACGTTAAGTGACACGTCAGCGGCCACATAGTACTGAAAATAATGTCGTTTGATGCATTTGCTAAAGTATTGAAATTGTGAATAAGGAATAAAAAATAAAAGGTTAAATATGTTTTTATTCCCTCAAAATATAGCGAAATTTGGTTTTGGTTCCTCATTTATTTTTTCATTGGTTTTAGTCCTCCATTTTTTAAAATCACATGATTTTAGTCATCGTCGTTAATTATATTCTACCAAGTGATGATTGTAGTAATATTTCTTGTAGATTTTTCTATGGATTTTCTTTCGAATTTCCCTACTAATTTTAAAATTGAAAGAAAATTTTGTTTAGATTCTAAAATTTGCGTGAAATTTACTATAGATTTTTTTGCAACAAAGCAAAGATATTTTATAGCAGCATTTTTATTTTAAAAAATTGTAGTTTTCTTGAAAATTTATTACACAAAAATTTTCTAGAAAAAAAGTCGCAAGAAATTTTTTGTAAATTTTTACCCGGAAAAAGTTGTAGTGGAGCTGCGAAAGTGACTTAACAGAGTACAACTAATAAGGAGGACTAAAACACGTGATTTTATAAAATGGAGGACCAAAACCAATGAAAAATTAATGAGGGATAAAAACCAAATTTCATTATATTTTGAGGGACCAAAAACATATTTAACCCAAAAATAAAATTAAAATGTGTCTCAATGCAATGTATTAGGGAAAGATAAAATTTAAAGGGAAAAATATGTTTTCCATCCCTTCAGTTTCGGTCAACTTTGGTCTTCGTCTCTGTACTTTAAATCCTATGTGTTTTTGTCTCTGAACTTTCAAAACCCCTAACATGTGGTCCCTGACCGTAAATGAGATCTGTTAACTTGATGAGCTGGCTAACAAAAGTTACTTATAAGCCTCAATAGTGGGTCCCAAATAGCTGATTCATGTTATTAATTCTTTTACTAATTAATTATTAAAATAACCCTAAGTACTAAAATAGGTTTTTTTATCGGGTAAATTGCTAAGGTGAAAACCCTAATTTAATAATTGGGGTTATTTTAATAATTAAAAACTAATAAAAAAGGTTAATTATATTAGTCAATTATTTGAGACTCTTTATTGGGGCTGACATGTAATTTTTATTAGCCAGTTCATCAGGTAATTAACAGGTCTCACTAACGGCAGGGACCACAGTTTGGGGTTTAGAAAGTTTAAGGACAAAAAAACATAGGATTTAAAGTACAAGGATGAAAACTAAAGTTGAGCGAAACTATAGGGATGAAAAACATGTTTTTCCCAAATTTAAAGTGTCTTAGTGAACAGTAACACCAAAGAGAGTCGAGCAAAAAATTGAACTAGGTCATAGGGTGGTGCATCATGAAGGCAGAATACATCGTGCTCCATCTTCATCAGAGAACCAGGTGCCACCAACAACCTTTTTCGAATCTTCGGCTTCCTCTTCTTAGTATAGCTGACAAACTGGACTAGCTTGATCAGACTGGCCTGTAAAAACTCAAAAAACACACAAGTCTCGTGCCTTTATTTTAGAAGCCAAAATAACTCTCAGACTTTTCAACTCGGTCCGGTAAAACACGTTACTCATCAAAAGCCCGCAAAATATAGAGCTCGAGCCTTTATTTTAGAAGTCCAAATAACTTCCGGGAATTTTAGTCCAGCCTGCAAAAACTCGTTACCGGCATCTGGTCGGGCCGGTCCAAGTAGCTTGAATTGTCACTTCTACTTCTTCATCAATTCATTTGCAGCCTTCTTCTCCTTCTTAGGCAACGGGAGCTTCCATCGTCTGAGCAGACTCGCCAGAATCGCCCGACTCCACTGAAAATGCACGTTTTCTCAGTTTATCAAATTCAAATGTCCATCCCATGGAGGTATTCAAGTGCAGTATTATGAAGAAAATGGGTTACTGATTCTTTTGGGAACTGAACTTTCCTTGTGTTCGGTTATCTCTCCTTTGTCTCTGAGACCCATTAGGGGTTCTGGTGTTCACACAAGAGGATGTCTTCCAAGGAGTGGTTTAGCCCATTTGAAGATCAGAATCAGGGAACCAAGTTCTAATCATTCGACGTAGATGAACTGGCCCAACTGCATTTTGTTGGTGAGAATAAAGTCATCCTGATTGGAGGGAAGACTAACATAGATCGAATGTGAGGAATTAGTGACCTTGATGTAAAAACCTTGTCTGGGGAACATGTTTTTCTTGTCAAGATCAATGGGGACCATGTCGGTAACATGTAAACGCAAGCTTTAATGTTCATTTGTGGGTTTAACACCTATGTTCAAATCATTGAGGAGGTTCAGCAGAATTTTAGGTGCAAGAATTGCCATGTTGTATGATGGGAAGTCTGGTTGAAAGCTTTTAAACATTAGTTAGGGACCAATCTGCAAACATAGATTATCAAGTCATCTCAACCATTAGTTTATTTGATAATAAATCCAAGGGTAAAAGGACTCAATGTACTGTAGATAGTTTTCCAAGCCTATGCACCTTAACGCTATGTTTGGATTTAGAGAAAAATGACGAAAAGAAAAGAAGAGATAAGAAAATGAGTGAAAAACCGTATCTTGTCTCGTTTGGATTAGGGTGGAATACGGTTGGAAAACAAAAAAATTGACGTGGGACCCGCGGTTCAGTTTTCTCCTCTAATCAGTGAAGAAAAATCTCTATTTCAGCATCTTCTAGAATTACCCATCTCCAAGCTGCTTCATGTACACCACCTGCAACCCCCAACTACTCCTCCCTCCATCTTCATCCACTCCCTTGGAGCATGCTTACTCTTGCTCCGCGAACAAGAACTCTCACCTTCCCCTTTTATTTTTTATTTACTTATTGGAATGAAAACACCGGCTTTACTTTCAAGAAATTTTACAAAGGAAAAACTGGAAATGCCGGAAACAACAAATTTTTGTTTCTAGCATTTCCAGTTTTTCCTTTGTAAAATTTCAGAAAACAGGAAACAGGAAATGAAAATGCAAACCAAACAGGCCCTAAAGTTTTCAAATCATTTAGTCCATAATCTATGTTTTCGTTTGTTTTTGTCCCTAAAGTTTTCAAATCATTGAAATTAATCCCTGCCACACCACCCCTATATTTAACAGAGTTGACGACAGTGACTAATTTTAATGGTTTGAAAACGTTGAGGACAAAAAACAACGGAAAAAAATATTAGGGACCAAAACCAAATTCGGGTGAAAGTTTAGGTACAAAAAATATATTAAAAAAAGATTTAAAGTACAAATATATTATAATAAAATGTGTTTGTTGAGAATGATACACATTAGTACAAATATATTTGTTGAAAATGATACTAAAGTTTAGATGTGGTAATATAATAAAATCCGTTGATTTACATCAAATTTATTATGTATTTTCCTAATATATTATTTATATTAAAAAAAATTAATTTATAGATATTGATACACATGAGTACAAATATATTTGTTGAGATTGATACTAAAGTTTGGATGTGGTAATATAATAAAATGTGTTGATTTACATCAAATTTATTGTGTATTTTCCTAATATATTATTTACATTAAAATTGTTTCATTTGTAGATATTGACACACATGAGTACAAATATATTTGTTGAGATTGATACCAAAGTTTGTATGTGGTAATCAAAATTCAAAGAAAATTTTGCTAAGATCCTAAAATTTGCGTAAAATTTACTATAGATTTTGTATAACAAAGCAAAGAAATTTTGTAGCAACAATTTTATGTAAAAAATTTGTAATTTTTTTGGAGATTTACAACACATGAATTTTTTAGAGAAAAAATCGCAAGAAATTTCCTGTGAATTTTTACCTAAGAAAAGCTGTAGTTAGGGGTATTCAAGACTCGGTCTGTCCTTTTGACCCGTCCCAACCCGTCTTACTCGGGCCGGGCCTGTTTCTGTTCTACAAGGAATGATAGAACCAAATCGGGTCTCATTTTTTTGACCCGGCATTGGGTTGAGGACGGGTTCGGGTTAACCTCCGGGTTACTCGACCCGTCCTTTATATATAAATATAATATTTATTACTTATAATTTTCTATTTTATAAAGTCATAACCTTATTTTTTTCATTTTAGATAGGGGTTTTGAGTCTAAGTTTCCTCTATCTACATTTAAAAATACATTCTATACGTAAAGTTATATAGTGATATAATGTTATTCTTGTTTTAGTAACATCCCAAACTTTAAAAAAGTAAAAAATATTGCATATATTAAGAGGAATTCTATTGTATGCAATATATTTATTAATTGTATGAACTATTTTCTTTTGAACATTGTTATATGATCGTTTCATGATTATATTTAGCTTATATATTGGGTCAACCCGGTCTTGTCCTACTCAGACCTGGTCTTACTTAGACCCGCACATCATCGTGTCTCTTCGGGTCCATAGATTTGACCCGATAAAAAATTAGGGTTGGGTTAGGGACAAGCAAAACCCGTCCCATGAACACCCCTAGTTGTAGTATAGTTGTGAGAGTGACTTAACATAGTACAATTAATATGAAGGACTAAAAACATGTGATTTTTAAAAATGGATGACCAAAACCTATGAAAAAATAAATGAGGGACCAAAACCAAATTTCATCATATTTTCAGGGATAAAAAACATAATTAACCCAACATTTTATAAAAAATGACAAGACTTTTCATAAGAAGTTTACTTTTACTTTATTGAAAATAGTAAATAATAATAATAATAGTAAATTCAAAGAAAATTTTATTAAGATCCTGAAATTTGTGAAAAATTTACTATAGATTTTTGTACAATAAAACAAAGAAATTTGATAGCAACAGTTTTATGTAAAAAGTTTGTAATTTTTTTTTGGAAAATTACTACACATGAATTTTCTAGAGAAAAAATCGCATGAAATTTCCTGTGAATTTTTACCCGAGAAAAGTTATAGTAAAGTTGTGAGGGCGACTTAATAGAGTACAATTAATATGAAGTACTAAAAAAATGTGATTTTTAAAAATGGAGGACCAAAACCATTGAAAAAAAATGAGAGGCCAAAACCAAATTTCATCATATTTTCAGGGACCAAAAACATATTTAACACGACATTTTATAAAAAATGGCACGACTTTTATAAGAAGTTTATTTCTATTTTATTGAAAATAGTAAAAAATAATAATAATAATAATAAATAGTAAAAAATAATCCAATAAATAGTAAAAAAATAATATAAAAGCTATTAAATTGTAATATTATAAATAGATATAGATTGATATTGGACTCAAATGATCAAGTGAATACTTTTTCGAGTTTCTTTTCTCCAAGAAACTCCAAGATTTCTTCTTCGCCTTTTTACTCGGTTCCTCCATGGCGTCAGGCTCCGATACTGAGATGGAGCCCAAACCTCCGGATAATGATACTAAACACAAAGAGAAAGCTTCCTTCAGAGATACATTGATGAACAACAATTTGCATGCGGAATCAAGAGAAAGGATTGATCTGATCGGGAATAAACTATTTCGTATTGAGCATGAAGAAGGAAACAGATTACGGCCTCGATGTTTTGTAGCAGATTCAGTGTTGGATACTCTTCGAAGATCTTGGAAGGATGCTGTGATAATCAAACTTCTAGGTAAGGAGATTGGTTATTTAGCAATGAATTCAAGATTAAGAAGAATATGAAGCTTTGCAGGTAATTTTGATCTCCTGGATGTAGGGAATGGATATTTTGTAGTTAAATTTGAGAATTTTGAACATAGAAATATGGTTATTAACAATGGCCCATGGATTATTTTTTATCATTACTTATCTGTGAGATCTTGGGTGCCGGATTTTGATTCATCAGAAGTTAGAATAGATAGTATTGTGGTCTGGATTAGGTTTCCAAATCTTGGGCTAGAATATTATGATGAAAGTATCCTCATTGCTATGGCTTCTGTTGTGGGAAGACCAATAAAAGTGGACAAGACCACTCTCAATGTTGCAAGAGGTAGATTTGCTCGGGTATGCATTGAAATTGATCTTGATGTTCCTCTTGTTGGCAAGGTATGGTTACAAGATAAATGGTATAAAGTAGAATATGAAAGTTTTCATTTGATTTGTGGTTCGTGTGGTCTCTATGGTCATAATTCAAGATCATGTCCTCACAAATCTAAGGAGGAGCAGCAAATGAATCACTGCCCAGGGGATCAAAAAAATTTAGCTGCAAGTTTGGATAAAATTAACTTACACTCTGAGAAAAAGATTCCCAAGGATAGGGATAAACCTGGTGAGGTTGACCATGGAGAATGGTTGGTGGTCACAAAGTCAAAAAGAAACAGAGGCAAAACTCAAGGAAAGGGGACTTCTTCAAATGGGAAAAAAGATTTTCAAAGCAAGGATACTCAGGTTAAAGATACTCAGAGTAAGGCTATAAGAAATCATCAGACAAGTGATATTATTTTGGAGAAAAGTAAGCAAAAAGATTCTGATAAACTTCTTCAAATTAAGCCTTTTGCTAATCCTTTGTTTAAGGGAAAGGAGCAAACATTAGATGGAGTTTCTTTTAGTAAAGGAAAAGGATCAGGAAATCGTTTGGTGACTGATAACTCATATGAGTCCACTGGTTCAGATTTAGTTATTTTTAAAAGTCAACCTTTGCTGAATTCAAGCCCTGGTATTGTAAGAAAGAAAAGACATAGAATTGATCTTCATTCCACAAATGTCTCTTTTAGAATAGATCAATCTGTTACTGATACAGATAAAAATAGCACTCTAGAAGGGAAGAATGAAGGCAATTGTTCAATCCAATCTCAAGGTATAAAGACTACTATGAATGTGGAAGTTATTTCTAATAACAGGCTGCGATTTAGGGATGAAGAAGATCCTGGTGGAACAACTTCTCCTAAATTGATTATGGCTTCAAAGAAGGTGAATCTGGATCAAGATTCAGATGATGACATGAATGCAGTTCCTGATGATTCACAATAAATATGTGGAATAACATCAAAGATTTATCAGGTGTTTTCCTTCCTTTTTCTATAATAATAGTTTTCATGATTGAATTTTCTGATTTTAAACTAATTGTTTGGAATGTGAGAGGTGCTGGAAATAAAGTATGTCATAGACATATTAGAAATATTGTTTCCATGTATAAACCTGAGGCTATAGCAATTTTAGAAACTCATATTTTGTTCAATAAAACTCATACTTTTTGGACTGGTTTGGGTTTTATCCTATTGCTGTGGCTGAAGCAAATGGCCATATGGGTGGTATTTGGCTTATGGGTAAGCAAGGTTCTAATTTTAAATATTATGTTAATATTCATTCACAAGTCATAACTGTTGAAATTTCTGCAACTAATTCTAGTTGGATTTTATCCACTGTTTATGCTAGTCCTTCTATTTCTAGTAGAGAGCTCATGTGGTCTCATTTAACAAACTTAAAAGGGAATATTACTTTACCTTGGCTTCTAATAGGAGATTTCAATGAAATTTTACTTTCTTCGGAACAAAAAAGGGGTAATTTTTCATCAAAAAGAGCTACTAATTTTGCTACTCATTTAGATAACTGTAATCTTCTTGATATGGGTAGCTTTGGTCTGAAATATACTTGGAGTAGGAATTGTACAGGTGGTATTTGGGTTCATAAAAGAATTGTACAGGTGGTATTAGGGTTTAGCATTTCCTAATGGTTCATTAGAAAATTTAAGCAAACTACATTCAGATCATAATCCAATTATGTCAAGGTGTGGTAAAAAAATTCAGTTAAAGGTCTAAGGCCTTTTAGATTCCAAGCTGCCGACAACACATCCTAATTATGCCTCTTTAATAAATTCTACATGGAGTATATCAGAACATAATGTAATTCAATGTTTATCTGATGTTAGAGATGCTTCAATTAAATTTAATAAAGAGGAGTTTGGATCCATTTTTAAAAGGAAGAAAGTTTTGGAAAATATATTGAAAGGTCTAGAAAAAAGCTTAGAAAATGGTCCAACAAGTAGTCTGTATCAATTAAAGGATAGCCTTCAACAAGAATATAATTCAGTTTTATATCAAGAAGAGTTACTTTGGTATCAAAAGTCCAGAGAAAATTGGGTAAAGTTAGGAAGTAAGAACACTGCCTTTTTTCATGCTCAGACTAAGATTAGAAGGGCTAGAAATAAAATTTATGGTCTCTTTTTACCTAATGGTGATTGGTGTAATGAGGAAGAGATTCTTCAAAGTGAGGCTGTTCTGTTTTATAAGAAATTGTTCTGTGAAACTTCAGCAAATGGTAGTTATTTATCTTCTCCAAATTTGAAAAAACTAACTTCTCATGATAAGGATTCTCTTTTGGCTCCTGTTTCTAAAGATGAAGTTTATGAAGCTTTATTTTCAATGAAATCTTATAAGGCTCCTGGGCCGGATGGTTTCCAAGCAATTTTTTTCAAAGTATTTTGGGAGAGAATGAGAGATGATGTTTGGAATTTTGTTAAGGAAACTTTTAAATCTGGTACCTTCCCTAAGGAAGTAGTTGAGACTTTAATTGTTCTAATTTCAAAGGTAGATAGACCAAATTCTTTTAAAGAGTTTAGACCAATTAGTCTTTGCAACCGCCTTTATAAAATTGCTTCTAAGGTTTTAGTCAATAGAGTTAGGCCAATTCTTCAAAGGATTGTTAGCCCTTTTCAAGCTAGCTTTATTCCAGGTAGGAGTGCAACAGATAATGCTATTATTGTTAGGAATATGCACTAGAGACTTATATATTTATGAATATCCATCACTTGTATCATGTTATTTTATAAAGGCAAACTTATTCTTTTAGAATATGATTATTGTCCTTAGAATAGTAAACTCAAACTTCATAATAAATCAAGTAGATGACTTGATTGTGAGATCTTATGAAGAACTATTCTTAAATAGTCCCTAGTCAATTATCATCTTAGGACAAAGATGCATGTAGACTAGTATGTGAGTTCATTGATGATCACATCTCACAGATCATGGATATGAGATATCATGTGCTCACATAGGTACACATTAATAGTAATGGTGTACTGGACAGACTCACCTTAATAACGTTGCATGGGTTGTTACATAAGTGTCATGAACGTTTCTTAAATTAATAAATGTTATATGAAGTCCTTCGACCTGAAAATCACTACGATTCCTACATAAGGAATTATATGTTTTAATTATCATCAAACATTACCTGTAACAAGGTAATCATAAAGTTGATTTTTGGACATATAATAAATTATGTGGAGGAATGTGAGTGCCCTAGATGGGATTTGTCCCTCCTATGTAATAGGAGTTATATCTATAGGTCTCTTGATAAAGTGAGACTGCAAAATGCATGGCCATGCTCAGGAGAATAAATATGAGATATTTATTTTCTGTACAGTCTACTTGGGGATCAAGAAAATATAATAAATTGAACTATACAAGGTTGACACAATCTATGCCCTTGTGTTCAATTAGATATTTGGACAAAGGGACAGAGCATATAAATTGTTATAATAAAATAGGATTTATTATTTTTAATAATCGTAATATTTGGATAGTGATGTGTTGCTAGATACCGCTCACTATTTATGATATTAAATATAAAAGAGTTTTATTTTAATATTATAACCAAATATTAAAATCCTATTGGGTCACACGCATACAACATGCCACTAGGAAAGGATAATTCTAATTTGATTTAATTAGAATTATTACATAATGGGCCAGACCCATAAGTGTGAGGGTTAAGTGAGTGAGGGGGTAAAATCCTAGCCACCACTCTATAAATAGAGCATAAGATGCACTACCCTGAGACATATAAGCAATCGCTTCTTACTTTATGAGGCTACTAGCAGAGCTGAGGAGAGAATCCTAGTCCGGTTGTTGGCGTGGATACCAATAGAGACGCGGCTACGCTTGCCTCGTTTATAATCCTAATAAGGTACGACCTTTCGTTTCAATACCTTTTGGCCTTGATTCGTGTTTTCGTAAAACAATTATAACAAGGGAGGGAATCCATTTATTTCCGCTGCACCCTGACCACATGCTTGATTCCCTTCAATTGGTATCAGAGCTTTGGTTTGCGATTAACACGTTTTGGGCTTTTAATCCTTTGAATATAGTGATATTCTGGTATTATTATTGTTTGTATATCGTACGACGTTTTGGAACGTCATTTCTGCGCTGCACTCGCGCTGAAGCGCAGGTAAAGCGCATATGAAGCGGAGATGAAGCGCAGGCAAAACGAGCGTTGTTTTCTGCGCTGCAATCTGCGCTACAGCGCAAGCGGAGCGCAGTTTACGAAAGTTACGACTTTTTATTCTGATGCTTGCACTTCAGCTGCGCTATAGCGCAGACTGAAGCGCAGGTAAAGCGCAAGCGAAACGCAGCTTTCAGAATTATGTTATTTTATTCCCTTGTTGATCGTTTTATGAGCGATGCATCTTTTATTGATTGTTTTATGAATGATGTATATATATGTTGTTTATATGTTCTAATGTTGGAGGGTCCCATGGAACATGAAAGAGTTCATGTATTGGGAGTCAAAGGGTTCAATTGTTGAAACCTTGTCTCGACTCAAATATTGGCTGCGATAAACATGTCACTTATCAATTTGCTGACAAGTACGTATTCAAATGATACGAGGGACTCACTCGTTTATCGGTTTGTGAAGTATTCATTTGATGCGAGACACTTATTGATGATTGATTGAATGTTTATCAAATCAAATTTTTGTTTCGGGGCGCTGCCCCGATCCCCGCAAGGGGCGGCGGGACCCCCATGCTACTCTGCGTAGTGTGTTATTTCGTATACGCGTAATCAAACCTCGCTATATATATACATCTTATTATATCACGCATTTTACAATCAATGGATGTTGAATTTGCATGATGATTGGTTATGGCCTTAGTTGTTTTAATTTAAATACGACCTGCGCGTCGTGCCTTACCTCTTGACATTCCTCTTGTAATTCTCTTCTCATCTCTATCCCCTCGTATGTTAAACGAGGTTTCTTATTGTTATGTAATGTAACCGGAAAGAGCATAGAGTCAAAGGAGCATGTGGAGACATGTGGATGGAGACTTCAAGATTATATGTGATGTAATTTTGTATTGGATTTTTAGAAGGCCATAACTATATCATGTGTGTTTGTATGAGATGCATGCATGTTTGTTAAATCGTTTAACAAAGGAATAAAATTAAAGCGATCAAATCCCTCGAAGGGAATGTTAAGTTATATTTTTCATTCCAATGAATAACACTCGTCAAGGCTAGAATGGATTAAGTGTGGGTCTGCCAAAGCAGGGTACATTTATCTATTTTAGTGAGGGGCGATTATGTTTTTGTTAAATGGTTTAACAAAGGAATGAAAAATGAAGCGATCAAATCCCTCAATACTTATTATGCCTTCCAATGAATGACACTCGTCAAGACTAGAATTGATGAAGAGTGGGTCTGCTAAAGCAGGGTACCTTTATCCATTTTAGTGAGGCGTGATAGGATAAAAATAATATTCAATTGTCAAACCATTGGGTTTTGATTAGGTATATTCAATAAGATTGAAAAACCTAAAGGCACTAATATTAAGTCATGTTTTGCCTTCCGATGTATGGCACTCGTCTAGGCTTGAATCGATTAAATGTGGGTCTGCTAAAGCAGGGTGCATTTATCTATTTTAGTGAGGCGCGATGGGATAAAAGTAATATCCAACTGTCACCATTGGGTTTTGACTTAACTAGGTATATTCAATAGGATTGAAAAACCTAGAGGCACTGAGTTAGGCATTGATTCATAAGATGAATTAGAATAAGAGTTATTCACCTAACAATCCAAGAGTTGTATGAGATACAATTGGAAGTGTGTTCCTACCTAAATAGCCTTTTCTTAAGCGATCAGCTAAAGCTGACTTAAAAATAGGTGAATTATGGATCTTGGCCCACTAGAAAATCTGGTGATGGGATTTTCTGATTCTTTATATTGAGGGTACTTGTTTTGAATCAAAATAGTGGGAGACATATTTATTTAAAGACCTTATTAAATATGTTTGTTATATGATACTTACGTGCATAACAACAAGCACACCAAGTAAACTTTTATTGCGATCTGTCCTTGAGAAGGACAAACTGTCTAGAATTAACTTTCTAGACTGGTATAGAGACCTAAGGATTGTCCTTAGGCATAACGACAGGCTGTATGTCCTAGAAGGGCCTATTCCCGAAACACCCGCTGCAAATACTTTGAAAGCTGACAAGGATGCTTTTAGAAAGCATCTGGATGTTGCTCTCGATGTAGGTTGCCTTATGCTTACTACCATGAATGTTGAAAACAGCATGAGAACATGGAGACGTACAATATGATTGTACACTTAAAGAGACTTAATCAAGGACAAGCTAGGCTTGAACGATTTGAAGTCTCGTAAGCACTTTATCAATGTAGATTGGCAGAGGGAACCCTTGTTGGTGGTCATGTGCTCAAAGCAATTGGGTACATTGAAAACCTAGAAAGGCTTGGATTCCCATTAGGCCAAGAGTTGGCCACTGATCTTGTCCTGCAATCGTTGCTGGACAACCATAGTCAATTCATCATGACCTATAACATGAATGAATTTGACAAACCACTGCCAGAATTGCTAAGCATGTTAAGAACAACTGAGCAAAACATTAATAAAAGGGGAAGGCCATATTGATGGTCCAACCTGGAAAAGGCAAAGGGCAAGAAGAAGTTCAAGAAGCCCTATTTTGAACCAAAGGACAAAGGCAAGGATAAGCCTAGTACCTTTGTTTTCGAAGACTATGGGTGGGTTAGTTAAGGAAGGAAAATGTTTCCACTACGGCCAATCAGGACATTAGAGACTGTGTAAAGTACCTAGAGGAGATCAAGAAGAAGGGAAGTGAGACTTCCGCTTCAGTTATCTGTGTTATAGAAGTCAATTTACATAGTTCTGCATCTTGGGTATTGGATACCGGATGTGGATCTCACATTTGTATGAATGTGAAGGATCTAAATGAAGTAGGTCATTGGCTAAAGTAGGAGTCGACCTACGTGTGGAAAAGGAGCAAGAGTTGTTGCCTTATCCGTAGGAACCTATTATTTAACTTTGCCAACTGGACCAGTTATTGTACTGGATGATTGTTTTTTTTTTGTGAATATTAATTTCCGTTTTCTTATTTTGACAAGAGTAGTTTTTCATTCATAATAAAGAACAATAGTTGTTCAATTTATTTGAATGATATTTTATGGTTGTGCAAAGTTGAACAATATGTTCTTGAAGTTCCTATCTATAACATAAGTGCTAAGAGGGTCAAAGACAAGATGATTTGAACCTGGCTTATCTTCGGCATTGTCGCTTAGGGCATGTAAATGAGAAATGCATATCCAAACTCCACCTAGATGGTTATTTGGACTCATTTGATTTTGAATCAATTGAGACATGTGAATCTTGTTTATTGGGGAAGATGTCCAAAACCCCATTCACCGATAAGGTGAGAGGGTCGGTGATCTTCTTGGTCTCATGCATAATGATGTATGTGGGCCCATGGGCACAATGGCTAGAGGAGGTTTTCAATACTTCATCAATTTTACTGATGATTTCAGTACATATAGATTTGTGTATCTGATGGAACACAAATCCGAATCCTTTGAAGAGTTCAAGGAATTTAAAAATGAAGTATAAAACCAACTTGGCAAGACTATTAAAATACTTCAATAAGATCGAGGTGGAGAACACACAAGTCAATAATTTGATGACTATCTAAGAGAGTGTGGGATAACATCTCAACTCACTCCTCCTGGAAGACCTCAATGGAATGGATTTTCAGAAAGGTGAATCGAACTCTATTAGATATGGTTCGATTTATGATGAGTCATACTGATCTCCCCGACTCCTTTTGGGGTAATGCTTTGTTAACAATAGCCTTCACACTAAACCATGTTCCATCTAAGGCTGTCATAAAGACACCATATGCGATATGGACTGGGAAGCAACCTAGTATGTCCTTTATGAAGATTTGGGGTTGTGAAGCTTATGTGAAACGCTAAGTCTTAGATAAGCTAGGACCCAAATCATATAAATGCTTATTTGTGGGATACTCAAAAGAGACTATGGGTTACTACTTCCATAATCCTAGCAAAGGCAAAGTGTTTGTTGCTAGGACTGCTGTATTCTTAGAGAAGGAACCTGTCTCTAAGAAAATGAGTGGGAGGAAAGTAGAACTTGAAGAAATTCAAGTACCACAGAGTAGCAATGAGCCGGTAATGGAACAAGAGCAGATACCACAAAGTGTTGTGGAGCCACTTGCTCAAGTAGCGCAAGACTTGTGTATATCAGATAGAATACATCACCAACCTGAGAAATATGGTTTCCTTGTGTCTTAGGAAGGGGATGTATTGCTAATGGATCAAGGTGAACCAGTGATCTACCAAGAAGCTCTTTTGAGTCCAGAATCTGAGAAATGGCTTGATGCCATGAGATCTGAAATGGATTCCATGTACACTAACAAGGTATGGACCTTGATTGAGCCACCCAAAGGGATAAAACCCATAGGGTGCAAGTGGGTTTTCAAGGAAAAAAACTGACATGGGTGGTAATGTAAGTACCTTTGAAGCACGGTTGGTGGATAAAGGGTTTCACGCAAATTCATAGTATAGACTATGATGAAACCTTTTCCCCAGTTTCCATGCTTAAATCTATTCGGATCTTGCTTGCTGTTGCAACTTACCATGATTAAGAAATCTGGCAAGTGGATGTCAAGACAGCTTTCCTAAATGGAAGCCTTCTTGAAGATGTGTATGTGATACAACCTGAAGGTTTTGTTATACCTAAAGGTATATAAATTGCAACGATCCATTTATGGATTAAAGCAAGCCTCTAGAAGCTGGAAGCTTCATTTTGATGAAGCTGTAAAACAATTTGGTTTCATTGAAAATGAAGACAAACCTTGTGTCTACAAAATGGTTAGTGACAACATTTGTGATTTTTTCTGGTTTTGTATGTAAATGACATACTCCTCATAGGAAATGACGTTCCTACCCTTCAGTCTGTAAAGACTTGGTTAGGAAATTGTTTTTCTATGAAAGATTTGGGCGAAACAACCTATGTGTTAGATATAAGGATCTATAGAGATGGATCTCGAAGATTATTTGGCCTAAATCAAAGTACATACATAGACAAAGTGTTAAAACGGTTTAACGTGCAAGATTCTAAGAAGGGATCTTTGCCTATGTCACATGGTATAAGCCTATCTAAGGCTCATTCTCCTTCCAGTGAAGAAGAGAGAGGTCGCATGAGTAAGATTCCTTATGCATCCGCTATAGGGTCTATCATGTTTGCCATGTTATGTAATCGACCAGAAATATCATTCAGCATGACTAGAAGATACCAGTCTGATCTTGGTGAAGGTTACTAGAAATCAGTCAAGAACATCCTTAAGTACTTAAGAAGAACTGAGGATTCATTCTTGATGTATGGAGGTGAGGAAGAACTACTTGTAAAGGGTTACACTTATACTAGCTTCCAAACCGACGAAGATGATTGAAGATCGCAATCAGGTTATGTGTTTTGTTTGAATGGTGGCGCTGTGAGCTAGAAACGTTCGAAGCAAGAAACAGTCGCTGTTACAAACCCATTAAACCCCTTGTGCAGCAGAAGCATGAAGGGCACACTAGATCATTAGGCATAATAGTTATGTCTGAATGTCTCTAGTGCAAGTGGGAGATTGTTAGGAATATGCACTAGAGACTTATATATTTATGAATATCCATCACTTGTATCATGTTATTTTATAAAGGCAAACTTATTCTTTTAGAATAGGATTATTGTCCTTAGAATAGTAAACTCAAACTTCATAATAAATCAAGTAGATGACTTGATTGTGAGATCTTATGAAGAACTATTCTTAAATAGTCCCTAGTCAATTATCATCTTAGGACAAAGATGCATGTAGACTAGTATGTGAGTTCATTGATGATCACATCTCACAGATCATGGATATGAGATATCATGTGCTCACATAGGTACACATTAATAGTAATGGTGTACTGGACAGACCCACCTTAAGAACGTTGCATGGGTTGTTACATAAGTGTCATGAACGTTTCTTAAATTAATAAATGTTATATGAAGTCCTTCGACCTGAAAATCATTACGATTCCTACATAAGGAATTATATGTTTTAATTATCATCAAACATTACCTGTAACAAGGTAATCATAAAGTTGATTTTTGGACATATAATAAATTATGTGGAGGAATGTGAGTGCCCTAGATGGGATTTGTCCCTCCTATGTAACAGGAGTTATATCTATAGGCCTCTTGATAAAGTGAGACTGCAAAATGCATGGCCATGCTCAGGAGAATAAATATGAGATATTTATTTTCTGTACAGTCTACTTGGGGATCAAGAAAATATAATAAATTGAACTATACAAGGTTGACACAATCCATGCCCTTGTGTTCAATTAGATATTTGGACAAAGGGACAGAGCATATAAATTGTTATAATAAAATAGGATTTATTATTTTTAATAATCGTAATATTTGGATAGTGATGTGTTGCTAGATACCGCTCACTATTTATGATATTAAATATAAAAGAGTTTTATTTTAATATTATAACCAAATATTAAAATCCTATTGGGTCACACGCATACAACATGCCACTAGGAAAGGATAATTCTAATTTGATTTAATTAGAATTATTACATAATGTGATATGAACCTTGAGGTTCTATTTTTATGGACCTTAGAAATTTTCTGATAAATAGAGAACTTTTGTTAACAAGCACTTGTCTCACAAGGAAAATAATCAATTTTTTTTTATTCTTTTTCTTTACGCACGTACGTAACTGTTTTTCTTTTCTTTTCTTTTCTTTTGATGTACGTATACCATAAAATAGAAACTGTAAAGGAAATATAACAAGGATATAATCAATAACAATGGAATCCTTAAGAAGCTTGAAAATTAAATCACATAAAATTCAAGAACGTAGAGGAAAGTATGCAATTGATTAAAAACAGCTAATAGAAAAGATAGAAGAAAACAGATAAATGGACGTCACACTTTCATGAATTGGAAGATAAGTCCATGAAGATGATCACACAAAGGTATATGAACCTTTGATAACCTTCACTCTTGACTAGCAAGAAAGTTAGAGAAAATCACTCTCTCAAGTAAGAAAATCACTTTCTAAATTTGCAGCAATTTTGCATAAAACTTCTATTGTATTTTGTGCATGCATGAGGCATGCATTTATAGGGTTTTACAAGGTTAAGAAAGCCATGTGACCAGCCACATTCTCACGCCTAGAATAGCCCAAAATACCCCTCAAATAAATTCCCATGCAACCCTACACAATTAACTAGGAAATAAAACAATTAAGCAAAATAAACTCTACTAAACTAGGCTTATTTGGCCGCCTCCTTGGACCAGGTTCATGGGCACATGGAACCTTAATTTGTAACTTACAAACAAGGTTTTATTTGGCTATTGATTCAGCCATGTGTGGCCGCCCCAAACAGCCTTGCATCTTCATGAGTTGGCTGCCATCTTCAATGCTATTCATGCTCCAATTCAATGGCTTGTTAGAACTCTTTGATGACTCTTTACTCAACCAAATTCTGCACATGTTACATGCTTTCTTTGCTGATTCAAGAGGCTTCATACACCTATAAAACTGGACCATATTCATACACCAAGTCAGCCCCCATTCCAACGGCTATAAACATGAAGATAAATGCTATTACACTCATGTTTTGTAACCTCCAAGTAGGAAACATAACCATCAAACCATTAAGCCTATTGTCTTGTAACTTCCCTAATATTATTGAAACAAATTAAAAACATTATTCAGCAAATTGAAAGAGACATGGCCGCCCCACATGCATCCTATGTGGCCGCCCATCATGCTTTATTAATGCTTGGAAGTGCTTCAATTATCAGTTGCATTAAATGCAACTGATTCTTCATCAATTAAGCTATCCTCTTCAACTTGAGTGCAATTAATGAAATTAGGACTTCCATTAATGTTTTGCTCAGTTTGAGTCTGGACTTCTTTAATGATGACTTGGAGTGCCTCCTTAGCCTTCCTAGCTTGTGCCCTTGTCATGGGCCCACCCAATCTGTTGACTGCCTGATTGATGTCCACATCACGCCCCCCTTCTTGAAAAGGATTTGTCCTCAAATCTGAAGGGTCATCACCTACATCAAAAAGAGTTAAGTCAGCAACATTAAAGGTTGCACTAACATTATACTCACCTAGCAAGTCTATTTTGTAGGCATTATCATTGATTCTTTCAAGCACTTGGAAAGGTCCATCTCCCCTTGGTTGAAGTTTTGATTTCCTTTGTTTTGGGAACCTTTCTTTTCTCATGTGTACCCACACCCAATCACCTGGTTGGAACACCATCTTCTTCCTCCCTTTGTTTGCTTGTTTGGCATAGCTCTCATTTTTCTTTTCAATTTGAGCCTTAACTTTCTCATGCATTTTCTTGAAAAATTCAGCCTTAGCCTGCGCTTCCTTTTCCTTAAACATAGAAATATTAGGCAGAGGTAATATATCAAGAGGAGTTAAAGGATTAAACCCATAAACTACTTCAAAAGGTGAACAGTTAGTAGTGCTATGGATAGCCCTATTATAAGCAAACTCAACATGAGGCAAACAATCCTCCCAAGCTTTAATGTTTTTGTTTAAGATGGTCCTAAGCAAAGTCCCTAGCGTCCTATTAACTACTTCTGTTTGTCCATTAGTTTGAGGATGACAAGTAGTAGAAAATAGTAACTTAGTTCCAAGCTTTCCCCATAAAGTCCTCCAAAAATGGCTCAAAAAATTTGAGTCCCTATCACTCACTATGCTTCTTGGTATTCCATGCAGCCTGACTATTTCCCTGAAAAATAAATCTGCTACATGACAAGCATCATCCACTTTTTTGCAAGGTATAAAGTGAGCCATCTTTGAAAACCTGTCAACTACAACAAAAATAGAATCTTTTCCAGTCTTTGTTCTTGGAAGACCCAAAACAAAGTCCATGGAAATATCAGTCCAAGGAAATTCAGGAACAGGTAAAGGAGTATATAAGCCATGAGGTTTGACTTTAGACTTAGCCTTTTTGCAAACAATACATTGGTCACATATCTTATGAACATCACGTTTCATATTTGGCCAATAAAAATTATCTTGCAAAATTTCTAAGGTCTTTTGCACTCCAAAATGTCCCATTAATCCCCCTTCATGTGACTCTCTCACAAGCATCTCTCTTATGGAACTTTTAGGCACACACAATTTATTTCCTTTAAACAAAAAATCATTATGCCTTAAAAATCCATTTTCAGATTTTTTTATACATGCCACATACAAATCAGCAAAATCCACATCATCACAATACATGCTTTTCAAAGATTCAAGTCCATACAATTTAGCCTCAAGTAAAGCAAGCAAGACATGTCTCCTAGAAAGAGCATCAACAACTATATTTCCTTTTCCCTTTTTATGCTTTATGACGTATGGAAATTGTTCCAAAAATTCAACCCATTTAGCATGCCTTTTATTTAATTTCCCTTGGCCTTTTAAATACTTCAAAGATTCATGATCACTATGAATTACAAATTCTTTAGGAAGTAAATAATGTTGCCAAGTTTTAAGAGCCCTTACCAAAGCATATAATTCCTTATCATAAGTAGAATAATTAAGTGCAGGTCCACTTAATTTTTCACTAAAATAAGCAATTGGATGCCTCTCTTGCAATAAAACAGCACCAATTCCAACATTAGAAGCATCACACTCTATTTCAAAAGATTTTGCAAAGTTTGGCAAGGCTAAAATAGGCGCATGTGTGAGCCTATCCTTGAGGGCAACAAAGGCCGCCTCTTGTTTCTCCCCCCACTTATATCCCACATTCTTTTTAACAATCTCATTAAGGGGTGCAACCAAGGTACTAAAATCTTTAACAAATCTCCTATAGAAACTTGCTAAGCCATGAAAACTTCTTACCTCACTCACAGTTTTAGGTGTTGGCCATTCTTGAATAGCCTTCACCTTTTCTTCATCCACTTGAACTCCCTTGGAGCTCACAACAAATCCCAAGAAAACAACATGGTTGGTACAAAATATGCATTTATCAAGATTAGCATATAAATTTTCTTTTCTAAGCACATCCAAAACAGATTTTAGGTGATTAACATGCATATCCAATGAAGTGTTGTAGATAAGAATATCATCAAAGTACACAACCACAAACTTTCCTATAAATTCTCTCAAAACATGGTTCATTAGTCTCATGAAAGTGCTAGGTGCATTAGTTAATCCAAAAGGCATAACTAACCATTCATATAAACCATATTTTGTTTTGAAAGTTGTTTTCCATTCATCACCTTCTCTTATCCTAATTTGATTATAGCCACTTTTTAAATCAATTTTACTAAACACACATGCACCATACAATTCATCAAGAAGGTCATCTAACCTGGGAATTGGATGTCTATACTTGATGGTGATGTTGTTTATGGCTCTACAATCAGAACACATCCTCCATGATCCATCTTTTTTTGGTACCAAGATGACTGGTACTGCGCATGGACTCATGCTGTCTCTCACCCATCCTTTGCCAATGAGCTCACTTACTTGCCTCTCAATTTCTTTAGTCTCTTGAGGATTACTCCTATATGCTGGCCGATTTGGCAATGAGGCTCCAGGAATGAGGTCTATGTGATGCTCAATTCCTCTCAAAGGTGGTAAGCCATCAGGAACATTTTCTGGAAAAACATCCTCATATTCCTGCAAAAGAGATTTAACTATAGAAGGCAATTCAAACTTATCAAAAGTGTTAGTAGTCAAAAGATGGTTAGTACTAAACAACAAATAAAGTGGTTGTCTTGTACATAACACTCTCCTCACTTCTCTTTCTTTTGCTAAACAAAGTTGTTTACCCTCTTGGTTTTCACTCTTTTTCTTTTGGCTCTCTTCTTTTTCATGTTTCTCATTTTTTTTCTCTTGGGAAATCTTTTCTCTCAATTTATTTTGATCCTTACTAACCTCTCTAGGTGTTAAAGGTCTCAAAACAATTTTTTTATCTTGATACATGAAAGAGATTTTATTGGTAAAGCCATCATGGATAGCTTTAGTGTCAAACTGCCACGGCCTTCCAAGAAGAATATGGCTAGCCTCCATGGGAACCACATCACAAAGTACCTTGTCTTGATATTTCCCTATAGAAAAAGGAATTTCAGCTTGACTATGCACCTGTACTTCATCTCCTTCACTAAGCCATTGAAGACTGTATGGCCTAGGATGTGGTTTTGTATCCAAACCCATTTTGTTCACCAATCTGGAACTAACAACGTTAGTGCAGCTACCACCATCAATAATCACTAAGCAAATATTACCATTGATTGAACATCGAGTATGGAAGATGTTCTCTCTTTGGTTTACCTCCTTGCCCACGGTTTGGCTCCCTAGAAGTCTCCTAATCATGTAGACTTCCCCTACATTAGCACCTGTATCATCATCACTAGGCTCCTCCTCTTCATTATCAGATTCGCTTGTGTACTCTCCATTGTCCTTAAGAAGAATGGTCTTCTTAGTAGGACACTCATAGGCATAATGGCCTTTTCTTTGACACCTGAAACAAGTCACATCCCTACCTTTCTTTGTACCCTGTTCAGCGCCTTTTTGTGGTATCTTCCCTTGGGAAGATGATGATGCTCCTTGGTTGGATAGCTCAACAACCTCCTTTTTGACCTTGTCTCTCCAATTTGCAGGTAAATTGTTAGAACTCCTCTTGGCAGCTCCTTTCCTTTTTAACTGCTGCTCTACTTAAAGAGCTTTACTCAACAAGTCCTCCAATTCAACATATTCCTGTAACTCCACAACATCTCTAATATCAGCACTCAAACCATTTAGAAAACGTACCATGGTTATTTCAGGATCTTCTTCTATGTTGGCTTGGATGAGGATCATCTCCATCTCTTTGAAATATTCCTCCACACTTCTACTACCTTGAGTGAGTTTTTGCAATTTTAATTTTAACTCTCTTTGGTAGCTAGAAGGTACATATCGTTTCCTCATGATCCTTTTCATGTCAGTCCAAGTCTCCACCTGTGGCTCTTCATTTCTGCGCCTCTCCCTTTGTAATTTGTTCCACCATATGAGCGCATAATCAGAAAATTCTGCTGCAGCAAGCTTGGCCTTCTGTGCCTCTGTATAGTTGTTGCAGGCAAAAAGATGCTCAATCTTGAGCTCCCACTCCAAATAAGCTTCTGGGTCACTACGACCTTTGAAAAGTGGTATAGTCAGCTTGACCCCTTGTATTCTCCCTTCATCTCTTGGTGGCCTTCCATCCTCAGGATTAGGGGGTGGAGGAGGTGGAGGAGGTACTCTCTCCAAATCATCCAACCTGCTATGCAGTTCGTCATATTGTGCCTTCATCATTTTCTCCAAGCGTTGAGAGAGAGCTGCAATCTGCAACTGAAGGTCACGATTCTCCACTGTTCTTTCTGCCATAGTCAAAGAAAGAAACACGTAACAGAAAAAGAAACAAAAATGATTAACTGTTTAGAACTCACCACCCTCGTGTTTACACACAATTCTGGCCTTTTCTATAACGTAACACTCTTGCCTTTTTCCACTCTATTTTCTCTTGACTTTCTTACCACGCCAATGAGAAAAATAAATCAAATAATTCAACAACCTATATGTTAGCCAAGAAAAAATAACACAAGAAAAGCTAACAAGAAAATAAAACAAGAATAGCTAACAAGAAAATAAAACAAGAGAAAGTTAGGAAAGAAAATCAGAAAAATTCTAGTAACCGGAGCTCTAATGACCAAATGATATGAACCTTGAGGTTCTATTTTTATGGACCTTAGAAATTTTCTGATAAATAGAGAACTTTTGTTAACAAGCACTTGCCTCACAAGGAAAATAATCAATTTTTTTTATTCTTTTTCTTTACGCACGTACGTAACTGTTTTTCTTTTCTTTTCTTTTCTTTTCTTTTGATGTACGTATACCATAAAATAGAAACTGTAAAGGAAATATAACAAGGATATAATCAATAACAATGGAATCCTTAAGAAGCTTGAAAATTAAATCACATAAAATTCAAGAACGTAGAGGAAAGTATGCAATTGATTAAAAACAGCTAATAGAAAAGATAGAAGAAAACAGATAAATGGACGTCACACTTTCATGAATTGAAAGATAAGTCCATGAAGATGATCACACAAAGGTATATGAACCTTTGATAACCTTCACTCTTGACTAGCAAGAAAGTTAGAGAAAATCACTCTCTCAAGTAAGAAAATCACTTTCTAAATTTGCAGCAATTTTGCATAAAACTTCTATTGTATTTTGTGCATGCATGAGGCATGTATTTATAGGGTTTTACAAGGTTAAGAAAGCCATGTGACCAGCCACATTCTCACGCCTAGAATAGCCCAAAATACCCCTCAAATAAATTCCCATGCAACCCTACACAATTAACTAGGAAATAAAACAATTAAGCAAAATAAACTCTACTAAACTAGGCTTATTTGGCCGCCTCCTTGGACCAGGTTCATGGGCACATGGAACATTAATTTGTAACTTACAAACAAGGTTTTATTTGGCTATTGATTCAGCCATGTGTGGCCGCCCCAAACAGCCTTGCATCTTCATGAGTTGGCTGCCATCTTCAATGCTATTCATGCTCCAATTCAATGGCTTGTTGGAACTCTTTGATGACTCTTTACTCAACCAAATTCTGCACATGTTACATGCTTTCTTTGCTGATTCAAGAGGCTTCATACAGCTATAAAACTCGGCCATATTCATACACCAAGTCAGCCCCCATTCCAACGGCTATAAACATGAAGATAAATGCTATTACACTCATGTTTTGTAACCTCCAAGTAGGAAACATAACCATCAAACCATTAAGCCTATTGTCTTGTAACTTCCCTAATATTATTGAAACAAATTAAAAACATTATTCAGCAAATTGAAAGAGACATGGCCGCCCAACATGCATCCTATGTGGCCGCCCATCATGCTTTATTAATGCTTGGAAATGCTTCAATTATCAGTTGCATTAAATGCAACTGATTCTTCATCAATGAAGCTATCCTCTTCAACTTGAGTGCAATTAATGAACTTAGGACTTCCATTAATGTTTTGCTCAGTTTGAGTCTGGACTTCTTTAATGATGACTTGGAGTGCCTCCTTAGCCTTCCTAGCTTGTGCCCTTGTCATGGGCCCACCCAATCTGTTGACTGCCTGATTGATGTCCACATCATAATGGGCCAGGCCTATAAGTGTGAGGGTTAAGTGAGTGAGGGGGTAAAACCCTAGCCACTACTCTATAAATAGAGCATAAGATGCACTACCCTGAGACATATAAGTAATCGCTTCTTACTTTCTGAGGCTACTAGCAGAGCTGAGGAGAGAATCCTAGTCCGGTTGTTGGCGTGGATACCAATAGAGACGCGACTACGCTTGCCTCGTTTATAATCCTAATAAGGTACGACCATTCGTTGCAATACCTTTTGGCCTTGATTCGTGTTTTCGCAAAACGATTATAACAAGGGAGGGAATCCATTTATTTCCATTGCACCCTGACCACATGCTTGATTCCCTTCAATTATTCTACAGGAATTAGTTCATAGCATGAAAAATTCAAAAAGTAAAAAGGGAAATGTAATTTTTAAGTTAGACCTTGAAAAGGCTTATGATAGGGTTGATTGGAATTTTTTGAAAAACATTCTTCATGAATATCAATTTCTTAATTGTATTATTTCCCTAATCATGAGTGCCATCTCTGAAAACTCAATATCTCTTCTGTGGAATGGTGTTAAGTGTGATCCTTTTAGTCCTAAAAGGGGTCTTAGACAGGGGGATCCTCTATCCCCCTACCTTTTTGTTCTTTGCATGGAAAACTTAAGTGAAATGCTATGTGATGCAGTTTTAAGTAATTGTATTGTTCCAATAAAATTAAACCCTGATTCACCTGCCATTTCACATTTGTTTTTTGCTGATGATGTTCTTATTTGTTGTAAGGCAAAAGTTTCAAATATTAGGTTTTTATCCAATTTAATTGAAAAATTCTGTTTGATATCAGGTTTCAAAATTAATCTGGAGAAGTCAATAGCTATTTGCACTCAGTCTATTCCTATGAAAAAACATCAGCAAATATCTACTGTGTCTGGAATAAGACTAACTGGTTCACTAGAAAGATATCTTGGTTTCAATATTTTTAATACAAGAGTCACAAAATCAGATTTTCAGGGAATTATGGATAAAATTAATACTAGACTGGCTTCTTGGAAGGGAAGACTTTTGAACAAAGCTGGAAGACTCACTTTAGTGAACTCTGTTCTCAATTCTATACCTACATATACAATGCAACTGCAATGGCTTCCTGAAAGTATATGTGATGATCTTGACAAGACAGTAAGAAATTTTTGTGGAAAGGTAACACTGATTCAGGTGTAAACTTGGTAAACTGGAATACTATCACAAATCCAAAAAGCTCAGGAGATCTTGGTATTAGAAGAGCAAGGTTAAAAAATATTTCTTTACTGGGCAAGCTTGTTTGGGATGTTTTACACAAGGAGGAATCAAAGATGTGGGTTAAGATTCTTTGCTCAAAGTATGGTGGTGGTCATCATGTTTTTAAGAGCTCAAAACACTCATCTATCATCTGGAAATCTATCCAGAAGTCTGCTCCTGTTCTCAAGGATGGTTTTATTGTGAGATTTAGGGAGGGATATTCTAATTTCCTCTTTGATCATTGGTTGCCATCTGGTCCTATAAGTAGAGACCTGGATTTCATAAATTTACATGATATTGATCTCAAAATTAAGGATGTGTGGAATGGTTTTCGATGGAACCTAGATTTTTTATGGACTTCTATTCCAGAGAAGATTGCACAGTCATTGGAAAATATAATTCCTCAATTATCAGATGGTATCTCAGAAGAAATTATTTGGATGAATGCCTCAAATGGTCAATACACAGCAAGGGAAGGATATGCTTGGTTATTGCAGAATCAGAATCAACATCCTCCAACACCTCTTTTTTCATGGAATTGGATTTGGAAGATGAATTGCAGTGAACAAATTAAGTTCTTAATTTGGTTGTTAGCCAATGACAGAGTCCCTACAAAATTACTTCTCAAGCAAAGAAATATCACTGCTTCTGCACTTTGTATGTCTTGTCACTTTGCAGATGAATCATATTTTCATTGCTTCAGAACATGCTCTTTGCCAAAAGTTTATGGAGTAACCTGGGTTTTGACAGATATGAGGATTTTCATACCAAGAATAATTTACAGGATTGGCTATACTGGTCTTACAGAAAATTTGGGATTAGATTCATTACTGCAATTTGGGAGATTTGGAAAGCAAGAAACCAAACTGTTCTTGAAGGTGTTTTTACTACAACTACTCAACTTATTCACAGGGTGAATTCTTTAACAAAAACCTTTCAACAAGTTTTCAGTTTGGATGGAAAGCTCCCAAAGGAAGATAGAAGATTGATTCAGTGGATTGCTCCACCAAATGATTATGTGGCAATTAATCTTGATGGAAGCCTTTTTGCAGATATTAGAAAGGCAGGCTATGGGGGTTTAATTCGAAACAACAGTGGTAACCTTATTAAAGGTTTCTATGGGAAAGTGGACACAAAGAATGTTGTATTTGCAGAGCTGACAGCAATCTTGTATGGCTTACAATTAGCCTGGGAGGAGGGTTTCAAGAAAGTAATGTGCTGGACAGATTCTACAATGGCCTTAACTTTGATAAAAAACCAGAATCAAAGATTTCATCCCTTAGCTGGTATCATTCAGCGTATTAAGTCATTAATGGATAAGCCATGGGATTTACATATTCATCACATTCATAGGGAGGGAAACAGATGTGCAGATTATCTTGCTAAGAGGGGAGCTATTGTTGCGAATAATTTTTCTGTCTTCATAGAATTAGATAGTCCTCTTGATGAGTTATTGCTAGCTGATGCTAGGGGGATTGTGTACTTAGGGGTAGTTTAAGGTAGGTTTTTGTGTGGATTCTTTGTGTTTTCTTTTAATTCATTCCTTTACCAAAAAAAAATATCATGAATCTATTTGAATTAAAAATTATATATAGCAATAAACTTTTAAAAAATTAGCCATTTTTTTGCATAAATATAAACATGTTATAGAAAAACTCCTCTGCTTTGTTGTAAAAATATTTATAGGAAAGTTTCTATAAATTTTAAAATATGTAATAAATTTCTTACAATTTTTAAAATTTGCTAAAAAATTTGAAGAAAAATTCAAAAAAAGAAAAATCTACAAAAACATCACCACGTCATCACTTAGTGGAAATAAATAACATTGAGAACTAAAAACAAGTGGTTTCAGAAAATAGAGGACTTAAACGAAAGAGAAAATAAATGAGTGATAAAACCAAATTTTGTTATATTTTCATGATAAAAAACATGTCTATTATATTACATAGGAGGGTTTTATTTTTCATTGTTCATTCATGTTAGAGGAATTGGGGGTGTGAATAGTAAAAATGAGGGTTCTAAAAGCAACTCACTCACATTAGATTTTTTTATCAAATTTTTTTATTTACTATTCATTGGGGGCTTTATTATTTTTGTTGGGTCAAAGCCTATTGTGGCTCATTGACTTTTTTATATTGGGCTTTTTAATCGGGTTATACATGTTGGACCGATTTATATACATTGTAGGTAATGACTTTATAAATTACGTGTACCCTTTACATGTACCCATTTATATTTTTTTAAAAAAATTTAATTATCTTTTTTGTAAAATTATTTTTTTATGAACCACATTTATCCTTCACGGGAGACAGTCTTTCTCTTATCGTTTTCTTTTCTTTTTTTTTTTATTTTCACAATTTATTTTTTTATTTTAATTATATTAAAACATTTTTTCTCATTATTTTGTTTCGTTATAAAAGTGATATTTTTATAAACCATGAGTATTCTCCACGTGAAGCAGTTTTGATCCCACATTTATTTTTTTCATACTTTAATTTTATTTCTTATTATTATATTAAAATAATTTCTCTGATTATTTATTCATGTTTATTTGTTTTGTTACGTAAAAGCTCACATTGAGGAATACAATATATGTGTATTTACATTACTTTTAACATGATATTTCAATATATCATTTATCTTTCTATTTTTATTCATTAATGTATTCATTTATTATTTCACTCATCTATTCTATTTATCTATTTAATCTATATTAAAATTCCTATTTATATCACTTTTAATTTTATGCTTTTTGTTATTATATTAATATATTTTCCCTCATTATTTGTTACATTAAAAAAGCGATTTTTTTTATAAATCGCGAGTATCGTTTAAAGGAGACAATCCTACTCATACTGTTTTCTTTTTTTCTTTTTTATCACACTTTAATTTTTTTATTATTATATTAAAATATTTTCTCTCATTATTCATTCATATTTATTCTCATTTCAGTAAAGTAATTTTTTATGATCCACAGGAAGCAGTCCGACTCCTGTCTTTTTTCCTCTTTTCTTTTTTCATCACACTTTAATTTTTATTTTTTATAATTATTATATTGAAACATCTTTTCTCATTATATTTAATCTATCTATCTATACTGTGAAGTCTATAAATCTGTTTAAGTAATTAAACATGATTATATGGCATAACATCCTTTAGTTTTAATGATTAACAAATAAGATTATATAAAGAACGAATAATATTATATAAAGAACCAATTAGATTATATAAACAGGTTCTACTGAGAAAGGTATTTGTTTGTTAATTATGTTTCAGGACGGAATACTCTTTAGAAGAAGAAGAAGATTTTGTGAACAGAATCAGAATCAGAAGATCAGAATCTGAAGAAGATTAATCCTTAACAGAGTTGAAGCAACTGAAGAATAGAAGTGAAGACTTGAAGACTGTCTGAAGAAGTGAAGACCAAGAAGACTATCTGAAGAACTGAAGGCAAAAGATATGAAGAAGTACAGATTCAAATATACATCTGTCTGAAGAACAACAATGAACTGAAGAAACGAAGAAGAAGAGATACAAGAAGAAGAAGATACAAAGAAGAATGAAGCTACAATTCTATTATCATAAGGAAGAAGGCTTCTGAAGTTTCAACCAGTATGAAGTATTGAAGCTGTCTAAAGCAATGAAGCTGTCTGAAAGACTTGAGCTGTCTGAAGTCATCAACCTGTCTTAAGTGTTGAAGCCGTCTGAAGAGCCAAGCTCGTCTGAAGACTCGAACCCGTCTGAAGACTGGAACCTGTCTGAAGACTGGAACCTGTCTGAAGCTTTAGTAATGACGTGGCATCTTTGCTGAAACCTTGCGTGAAGACTTTTCTAAGTCTCTGCTGCTAGTACGTTTTGGAACACATTTATGGCAACAATCACAGAGACCTTTCCCGGTGCATTTGAACTTCATACACCACTGAGGAAATCTCTGCAACGCAGCATTCGCAGCAACAACAGTAGCAGCTTTACAGCAGCACCAACGTTGTACTATGTCAGAACTTTCAAGACGCGTGTCTCACAACGGATTAAAAGAAGACTATTTGCTATCTCTAAACGATAGCATCTCAACGAGATATTTCTTCATTTGTGCAATCAGAAACAAAGCAGAAGAAAGCTCAGGAGACTAAGCAAAAGCAACAAGAAAGATGTTTGAATAAAATATATTCAATTCAACATCTTTATCTAAATCCCAAAAGAGGAATCTGCAAACAACGACTATTGGTCAAGACATCACATTCAAAGAAGTAATGATGTCAGGAGCAAATGAAAAAGGAGTATATGCAGAATAAACAAAAAGGACAAATTCAACGGATACATACTCTCAAGAAAATCAGAGGAAATCTGAAGAAAGCAGATGCAAGCCGGACAAAACAGAAGAAAGCAAGCAGATGCAAGATAATGCAAGCTGGATAAAGCAGATGCAAGCAGATGCAAGATAATGCAAGCTGGATAAAGCAGATGCAAGCTGGAGCAAGCAGATGCAAGCTGGATAAAACAGATGCAAGAAAGCAGAAGAATTCAAGAGAGAGAATACACATAATCATCACATCTCTCAAAACAGAGCTCATCAACAGAAGTGTCAGAACGAGAGTATTCTGAACACTCAATATGCTTAAGGAGAAGCAACCGTTTGAGAAGCTATTACACAACGGCTATATGAGCCACATCATCAGAAGCTCAACGGTATTATGAATTATCTTCAACGGCTATATTCAAGAAGAACGTATAAATAGCCTCAAGAAAGAAGTTGAAGATGTTGTTGCAGTGCACAACCAAGCTGGTTGGTTGGAAGATCAATCAAGTTGTTGGAAACAACCATGCAGCTGCTGTTGCAACCAAGTTAGATCAATTGGGATTGTTTTTCAAGAAGGTTCTTGAAATCAATCAGGATGAAAATTGTTAACTAGGCTGAGTGTCTTACAGTTAACAAGAGTTGACTCGAGCTTAAATACATCATGAAAAAGTCAACAACAATTGATCAGAGAGTTAATTCTCAATCGGGCTACTGATCAGCTGGTCAGTTAGTTAGATTGTACAGTTGGTCTGTTGATCAAGTGAGTTGGTTGTCGGGAAGGCAATCATGCTGTACAAATGACTATCAAACCGGGTACGGTTTGAAGCTTTGAAGATACCTTGGTATTCCAATGATACGGGTGAGAATGTAGCCCATGGAAACCAATGGTCGGAGAATAAGGCTGGAGCTTAATTTCATATCTTAGTTAGCCTACTCTCAGAGGATGTATTCCTCATAGAAAAGACAGGGATTGTACTTAAATTCAAACACTTGTATCACTGTCTATCCTTGTGTTTAGTTTGTAATGACTGTATCCTGAGTATGTACTCAGTAATCTCTATGTACAAGAAGAATCTGAGTTGAGAGGTTCTAGCGAACATCTAGCTTAGATTGAGTAGTAATACTCAACACTTAGTTAAGTGTCTGAGAGCCTGGAGAGGCTTGGTGGAAGAAAGAATACTCGTGGTAGAGCCTGGAGAGGCTTGATAGAAAAGAATACTTGTTGTGTTGGCCTGGAGAGGATAACATGTGTATCTGTGGTTTCAGATAGTGGAACATATATGTGGCTGCAAGGGTCTAGGGGATTCGGAGTGGCACATATGTGTTGTTGTTATTGTGATTAAAAGCTAGTGGTGGTTTGCCACTAGGACTGGATGTAGCTCACGGGGTTTGTGGGTGAACCAGGTCTAAGTCTTCTTTCCCTTAATCTCTTTTACTTACAGTTCTTATATTTACGTTGGGGATTGAAAAGTACTTTTCATAATAATCTTAACACAACGATTTCAATAAAACAAGTTTTCATACAAACATAACGTTAAAACGTCTCTAGTGTAGGTTGAAGTATTATAGAAGAATATATTCAGAGGGATGTCTGAAATATCTGTCTGAAGTGAGCCCAACAGGAACTCAGTTCAGACACATGATATAGATGGTCTCTGATCATCTAAAGTATTTCAGAAACAGTTCTGAAGGTACTCTTAGTAATATTCTTCAGAAGACACTAAGAGAAGTTTGTTTAAAATCAAAACAATCTTAGGTGTAAGAGAAAGTTGTTAATCTAAATCTTTCATATATTCCGCATGTATTTAAAATAACTCTGATCTTAAGATTGGTTTTGTATAATGATCACTTACGTGATTGTTTATTTTAAAGATTTCCAAAATTGTCTTAAAATGTCTAAAACACTATTCAACCCCCCCCTTCTAGTGTTGCCTGTGGTTCTAACAATTGGTATCAGAGCTCACCTTCGGGTTGAGCATCTAACAAATGCAGAAGGAGTAGATCCTCAGAAGATGGAAATCTCACCAGGCTGAAGCAACTCTGAAGAATGACAATGAGAATAGGAAAATCATTTTTCCAATACTCATTATTCATAAGGCTAAAGCACAGGACGCAACAGAAAAGGAAAGTGAATCTATCTCTAGATCACAAACTGGTAACACCTTTCCTAACTATATTTAAGTTATAATTTTAATATAGCTATTAATCTGTTGCATGATTTGTTTTATTGAAATTGTGAAAAATATGATTACATGATATAATTGTTTCATGCTTTTAAATTGTGTTAAAATAAATCACTGCGTGCTTTGTGTTTTACTATGTTTACTGTGTGAAATGTATGATTCATTTTATGTATGCTTTACTTATTTAAATATATGTGTTGAAGAGTCACACATGTTTAGTAAAGTAATAACTGTGTTTTTAAATTAAGTAAATGAAGAGTCGTGTGTGTTAGTCATAACTGTTTTTGAAAATATGAAACGGCACGATGTGAATCACTGAATCATCAACCGGTTTCTCTCAATGGACACGATGCACATCTCTCCACAACTGCTTAGTGGATGAAACCGCTCCTTTCATAAAATGAAGCGACGCTTGATTGCCTATTTAAAAGATTGGAAGATCATCAGAGGAACCTCACAGTTTATTTCCTCCCAATTCATCTTAATCTATCTCAATGGCATCAAGATCAGCAATCTCATGTGTTCAAAGTCTACGCAAGTATGATGAAAGAATTATTCCCACAAGGGGAGTAAATTTAAGCGACTTTGACAAAGAAGGACTAAAAATCTCTGAGTATTTCAAGGATGCTGGCTGGATTTCCTTTCTTGAAGAGGCATCGTTCCCCTGGCATGAGCAGAGTGTTCTAGATTTCTGGAACAACTCAGAAGTGTTTCTTGAAGAGACAAGTGGTATAAACACTTAAGTAATGGGAATGCCTATCAGAATGAACTTCAAGGTTCTGAAGGAAATCATTGGGGTTGAAGCAACCGGAAAACAATTCTCTTCAGATTGGGAAATCAATGATAGAGAGAAAGAGATGCATGATCAAATGTTATTTGGTCGCAGAACTCTTGAAACACCAGTTTGCTCAAACTTACTGGAAATTCCCAGAATTCTGCTGACAATCATTAATTGTTGTATTCTACCCAAAAGGAAGGATACAATCATCATCTCTGATATGGAAAGATTCGTGCTGATACATCTCCTTCAAAGGAAAAGATTAAATCTTCCCAGAATCATCCTCTACCATATGATGAGAAGAAAATTAGAAGAAGTCAAAGTCTTTCCCCATACTACACTGATTATGAAAATCCTGCAGTACAGAGGATTTCCTATCGAAAGATTCTTCGACCAAACATTATCCCCTTCCCTCACATTAAAAGAATATGAGCATATCAAAGGAACATCAGCGGAGGAAAATGAAGCCCAAAGCCTTTTGTCGTCAACCCAAAGCAAAATAGAATCTTCTGACTATCTAAGTGTTCATGGAAATTTAAGAGAAATTTTTAGAAGATGTAACATAAGGAAGTTGAATGAACGCATCAGACGACTGGAAGAAACACTCAGATTTTATCAAAGAGAACTGCAGATGCTGAAAACACAAAAGGAGAAAGTAAGTACCAATGAGAACAAACCTGTTGAAGATCAATGATACACTCGTGTTCTGATTTTTTTTGTTTTGTCTCTGTATCTATGTCTTTTTGTTTTGAGTCCATTTCACTTTCTATCTCTGTTTATGTGTTTCTCTTAATATTAACATTCTATGTGTTCTATTTGTTTATATGTGTTTCCTCTTGTGCACATTTAAGTCTATCAATAACATAACTCTATCCTTAATTGATTAACAAATTGTATTTCTAAAAGATAATTTAATTAACCTAATAAGATAATTTTTAATTTGATGAAATGTTATCTGTAATTCTAAAATACTTAATTTAAATAATTAGATAAATTACAACCAGGTGCTACTGAAAGGTACTTCTAGTTTGAATGTTTCAGGAAACAGGTTTTAAGAAGACCATCTAAGAAACATCATCTAAAAGGACATAGTGTGATAACATCTCCATTGTCTGAACCTGTTCAGAAAGTTCAAAATAAACTCACTGAAACTATGGGTCAACAATGTTAAGACAGTTAACACTCTATGCACCAAACCTAACTCAATCTCTGAGTGGATTATACTAACTTAGTAATATCTCTATTCATCTAACCCGTTCAGAAGGCTCCTTATGGACTGTCTGAAATCGTGGGTCTAAATGTTAAGGGATAGTTACTCAAGTCATTAGAATCCAACTCAATTGTAAAGGGATAGGTTAAGATGACTGTTCGAAGATTCTCTGGGAGCACAAAAGACAAAAGCATACTGAAACGTGCAGACATCAAGCAATCTCAGATGAAGAAAAAGTCTTTCAAGCAAGAAGTAATGTCAGAAGGGACTTCTTTATCCAATGAACAATAACCGAATCCTTGGTAACATCACTTCATCTTAAAACTTTAATATCTGTAAAAATTCTGTCCTTTAGTAAAAACTTAATCAACAAATAATTTTTTTTTACTCAAAAAAAAAAATTTAAAAGCTTTTCAGATAATAATAATAATCATAATATCCTTTGCTCTAATACCATATAAGTCTGTTTTTAAAAGTTTTTCTTTTGAATGTTTCTCACACTTTCTCTTCTATTTTTTTCTGAAAACGTATTTTCAAAAATATTTTCAAATATGTTTTTATGTTTCTTTTAATTGTCTTTCAAAAACGCTTTCCAAAACTTACTTTAACCATGTTAATGACTCAGTTTCCTATGGTGCTTCATCTATGACCAAACACTGATGTACGTTTCAATACCCTCAAGGTCTGAAACTGTCATCATTAAAAGCTACCTGAGCCCATATACATCACGTGAACAACAATCCAATGGATTCATTCTCCTTACTTCTCTGTTTTACCCCTGCTTTAAAGTCCTATAAATTCACAAGAGCTCTTCACACAAACTCACATCTTCAAAGCTCTTCCATAGCTTGGTCTAAGATTCTGAGTTAGTGGCTCTCAATAGGATGATAAAGAAGCAAAGGAAAATAGCAGAAAGTATCTTGGAACATGTTGAGGCAAAGGTCAAGTCATCTTGGATGATGTATGGAATAAAGAGTAAGGGAAAGGGTTCATCTGAAAACCCGTTTCTCTATACTTGGACCATGGTGATCTCGTTGCATCACAGGTGGACTGGAAGACCACTGGGAGATCCCAGAATAGTCAATCTTATGAAGAGAACTACTGACATAGTGGTTCTTGAAATTAAGGTGGTGACTGTTGGTCGAAATACAGTCTTAAACGATGCACCTCCACTGTTTCAGATGTCACAAGGAGAATGCGTGCAACAAAGCACGGCTGGGATGAAGTCTGGGGCTCTGAGGCAACTCCTGAAGCTCTTGCAGCGAAAGGAGTGGGGATAGCTTTGAAAGAGATGAGGTCTATAAGGCTATGCCTCAGCCTTCGAAGGAATCTCCGAAGGAAGCAATGGATGGATGCATTCTATTTTTGGAATGTAACCTCTTTTCCTTTTTGTGAAAACCTGCTTTTGTAAATATCAAATGTTTTGAGAAAATTTAAACTTGTGTATCTTTGTTTAAAGAATTATTTAATAACAATTAGTATAAGAAGTTGTTTTATATTTATTTAACAGTTGATCTTTATTGGTATCTGAAGAAAGATAACAAGCAATCTAAAACTTCTCTCTGTTTAATGGAAGATAAGTAAGGGGAGAAATTCTTAAAAGATTGTAGAAAAACTAATCAACTTAGGGGGGAGAAACCTCAGTATTAAGAAGTAGATCTTTAGCGTAACAAATTTAACAGGAGAAATATATCTGTCAAAACGATACATTATTTAACATTTGGTATAGGATTACATTAACTTATAATATAAACCTTTTAATTAATGACAAAAGGGGGAGAAATATAAACTAACAAAATACTAAAAAGAGTGTAACAAAGAGGAAAATATATAGGGAGATTATAGGAAGAAGAAATAAATAGCAAAGAAATATAAAATACAATAAGGAAGGATAACAAACTAAGAGAGTTCTAATAATAAGTAAGAATAACAATAAGTCATAACAATAGGTATCTGAAATCTTAACAAGAAAATTTTAACAATCGTTTATCTAAAATTTCTGAAGTATTATATAACAATAGGTATCTGAAGGGTTCTAATAACAATAGGTATCTGGAATCTTAACAAGAAAAATTTTAACAATCGGTTATCTAAAATATCTGAAATATTAACAATAAACTTGTAACAGTTGGTTAATAAAAGATTTAACAATTGGAATTGATTAATTAAAGACTTAATTGTTTCAGAAGATATCTAAAAGAATCAATGCCTGTCTCAGGGGGAGTAATATAGATAGGGGGAGTAATAAAATCTATTATCTTATTTTATTATCTCTCATTTCTTTTTATACCCATTTTGTCAGTAATATATAATTTATTTGTCATCATTAAAAAGGGGGAGATTGTGAAGTCTATAGATCTGTTTAAGTAATTAAACATGATTATATGACATAACATCATTTAGTTTTAATGATTAACAAATAAGATTATCTAAAGAACGAATAATATTATATAAAGAACCAATTAGATTATATAAAAAGGTTCTACTGAGAAAGGTATTTATTTGTTAATTATGTTTCAGGATGGAATACTCTTTAGAAGAAGAAGAAGATTTTTGTGAACAGAATCAGAATCAGAAGATCAAAATCTGAAGAAGATTAATCCTTAACAGAGTTGAAGCAACTGAAGAATAGAAGTGAAGACTTGAAGACTGTCTGAAGATGTGAAGACCAAGAAAACTATCTGAAGAACTGAAGGCAAAAGATATGAAGAAGTACAGATTCAAATATACATCTGTCTGAAGAACAACAATGAACTGAAGAAACGAAGAAGAAGAGATACAAGAAGAAGAAGATACAAAGAAGAATGAAGCTACAATTCTATTATCATAAGGAAGAAGGCTTCTGAAGTTTCAAACCAATATGAAGTATTGAAGCTGTCTAAAGAAATGAAGCTGTCTGAAAGACTTGAGCTGTCTGAAGTCATCAACCTATCTTAAGTGTTGAAGCCGTCTGAAGACTCGAACCCGTCTGAAGACTGGAACCTGTCTGAAGACTGGAACCCGTTTGAAGTTTGGAAGATGTCTGAAGCTTTAGTAATGACATGGAATCTTTGCTGAAACCTTGCGTGAAGACTTTTCTAAGTCTCTGCTGCTAGTACGTTTTGGAACACATTTATGGCAACAATCACAGAGACCTTTCCCGGTGCATTTGAACTTCATACACCACTGAGGAAATCTCTGCAATGCAGCATTCGCAGCAACAACAGTAGCAGCTTTACAGCAGCACCAACGTTGTACTATGTCATAACTTTCAAGAAGCGTGTCTCACAACGGATTAAAAGAAGACTATTTGCTATCTCTAAACGATAGCATCTCAACGAGATATTTCTTCATTTGTGCAATCAGAAACAAAGTAGAAGAAAAGCTCAGGAGACTAAGCAAAAGCAACAAGGAAGATGTTTGAATAAAATATATTCAATTCAACATCTTTATCTAAATCCCAAAGAGGAATCTGCAAACAACGACTATTGGTCAAGACATCACATTCAAAGAAGTAATGATGTCAGGAGCAAATGAAAAAGGAGTATATGCAGAATAAGAAAAAAGGACAAATTCAACGGATACATACTCTCAAGAAAATCAGAGGAAATCTGAAGAAAGCAGATGCAAGCCGGACAAAACAGAAGAAAGCAAGCAGATGCAAGATAATGCAAGCTGGATAAAGCAGATGCAAGATAATGCAAGCTGGATAAAGCAGATGCAAGCAGATGCAAGCTGGAGCAAGCAGATGCAAGCTGGATAAAACAGATGCAAGAAAGCAGAAGAATTCAAGAGAGAGAATACACATAATCATCACATCTCTCAAAACAGAGCTCATCAACAGAAGTGTCAGAACGAGAGTATTCTGAACACTCAATATGCTTAAGGAGAAGCAACCGTTTGAGAAGCTATTACACAACGGCTATATGAGCCACATCATCAGAAGCTCAACGGTATTATGAATTATCTTCAACGGCTATATTCAAGAAGAACATATAAATAGCCTCAAGAAAGAAGTTGAAGATGTTGTTGCAGTGCACAACCAAGCTGGTTGGTTGGAAGATCAATCAAGTTGTTGGAAACAACCATGCAGCTGCTGTTGCAACCAAGTTAGATCAATTGGGATTGTTTTTCAAGAAGGTTCTTGAAATTAATCAGGATGAAAATTGTTAACTAGGCTGAGTGTCTTACAGTTAACAAGAGTTGACTCGAGCTTAAATACATCATGAAAAAGTCAACAACAATTGATCAGAGAGTTAATTCTCAATCGGGCTACTGATCAGCTGGTCAGTTAATTAGATTGTACAGTTGGTCTGTTAATCAAGTGAGTTGGTTGTCGGGAAGGCAATCATGCTGTACAAATGACTATCAAACCGGGTACGGTTTGAAGCTTTGAAGATACCTTGGTATTCCAATGATACGGGTGAGAATGTAGCCCATGGAAACCAATGGTTGGAGAATAAGGCTGGAGCTTAATTTCATATCTTAGTTAGCCTACTCTCAGAGGATGTATTCCTCATAGAAAAGACAGGGATTGTACTTAAATTCAAACACTTGTATCACTGTCTATCCTTGTATTTAGTTTGTAATGACTGTATCCTGAGTATGTACTCAGTAATCTCTATGTACAAGAAGAATCTGAGTTGAGAGGTTCTAGCGAACATCTAGCTTAGATTGAGTAGTAATACTCAACACTTAGTTAAGTGTCTGAGAGCCTGGAGAGGCTTGGTGGAAGAAAGAATACTCGTGGTAGAGCCTGGAGAGGCTTGATAGAAAAGAATACTTGTTGTGTTGGCCTGGAGAGGTTAACATGTGTATCTGTGGTTTCAGATAGTGGAACATATATGTGGCTGCAAGGGTCTGGGGGATTCGGAGTGGCACATATGTGTTGTTGTTATTGTGATTAAAAGCTAGTGGTGGTTTGCCACTAGGACTGGATGTAGCTCACGGGGTTTGTGGGTGAACCAGGTCTAAGTCTTCTTTCCCTTAATCTCTTTTACTTACAGTTCTTATATTTACGTTGGGGATTGAAAAGTACTTTTCATAATAATCTTAACACAACGATTTCAATAAAACAAGTTTTCATACAAACATAACGTTTAAACGTCTCTAGTGTAGGTTGAAGTATTATAGAAGAATATATTCAGAGGGATGTCTGAAATACATGTCTGAAGTGAGCCCAACAGGAACTCAGTTCAGACACATGATATAGATGGTCTCTGATCTTCTAAAGTATTTCAGAAACAGTTCTGAAGGTACTCTTAGTAATATTCTTCAGAAGACACTAAGAGAAGTTTGTTTAAAATCAAAACAATCTTAAGTATAAGAGAAAGTTGTTAATCTAAATCTTTCATATATTCCGCATGTATTTAAAATAACTCTGATCTTAAGATTGGTTTTGTATAATGATCACTTACGTGATTGTTTATTTTAAAGATTTCCAAAATTGTCTTAAAATGTCTAAAACACTATTCAACTCCCCCTTCTAGTGTTGCCTGTGGTTCTAACATATACTATTACATTTAAGAAGTTTTTTAATCACTATTCATTGGGGTGCCTTAATTTTTTTATTGCCATTTATGGAAGGTTTTGTGTTGCTTTTTAAGACATCAATTATTGCAATGTTTTAAATGACTGATTCTTAATAAATTTTACTTGAGTCTTGGAAAAGAAGTTTTGTCACATTGATGGTAGAAATAGCTTTGTGTCTCATCTTTCTTTCATCTTTCATTGTACAAATTTTAAAATCAAATTATAAAGTTCACCTATGCATACCCTTCTATAATATTTTTAACAATTCATTGATTAAAATAATATTTTATTATTTTTTATTCATTTAAAATAAATTTTGATGTTATAAAAAGGAAGAGAGAGATTGAAAGAAAAATAAGGTGTGAAAAAAAATGTATAGTAAAGGAATGTGAAAATATCGTTCCAATTTTATAAGAGTGTTAAAACTTTACAAGTCAATTTTTTGTGTGATAAATGTAAGGAAAAGAGAAATATAAAGAAAAAAAATTAAAAGAGAAGGTGAAAAATGTATGTGAAAATATGATTACTTTTTTTAAAAGTAGTAAAATTTTACAATCGATTTTTGGGGTGTGAGAAGTGTATGGAATAAGGGGGTATAAAGAAAAAAAAATTATAAGAGAGAATGTGAAAGATGAGTTGGGTTCATTTAAAATAGATGAATATTTTTTTTATTATTCATGCATCGATGTATAGTGATCTTTAAATAGGGGTATATTTGGAATGCTATAATTTTAAAAAAATTAATGCATTAACCAACTTTTCTTAAAAATGTGAAACAGTTGGAAGGGTCTTATAATAAGGGACGGAGAGAGTATTTTAATGTGTTAGGTTTATTTAAAGTAGTATTAGGAAAGGAAGAGAGAGATTAAAAAAAGGTGTGAAATATAGTGTATAATAAAGGAATGTGAAAATATCATCCGTCTTTATTAAGAGTCTTAAAACGTTGACAGTCTATTTGTTTCAGTGTTTAGGTGTGAGCAATGTAGGAAAAAGAGAGATATAAAAAATACAATGAAGAGAGAGAACGTGAAAAATATAATATGAAAATATCATTACTCTTTTTTAATAATATTAAACGTTGAGAGTCCATTTGTTTGAGTGTGACAAGTGTGTGGAAAAGAGAAATATAAAAAAAATAAAATAATGAGAGAGGGTGAAAGATGTAAGAAACGTAAGGAAGAGAGATATAAAAAAATTAACATGAAAAAAAGAATATAAACGATGGTTGAAAAGAAAAAACATATAAATAAAAAGGAAAATTAGGTGTGAAAACATCTTATATATTTTAGAATTAAACTAGCCAGTATTTTATATATTAAACAAACATTTTTATGAAAATAAAAAAATATATATAACAAATAAAACAATTTAAAATTTATATTTCCATATAAAAAAGAAAATATTTTAATATTGGTTCGTGTCATGTATTCTTTTTAAAATTAGTTTTTATTTTTGTCTTTTTTTCTTTAATTTTATAATTAAACTTACAAGTATCCCTTATATTGCATAGTTATTTCTATGAAGTATAAAAAATTGAATTTGATTATTACAATATTGTACTAATGATAAGTCATGGTATATATTTTTTACATATTATTTTTATTTATCTGTATCATTATATTTTAAACGTAATGAATTAGTTTTTTTTGTCTTTACTAACAGTCCCTCTGTTAACATTCTTTGATAGTGATTTGTTAGTTTTAGGGATTTATTTGAATTTACGTACTAAAATTTAAAGGATTAAATTGATAATAAGTATCAACTTACAAGAACCGAATTATACTTCTATTAACAGAGGGACTACTTTGACGGATGAAATAGAGATTCAGGGACTGGTTTTTTGTTTTTGTCAATTCAGGGACTAACTTGACAGTGAGCAACACTTTCAGGGACCAAATTGGTGATTTATTCAATTATTATAATATAATCTTCGTTAACATATACTAATCTAAATATATTAATATGCTTACTAAAATAAAAACTAATATAAAGAATGTTATGATAAGTAACAACCTTTATGAAAATATTCTCTCAAAAAGATTTTACCTTTTAACGAATATAAATTATTTGAGTAATGAATAATTTATTATTAAATTTTAATAAAAGATTATGTATTTATAATTTGGTAACAAATTCACATAGTTAGTTGAAAACTTTATTTTATTTTAATACGTGATTAAATCAAATTTGACTCTTCCTCTTTTAAACAATTTTTATAAAGAATTGATTAAAAAACATGAATTAGTTGTAACATGAAAAGATCAAAGTTTTATAAAATATGAAAAATAACTAATATTAAATATAAAAATAATTTATTTTTTCAAAAATATTTTAAGGTTACTAAAAATGAATTACAATATAAAAATGTAAGTACTTCATATTTTTATTTTAAAAATTTTAAAAATTCATTTCATTGATAAAAACTTAGTTTATTCACGATTTTCATATATTAGTTTTTATATATATCTTTGTTTAAATTAAAAAATTAAATTAAATATATATAATAGATTTTTTTATGATATAAAAAATTAATTATGAGATATTAAGATCCGTGCATCGCACGGGTAGAACACTAATTTACCACAATTTAAAATTAACAAAATTAATCGGGTGATCGAGTTGAAAAAAGAAAATTCCAATAATTGAATCAATTATATAATGTATTTTATTCAAGTTTGAAATGAAATAAATTGATTACTAAACTAATTTGAACGAATTTATTTGGTTTAATTTGGATTATCGGATTTATCGTATTAAACTGATATGATGAACACTCCTATTTATTGTGGATATGAGTAGAGCTGCCAGTTCAGTCTAGCCCATTATGTCAGCTCTAAGTATGAGTGAGTTATGATCAACCCAACCTAAAATAAAAAAAATGATAAGAGTTGAGAATAATAAATGTGAATTAAAAATAATATATTTGTCTTATCCTGAGTAAGAGCTAGTTAAGAAAAGTCAAATATATGAAATATGACACAATACTTATATATATTCTTAACTTTTTTTTTATATTTTCATTCCATTTTTTATTTCGAAAATTATCTTTTAAATATAAAATTATCATAACTTGGGTCGAGACCAAAAATTTCTAAATTTTACCTAATTCAAATTGATTTTTTTAAGTGATTATTCTCATTATTCTCTTTTTTTCTTGATCATACCCATTCTATTTTTTATTGTGATTTGACAAAAAAAATGTTGTTTGATACAAAAAGTAATTTATATCTTTTAAATGAAAGATATAATTGTAAAGAAATATTTTATTTTCTTCTCTCTTTTACTTTTTTCTTATTCCATGATTTTTGTTTTTTCTTTCCCTTTTAACACATTTATATTATTCATGTTGTATCATAGAACAAAAACTCTTCGAAAAACAATATATTAATTATTCAACTCTCGGTGCTTAGGGTGAGATAGATAACATCGATATGGCTCATTCTATAAATGTCTTGAGTCAATTGATAGCTAGAAGTTCATAAATGGGTTATCTATTAAAGAGACTATGATGCTTAAGTCAATTTTTGAGTGGTACGCAAAATGACACATGATTGATTTGATTTGAACTCAAGAAGAAGAATCAAAGAACAAGTGTGAAAGCTGTTGTGGTGGTTCTGCTAGCTGAGAATGATTGAACAAGGAGAAGAATGAATAATGATCCAAACTTGACTGAAACATGGCTCCATCTTGGCTGGGGTATTGCTTGTCCCAATCGAGATATAAACTTTTCATATCCTGATCAGGATACCAATATACTTCAACCCTATTCCCCATGGTCGTGATCCTGACATAAGACAGAGTATGCCCCGAGCCATAAGCCAACGCTTTGCCTCACCACCTACCTGAACCTATGGGGTCTCAGCATTAAATGCACTCCATCTCCCATGATAAGCAACTTAATCACTGACATAAGTATAGGCTAGGTTGGGTTGAATTACATGGGCTCATCAGATTATTGCGTGACACAACACATTATAGAACAAGTGGGTGGTTGATGTCACATGAAACTACCACCTTTGTTTACAATACATTGATCACCTATAGATACCCCATCCACAATGGTAAAGATACACTATTCATTCCCATGTTTACACTCTACTTAAACCCCTTCTCTTGGATGTTGGGGTGTCTTTTATAGGTGACACCCTAAGACTTTATTTGATTTTTGTTTTTAATTTTTTTGTTTTGGAAATCAGAAAACTAAAACAATCTAATTGGGTGATTGCTTTTATTCAAACTATTTTAAGAACTATTAGTTTTGAGAATTAAAAAATAAAAATAGTCTAAAAATATTTTAGTTTATGTTTTCAATTTTCAATTTAAAGATATCTTTTATAAATAAAATACAATAACATATAAAATAATTTTATAAAATATTTTTTAAAAACTGAAAATAAAAAATATTTCAACTAGCCTTAATAAGTTATATTTTTATGGAGGGAGTCATGTATGTATAAAACTCGTCTAATTAACCTCTGATTGTTTCACCGTTTCAATATCGCAAAATCATGATTTCGCAGAATTTATTTTAAATCACTTTCCTCTAACATGCTCCGTAAAATGTGCATCACTCATCTCAATCATTGATTTCTAGAATCAATTCTATTCAACTGTAAATCAAACGGACACTTATCCTCGTACTCATGCAAATGCAATAATATCAACGTGACCCTGATGGACTGACCCTTGTCCACATAATTGTTTTCTAAAATACATTTACACATCTTTTAATATTAAGATGGTTGGTTCAAGTAGTACATATTTGATTCCCCTTAAGTAAGGTCTCAGGTTTGAGTCTTGTGGATAAAAAAATCTCTGCTATGACAATTAGCTCCATCATAATATGGATATTCTCGCCTCGAGCAAAATTACCTTCGGTGGATGATACATATAATTTAAAACAAAAAAATGTTTGACTGAACTCTAGAAGGTATCATGCCTCAAAATGTTCCAATTACAAGTTGAATTGGAAAATCAATTTTTTATATCTAAGTTTTTTTAATGAAAAAGTGTACTAACTTCTTCAAGTCTAAAATGTAACAGCTCCTACAATGTTACAATTATCCAAAAGTTTTTTAGAATATAATTTTTTTATATCTAATTTTTTTAATGAAAAAGTGTAGAAAAATAAGGATAAAAATAAAAAATTATAATAATTAATATAATAGAAAAATATAAATATAAAATATAAAGTGAATTGTAAAAAAAACAAAGGTAGAAATATCACATCTCAATATTTTTCTCCTTTCTTACCCCGAAAAAGTTACATTTTTAGCCCGATTCTCACGAAAGATTTTCAGTATTACAATTATAGGCACTACTACATTCATTAAAATTTTGATACTTACTTATGCATAGTTAATTTTTCCCATTTTAAATTAAAAAATTTGACCACAAACTGAGTAAGATAATGCCAGAGTACTACTAATTTTCTCTGGTTCCCACACCATATGACCACACTCAATTGTTTTTGCTTAACTTATTTTTTATTGCACATAGAAAAAGGAAGAGAGGAAAAAAAATGAGATAATATATTCATATAACAAAAATGTACAATACATTCTCTTTTTTTTTTCCTCTTTTTTTATTATATTTTTTTTCAGAAAAAAATTATTCACACACGGTGGCAAAGAAAAAGAAATCCGCCAAACAACAACTTGGCGAAGTTAGTTTGGATTTGATTTTTGTACTCCAGAAAAAAAAAATCAATCATCTTCTCTTTTCTTCGCTTCTCTTTCTCCCTGTTTGCTTTCTCTATCAGATCGAAATCGAAGAAGAGATGATAGCAATTCCGTATCTGACCGCGTTAACAACCTACTTCAGCTATGGCTTGCTCTTCGCCTTTGGCCAATTCAGAGATTTCTTCCGCAAATTCATCGACTGGTTCACCGCCAACAATCTTCAGGTTTTTCCTTTTCCTTCTTCTCCTTCCACCGTTTTCATTTTCTAACGCCAACGCCTTCAATCTCCCCCTTTCTTTCAGGGCTACGCACCTATCTGCTTAGGACTGGAGGATTTTTATATCCGACGATTATACCTTCGTATTCAGGTATTCCATTTCCCTTTTCATTTCTAAGAGATATATATAATTGAAGAGAGAGAAAGAGAACTCGTTTCTAAATTCTAGCATTGTTTGCGACGCTCCAAAATTGGAATTATTTAAAAAAACCTTGATTTCATTTGGATTGCATTTCATGATTACTTTGTCGTTTTCCAAATCAGTTGTTAACTTGTTATGTTTGTGGTGTTCGATTTTGAATTGTCTGGTTCTGAGATTTAAGAAGTGGTTATTTATTTCTGCATTACTCTTCTGACAGGACTGTTTTGGCAGACCAATATCAAGTGCACCTGATGCTTGGTTTGATGTAGTGGAACGCTTCTCAAATGATAATAACAAGACACTAAAGTATAGTAGTAACTCTTTATTTTAACTGTTTTCTTAAGATCAGCCCTAGTTGAAGGTAAGGTGACAAAAGTGGAAAGTTTTTATTGAAAAAAAAATATTTATTGCCATTTTGTATTACCCATATACTCCCTCCGGTCCTATTTATAAGAACCTTTTAACTATATCACACGGATTAAGGAAGTTGGTTAATTTAGTTGATTGCAATAAATTTGTCAAGAATGTGTATGATATTTTCTAAACTACCCTTGAATTTATTGATACCCATTATCTTTCTCTTTCCACTTAACTACTCAGTTGTGTCATACTTTCTCTACTAATTAATTACGCACCTACCTCCACTAATGGGGTATTTTTGTCAAAAAATAATTAATGCATAGGACAATCTGAAAGGAGGGAGTAATACATGATTTTTTCTAATAAAAAATTTCCATCTTTGTATCCTAACCAAAGGATGATATTATTATTAACAAAACCCTTATTTTAATTTTAGGCCTATGGTTATTTATAATTTTAGGGGATTCTTCATTTCTGCAAGTTTCTTTCTTATGGAGCTGTTAACTTATGTGGCTCCCGTTTTTCCTAATGCAGACGGACCACAAAAATAAGTAGGTGTCTGAACTTGGGATCATACAACTATCTTGGTTTTGCAGCAGCAGATGAATACTGCACGCCTAGAGTGGTTGAGACCTTGAAGAAGTATTCACCAAGCACATGCAGCAGCCGGGTGGATGGGGGTTAAGTATATTATTTTGTATATTTACTAATTAAAATCAAGTTTTGTTTGCTTATTGGTGCATGTGCCCCAAATGTGGCTTCTCTGATAGGCACAACTGCACTTCACAATGAGTTGGAGGAATGTGTTGCAAGATTTGTTCGAAAGCCAGCTGCCATAGTTTTTGGGATGGGCTATGTGACAAACTCTGCTATTCTTCCAGTCCTGATGGGGAGGGTCTGTAAAAAATGTTCAGTGATTTTGCCTTGGTTAGAGATGCTAATTGTATATTTGCATGATTTTTTATTGGTGCATCTATATTTTTACAGGGAGGTTTGATCATCAGTGATTCATTGAACCACAACTCAATTGTTAATGGGGCACGAGGATCTGGAGCTACTATTCGTGTTTTTCAACACAATAGTGAGTATCTTTGCTACATATCAAAATAAAAAAGATAAATTTCTCATTGAGTAGTTAGGTTTTCAATTTCCAAATAGTAAATATGTGTCAACTCTTAGTATCTCTTTCCTTTTAATAAGAAAGGTCTTACTTTCAATTATTGGTTGGGAGATGTTGGTGGCTACTTTTCTGCACCATATCAATTCATAAGTCATAACTTAATAAAATCCCACGTGTATTCCTGCTGACAGAAAATAATAGTAAAGTATTCCTGAACCAACCTTTGATTATGTCTATGTGGATTTTGAACACTTGTAATGTGTGTTGTACACCTGTACTTGGCTATTGGGTTGCAGTTTTTCCTTTTGTCCCTTTGCTGTTCCTGTCTTAAAATTATGATGCTTCCAATGGTCACAGCATTATTTATTTACTTTCTCTTGCTTATTTTACCTACAGTACCTTCACATCTTGAAGAAGTTTTAAGAGAACAAATTGCAGAGGGACAGCCCAGGACCCATAGGCCATGGAAGAAGATAATTGTTATTGTGGAGGGGATATACAGTATGGAAGGGGAGCTTTGCAAACTTCCAGAGATCATAGCTGTATGCAAAAAATATAAGGTTGATTAATATGGTAGCTCTAATCTTATGTACAGATTCTGCAGTTCTTTTATACCTGTTTTCCTCATGCCTTATCTTTTCTTTTGGGAAGACGGGGCAGTTGGAGTATTTCATTTCAGCTTAAAATCCATACCCGGTGATAAGTCTATACTCTATAGGGATAAAGCATCTGCATCCTTTCCAAATGAACTGTTGTAAATGGTTTATGTCCATGAAAATTACTTGTGTAAAATGTGGACTCTTTTCTAACTTAAATTTAAGCTGATAACTCAAGAAAGAAGTTAAAAATTTCTCCTTTCCCCTTTGTGTCCCCCACCAAAATAAAGACACAAGAATCTCTTAGCAGCTTTGGATAAAAGTCATAAGACAACCTGTCATGGTACTATGTCTCTAGAGTTTTCTTGGGAGTGGGGGAAAGAGAGGGAAACAATACAAAATTTTCCGTCTATTCCTCCCCTTTCCCCTTCTCGTGATTAGACATTAAATGCGGTTTGAATTAACTTCTGTTATCAAGTTTTGTTTGCCATTTAAATTTTATTAATTATTACTTTTTGAATACCTCCTTTGCTGTATAGGCATATACATATTTGGATGAAGCACACAGCATTGGAGCAGTGGGCAAAACAGGAAGAGGCGTTTGTGAGCTCTTAGGTGTGGATACTGCTGATATTGATATCATGATGGGGACATTCACCAAATCATTTGGATCATGTGGGGGTTACATTGCAGGATCTAAGGTATGCTGTATACATATTTAAACATCAGATTCCAAATTAAGTGATTAAAAGGCAGACAATAAGTTGCCAAAATTTGTAGGAAGAGATGTTGAAAACTTAATTTTTTTCCCTCTTATTGAATATGAGGCATACTGTTTTGTCCTTTCAATGTAAATTTGTAAGAGATTACAAATTTCTTTCATCTATGTATATTTGTTAATGGCACAACATTGCACATGCAATAGTGTATAGTGCAGACATTGATAGGCTAGGCATAAAAGCCCTCATGTGCAATTGTGTTGCAAGAAAGTTCATGTTGCCGTTGTTTGTGTGCACTAATGTATGTTGTGTACTGCATGAGCAATATGGGCAACATGAAAATGACATTAGCTTTAAGGAAATTAGTGAAAACATATGGTAAATAAACTTAATCTCCTCTTACTCCTTAGAAAACCCTTATATTGGCAACCTCTGGCTTCCTAGAGACCTGCAGCCCTGTGAAACTTCCATCTTGCATCATAAAATTATTGAATCTTACAAGTAGTTTAATTTAAGCATGGATTCTTATGTTGAATTTTTGATCTACGGTCAGGAGCTCATCAAATACTTGAAGTATACCTGCCCAGCTCATCTTTATGCAACTTCAATTTCACCACCAGCTGCACAACAAATAATATCATCCATAAAAGTTATTCTTGGAGAGGATGGTTCCAATAGAGGTTTGGCTAGCACTTGTTCTTTTCTTTAGCTTTCTGCTTGCACCACTTGCATCAATCCTAAACGTGTATATATGCATCTACTTTTCTTACTTTGCATTGAAGCAGAGTTGTTGCCATATAGGTGCCCAGAAGCTTGCACAAATTCGAGAAAATAGCAATTTTTTCAGGTCAGAACTGCAGAAAATGGGATTTGAGGTTCTTGGGGATAATGATTCTCCCGTAATGCCAATCATGCTTTACAATCCAGCTAAAATCCCTGCCTTCTCAAGGGAATGTCTCAAGCAGAACGTGAGAACACCATCAACATCCAGCTATTTATGCCTCCTGTTAATTTATGTAAACAACTAATGTTTGATATTGTTGAATGGTCCGATTTTAGGTTGCTGTAGTGACAGTGGCATTTCCAGCAACACCACTATTACTGGCCAGAGCACGCATATGCATATCTGCTTCTCATTCAAGGGAAGACCTTATCAAAGCCTTGCAGGTATATATTTTGACATTCATTCACTGATTAACTTCACATAAAATGCATCTATTGATTCTGAAGTCTGAACATGTCACCATAATATGAAATGGTTGCTGTTAGTTTTCTGTACCTTCATCGCTATGTAAACCCATATCTAAGAAAATCAAACTTTTCTGTTCTTTCAAGATTTTTTCTACTTGTATTAGATATCAAAGATCAATGTGTCATGTTGTTTTACTTATTGCTGTATATATCTTGCAAGATTTTGTTGAAGTTTGTTTCTTGCATGATATATTTGATGTTGTAAATTGTTGGGATTGTTCTCCTTTCTCAGGTTATCAGCAGAGTTGGTGATCTAGTTGGTATAAAATATTTCCCTGCTGAACCACTGAAGCAGGTGCAAGAGGGAAAGACTCTGAAGTTTGAGTGAAAGAAGCTCTGGTCAAAAAGCAGAAAGAGGAGCAAAGATTGATGAAGATAGAGCCGGAGTTATCGAAAGCATTTTTGTTTTGATCGTGGTTGGTAGGCTTCAAACTAACTGCCATGTGCTTGTGTCTAGTAAATTTGTTTCCATCTTCAGAAGTATGAACTATACTGTACTTAGAGCTGCAGATATATTTTTTGTTCAAAAACAAGCGAATCTTTCATAGCCTGTTGGAGGTAAGTCTCTCTAATCTACTTATATTTGTCTGGTCGTAAGATCATCTGTATAGTTACAAATGTAATTTTGTCCTTACTTCCTCTGGTAATTCATTTGAAACCGAATTTTGCCTAGAATTTAATAAAATTGTCAACTTTAAGTCAAATATTTCACAATGGGGCGTAATTTTGAATGTGACAATCTCTTGGGAGATGCATAGGCTGATTGGCTACTTGCCTGCTAAACTAGATTATCTAGTATTTACCTGATTTTAGTTATGGAATTAGGTTTTTTCTTCAAACGATTTCAGTAGCATCCTATTGGTTACTCGTCTCTTGGTTACATGAATTATATTGATGACCTTTGCGGATTAAAATTATGGCCATGGCCATGGGTCTGCAGTCATCCCTTTGATCGGATCAGTAAGCTTAATTGATTGTAATGCCACTGATTGTCAAGATACTGAGTAAACTAGAGCTTTCGTCCTCGACTTTTATAGCGTCTTACAGTTTTCATCTTTGACTTTTTCAAAATAGCACTTTAGTCCCTGCAACATGCACTTTAGTTCTTAATTTTATTAAAAAACATACACTTTTAGTCCCTGATTTTATTAAAAAACATACACTTTTAGTCCCTGATTTTATTAAAAAACATGCACTTTCCTGAAGTGCATGCTTTTAATAAAGTCAGGAACTAAAGTGCTATTTTGGAAAAGTCAGAGACGAAACTGCAAGACGTTGTAAAAGTCGAGAACGAAAGTACTGGTTTACTCTCAAGATATTTGTATGATTTACTCTGGACGAGGTAAAACTAACGCTAGTATTCTAGTAAGACCCTATGATGAAGGGAAGTGATACATGCATTCATTGTGTTTAATAGGGTTAGCTAAATTAAGATGTTGCCGGTGTGTTTGACTGTAAACATGTGCATATTGTACGTATAACAACTTAACATAAACGAAATGAACTCATGTTGATCATTGAGTCTTGGGTTTTTTTTTTTAATTATGAAAATTTCATCTTATTTTCTTTTCCCCCCTATTTTAAGAAGTCTTATAAAAAAACAGTAAAATCAACTTTTTACTGTCTTCGATTTTATATATAGAATTTTGAAAATAAAATAAAATAAGATGTTATTTTTGTACCTAAAATTGAAAATAAAAAATAGAATAGAGCAATGTAAATTGAAATTGAACAAGCCCCTAATTTAGGTGAATCGGAGTGGTAATTCTTCCGCATGCACGCTATGTATTGACCCATGCTTCTAGCATGCTTCACATCCCTTGCCATAATAATTAATACAATCAGCCATAATGGTTGGTCAAAAGTATCATGCCTATAGATTAGCCACCTCATCTTGGGAACTTCCCTCAAGACTTCTTGAGCGCTTATACATTTCAATAGCAGACCATCAACCCCACTTGTGTACATGGGCGTATTCAATCTTTTTCATAATTATATAAATTTCAGATAAAATATTTTATTAACTATTAATCCGATCCCCCAAAATATTTTGTAAATTTAATAGTATTATCTTTTTATAATTTTTTTTACTACTTATATAGAGTCATCATTTCCTTTTTTATATATTCTTTATATTAATTATTTTTCTTTATTTCGAGATCATAAAGTTTTATTCAAAATTAAAGAAGATTGTGTTTTATTTGAATGTGATTTTTAGATCTGCATGATAAAAAATAAAAATCTTACAAGAATAAAATGAATTTTTCTTTGATTTGATTACTTTTAGGGTTAGATAATAAAATTAAAAAAAATGATTTAATATTTTAGTTTTTTAAAAAATCATGCAACTTATAAAATTTACCGTTATTGTAAGTTTTTTTTTCAATCTCATTTTTTGTAAGTCAAACTCTATTGTATCCCCACATTAACTAACTTAAAAATTATAAATGTTCAATAACTATGAGGGGTAAAGATGAAAAAAGATAATAAATGCATCTAAAAATTTGTAAAAAATATAAGAAAAATGATTAAATAAAATCATCAAAAAATCTAGTAAAAAAAAGACTCAATATAGTATTTTATTTCGGCCCCCACAATGAAAAAATTCTGGCTATGCCGCTGCTTGTGTAGATCAAATGTACTTTAGTGCTTTCACTTTCTTTCCCAAGGTGAGGTTTGCCTCGGCTGTTGGGCTCTTAAGAAACCTTTTTCCTGTATAAGGGGAATTGCGAAAAAAGAAAAAGTAGGAGGACCAAAATCGCGAAAAAAAAGTAGGGAGACCAAAATCGCGATTGATGATAGTAGGGGACCAAAAGTGCAATTAAGCCTTTTATTTTATACCTTTTCTTCCTTGTCCTTTTCTATCTCTACATTTCCCCCTTCCCCCTTCCCTCTTCTTTTTTTCCGTCGCTTCTACTGCTCCCCATCATCCATCACGTTTATTCTATTTAATTTTATTATATATTCGACCAAAAAAAATTTATTATATATAGTTTTATAATTTTATAAAATTTATCATAAAAATTATATATTAAAAAATAATCATATATAATTATATAAAGTTATATATATTATATAAAAAATATTATATATTACATTATTTTATAAAACTATAATATTTTATAACATTATAGAATTATTATATATTTATATATTAATTCTATAATTTTATCAAACATAATTTTATATTTTTTACATACTATTTATGATAAAATAATATATAATAAAATAATTTTTATTATATGTATAAAGTTATAAAGTTATTAAAATTATAATATATATAATTTTGTAATAAAGTTATAAAATTTATATATATTTTATAATAACACAGTTTTATATATATTAATATTTTGTATATAATAAAATGTGTGAAAAAAAATTATAAAATTATAATTTTTTTTTTGAACAAATGGAAGCTAAAAAAAGAACAAGAAAGAAAAGAAAAAAAAGAGAAGTCAAGCTCTACTCCTAGGAAACAATCTCCCCTAGCATCAGCTAAAATAAAATCCCGGAATTCATCCATACAATCTAAAAGAACTATACTAGGAGAATAAGAAAGTGCTCCTTTCTTTGCCAAAGCATCAGCACATTGATTGCCTTCTCTTGGGATGTGCTTGATTACAACCTCCCAATCACCCCCAATAATTTGATGAATTTCATGAATTAGCCCAGCAAAGCAATGGAACTTTGGTAAATCTCCTTTGGTCAATTGCAAGGCATGAATAGAATCTGTCCAGCAATGAATAACTCTAAAATCAGCATTCCAAGCTACTGTAAGACCCGAAAGAATGGCATGCAACTCAGTATGCAGAATTGATGATGTACGCAATGAGCCATAGAATCCTTTAATGCATTCCCCATTAGATTTTCTGATAAAGCTACCAAAACCAGCAATTCCTAGGCTGTCAAAATAACCTCCTTCTACATTTACAGCAACTGCATTCAAAGGAGGAGGAATCCACTTGATAAATCTAGTTTCTGAGTTTGGAGATGCAGCATTTTGTATGAACAAATCTGTGAACAAATTCTGTAGGCTTTTGACTTTCCAGTACAGGTTAACTAATGTAGTTCTTATGCCATTAAAAACCAATCTATTTCTTGCTAACCAGATCTCCCAGATAGCAGAAAGAAATAGGACTCCAAATTTTCTGCAAGCCCACTTCAACCAGTCATAGGGATTAGATAGTGACATAAACTGGTTATGCTTGGTGAATCCTAATTGCTCCCAAAGTCTATAAGCAGCAGGGCAATTCCTGAGACAATGCATCTGGTCTTCAATTTCACTTTGGCAAAATAAACATAAGGCAGAATCAGTGATGTGTCTACGATGCAATAATTTTTTGGTTGGCAATCTCTCAAAGGTTGCTAACCAAACCATGAATCTGATGGACTCACTACAAGGGAGCTTCCATATCCAAGACCAAGCTTTCCCATCTAAATTTTGATTTTGTTGAAGAAGAAACCAATTATAACATCCTTGGCCGTATAATTTCCATTAGCAGAGCTGTTCCAAGCAATTACATCTGGGAGACCTAAAGACAGACTTAGCTGAATAGAATTAATATACTGACAGATTGAATCTGGAATTAAGTCCATAACCTTTGAAGATTCCAACTAGATCCATCACATAAGTCACAAATTTTGAGCTCACTATCATGAGTGTTTATAAAGGTTAAAACTATGCAGAAAGGACCAGAGGGAAGCCAACTGTCAAAGAAGAAATTTGAAGCTCCATAACCAATCTTGGGCTTGAATCCAGCTTGTAAAGAAGTGGCTGCTTTCTAGATTGATCTCCAAACATAGGAAGCATCCTTGGAAGGCTTAAACAAATTATCACCCCCATATTTAGCATGCAAAATCTGATACCAGAGTTTAGATTCATTCTTCTGCATAATACTCCAAGCTTGTTTTCCAAGTAATGAGATGTTTATGAGTCTTGCTACCTTGATGCCAAGATCTCCAGCTTTCTTGGGTTTGGATAAATTTTCCCAACTGACTAAGTGAACACCAGAAGAGTTATGACCTTTCCAGATGAAGTCTCTAACTGATTTGTCTAAAGCATTACAAATTCTTTCAGGGAGCCAATGGATCTGCATTGTGTATGTGGGAATAGAGTTCAAAACTGATGTGGATAGAGCCAATCTCCCAGGTTTGTTCAGAAGTTTTCCCTTCCAGGAGGCTAATCTCTGGTTTACTTTATCAATAATGTGACTGAAATCATCCTTAGTAGGCCTTTTGGTGAAGATCTTGAATCCTAAGTACTTCTCCAATGATCCTGTGAGCTGGATTCCTGTTAGAGTGGCCAATTTCTGTTGCCTCCTCATTGGGACAGCTGGTGAGCAAAAAGCTCTAGACTTCTCCAAATTTACTTTGAAACCAGAAAATTGGCAAAACTCTTGAACAATGTTTGAGAGCAGTCTTGGCTTGGCTTGGCCTTGGCAAAGAGTAGAACATCATCTGCAAAAAACAAGTGAGAAATACCTGGACTATTGGGACAGATTTTAACAGGTAAAAGAGACCCATTGATAACAACATCATTTAGTAGAGCACCTAGTTTTTCCATACACATGACAAACAAGTAGGGTGATAAGGGATCACCTTGCCCAAGTCCTCTCTTTGGGGAAAAGGCAGGGCATTTCTTACCATTCCATAATAGAGTGATTGAGGTGTTAGAAATACCACTTAAAATTAGGCTAATAATTGATTGGGGAAAACCATACTCAATCAACACATTTTCTAAAAACCTCCAATCAACTCTATCATAGGCTTTTTCTAAATCAAGTTTAAAAATGATATCACCTTTTTTCCTCTTTGATTTCTTCATATGATGGACTACTTCTTGTAATATGATAGCATAATCGGCTGTACTCCTTCCAGGAATAAAGCTAGTTTGAAGTGGACTAATTAGATCCTGTAAAATGGGTCTTAATCTATGCACTAAAACCTTGGTGATTATCTTATATATGCAGTTACATAAACTTATTGGCCTGAATTCCTTAAAAGAGCTAGGTCTGTCAATTTTAGGGATTAAGACAATTAATGTTTCAGCTGCTGCAGAAGGAATTTTTCCAGAGCTGAAAGCTTCCCTAACAAAATGCCAAACATCATCACCTATTCTCTCCCAGTACATCTTAAAGAAAATGGCTTGAAAGCCATCCGGGCCAGGGGCCTTATAAGCCCCCATTGAGGATAAACCTTTAAAAACTTCCTCCTTAGTAACCGGGGCAAGAAGACAGGCTCTATCAGTAGCTGTTAACTTTGGCAAATTTGGAGATGGGGGAAAGTCCCCATTGGCTGCAGTGGTGCAAAATAACTCTTTAAAGAAAGTCACTGCCTCCCCTTGAAGAATATTGTCATCAGAACACCAATTACCATCAGGGAGAAATAGACCATTTATCCTACTTTTAGCCCTCCTAATCACAGTTTGGGCATGGAAAAAAGCAGTGTTTCTATTCCCAAATTTAATCCAATTCTCTCTTGATTTTTGGAACCAGGAGAGTTCTTCCCGAAACAGTAAATTATTGTATTCCTCCAATAAATTATTTTGATGTTGGATAAGACTAGAAGACTCTCCTTCCTCTAGGACTCTCTCAATACCTTGTAACCTTTTTTTCTATTATTCTTTTTTTAGCAAATATAGAGCCAAATACCTCTTTATTAAATCTGATGGAAGCATCCGTCACATCAGTCAGGCATTTTAAAGTGTCATGCTCAGAAATACTCCAAGCAGAACTGACAATATAGGCAAATTGGGGATGGGTGCACTATGCAACTTGAAACCTGAATGGTCTATCCCCTGAGTTAGTTGCCTACCACCACACCTAATGAGAATGGGGTGATGATCAGAATGGAGCTTGCAAAAGTTTTCAACTGATCCATTAGGGAATGCCAATCTCCAAGAGTGGTCAGCCAGATCTCTATCCAGTCTCCTATGAACCCAATGACCACCCGTACAATTCCTACTCCATGTAAATCTTGACCCAAAACTACCTAGATCAATTAAATTACATGATTCTAAGTGACTAGCAAAAGTGGAGGATCTTGAAAGTTGTAACAGAAAAACTACCCCCTCTTTGTTCAGAAGAATAAAGAATATCATTAAAATCTCCCATAAGCAGCCAAGGACTAGTAATTAACCCTCTCAATGGCAAAAGCTCATGCCACATTGAGTTTCTTAAGCTAAGAGCTGGATTTGCATATATTCCAGAACAGAACCAATGATCCCTACCGTTTGAAATATCCAAAGTAATTGCTTGAGAGCATAGATGAAAAACAGAAAACTGTAAAGTAGAACCTGTCTGCCTCAAGGCCCAGATACCACCCATGTAGCCATTTGCTTCCTCAATAGCAATAGGACTATAACCATCTACAGTCCAAAAAGACTGAGTGTTAGCAAACTTAGTATGAGTTTCCAAGATAAACACAAGGTCTGGCTTGTATTTTCTCAACAAATCTCTGATGTGTCTCTGACTTCTTTTATTGGCAGTACCTCTAATGTTCCAGGAGAGAGCTGCAAATTCTTTAAAAGAGTGCATCATTAATAAAAAATAAAGATAAAAAAGGATTAGTCAAACCTGACTTAACCATGATATCCTAGTGATCTTGTCTCTATTGGACTAGCATCAACCTGCCCATCTCCATCAGAATCATTATCCATGTAATGATCCAAAGCATTCTCAAACTGTTCAGGACCATTATTAACAGGAGGCTCCTCTGCATCCTTGAATCTCAATCTGTTAGGAACTAGGATGTCCACATTCATAGCAGTTTTAATATTATGAGAGAAAAAAGGAGGGATGCCATCTGTCTTGCTAGGCTGTTTCCCAACAGAGGGCAAAGATTTTGTTGGGGTTGCAGAAAACTGCTTGGGATTTGGTAAATCATTGGGCACTGTTGGAGATGATTTAAAGGAGTTATCTACCCTATGCCTCTTCTTCCTAATCAACTGTTTAGAAGGAGAGGATGGTGCCAGACTTGAGAAAATAATCCCACCCTCTTTTTGGGAAGAACTTCCAAGAATTGTCTCCTTACCCTTGGCTTGAGGGAACTTGCCTTTGTTGTTGTTTTCCTGGGTCTGATCTTTACCCTTGGCGTGAGGGAACTTACCTTTGTTGCTGTTTTCCTGGCTCTGATCCTTGGGCATAGCCTGAGATTTACCTCTATTTTGTTTATTCTTTTTGGTTCTATTCACAACCATCCAATCCCCGTGAAATGGTTCTTGTAATTGATCCATGTTGCAATCTTCAAGACTATCATTAGTCTGAGCAGGAATTGGCTTTTGAGGTTCTTGAGTTGTAGGAGTTGAGTTTTCAGTGGGTACCTTGCCTGAGGGTTTACTGCAATTCCCTTTAGTGCAAAAACTTGTGCTATGCCCATAGTATCCACAATGACCACAGATTGGGTGCAAACTCTCATACTCCACATAATACCAATTTCCTTGAAGCCAAAACTTGCCTATAATCGGTTCATTAAGATTGATTTCTACACAAACTCTTGGGCTTTTTGACCACTGTAGGCTAAAAAAAATAAAAATTATCAAAATAATGTTAACAGAAAATAATTTACCAGTATGGGGTGATTCTCCTCTTAACTTATTCATTGAATGGGGAACTGATTTGGTGTCACTCTTAGTTTCTAGTTTTTACTTTTTATTCAATGACAATTCACAATTGAAAAGGGACGTAGGTAGTGGATTAATTGTTTTCAATTTATTTTTGTAATAACCCATTAATTAGAAATGTCAACCGTTTGATTGGATGTCGTATAATAATTTTGATTTTAAGTAAATAATTTACATTTTTTATTTTTTAATTTAAGTTGTTTACGTAAAATATAAAAATGTGTTAGTTAGGAATAATTTGATAATAAATTTGATATAAATCAACACATTTTATTATATTACCACATCCAAACTTTAGTATCCATGTTTACAAATATATTTGTACTCATGCGTATCAATATCTACATATTAAACAATTTTAATGTAACTAAAATATTAGGAAAATACACAATAAAGTTGATGTAAATCAACACATTTTATTATATTACCACATCCAAACTTTAGTATAAATCTCAACAAATATATTTGTACTCATGTGTATCAATATCTATAAATTAAACAATTTTAGTTTGAATAAAAGAGATGACACGATTTTTTATAACAGAAAAGTAGTAAAATAGGATTAAATAACTTGTTGGTCCTTGTAAAATATGCGGTTTTTACTTTTGGTCCTCATAAAAGCAAATATATTTATACACATGAGTACAAACTAAAATAAAATATGGTAATATAATAAAATGTTTTGATTTACATCAACTTTATTGTGTACTTTTCTAATATTTTATTTACATTAAAATTATTTAATATGTAGATATTGATACACATGAGTACAAATATATTTGTTAAGATTGATACTAAAGTTTGAATATGGTAATATAATAAAATATGCTGATTTATATTAAATTTATTATCAAATTATTCCTAATTAACACATTTTAATATTTTATGTAAACAACTTAAATTAAAAAATAAAAAATGTAAATTGTTTACTTAAAATCAAAATTATTATACGACATCCAATCAAACCGTTGACATTGCTAATTGATGGGTTATTACAAACACAAATTGAAAACAATTAATCATCTACCTACGACCCTTTTCAATTGTGAATTGTCATTGAAATTTAGGTAAATCGCAAAATGAGTTGGCGACTCCACTATACATAAAGCGCAAACTCATATTGCGCTTCCTATTGCGCAATGTCAGTTTGCGTCACCTCTTGCCCACGTGTCCAAAACCACCACAGACTGGTAAATTGTTTTCTATTAACATTATTTTGATAATTTTTATTTTTTTTAGCCTACTTTGGTAAAAAAGCCCAAACTCTTGCGAATCTTCCTCTTGCTATATTCAAGGTAGTTTTATCAACCTTAATAGGGTTTCCAATTGCAGCAGCCAATGCAAGGACACTTTCATTATAATATTCTAGGCCTAAGTTGGGGAATCTGACCCAAACAATAGTGCTCTCAATTGGAACTTGGGAAGCAACAAAATCAGGAGTCCAAGCTCGAACTGAGAGATAATGATAAAAAATCATCCAAGGCCCTTCATTGATGACTTTGCATCTATCTTCATCAGCATCAAATTTGGCCACAAAATAACCATTGCCAACATCAAGCAATTCAAAACCTCCAACCAGGTTCCACAGTTTTTTCAATCTAGAATACATGGTGACATAGCCTATAGCCTTACCCAGAAGCTTGATGATGAGTGCATCTACCCAAGATCTTCTCAGGTTCTCCAGGACGGAATCAACAACATAGCAACAGGCTTCAATTGATTTCCATACTCCAATTCAATCCATAACAAATTGTTTTCAATGAGATTCACTTTGGTGCTACTGGATCCTTGATTACACAATAGTTTATCCTTGATAGTGCTGTGGAGAAACTTGACCATCAGGTGGTTCGGGCTCCATGGATTCACCTCCCACACTGGTCATGCAAGAACTCTGAACACGATCTTGGAGGTGAGAATAGAAATTCACTTGTATCAGCCTTAGGGCCATTTACTGGACAATGACTGGCCACAAATAACTATCCTCTATTGCATCCAAAATCCTTGAACCATTTGGACCAAAAAAAAAAGAAATCCTTGAACCATATTACATGTTGTGTCAGATCATTAGCTTCTTTGTTAATTTCTCTTAAGGTGTAGGATACTAGGTCCCACGGATTATTAAATTAAGTTTAAATACATTAAGTTTAAATACATGTTAAAACCGAAACCACACAGCGCAGGTATATTAGGAATTACGATAAGTGATGTGATAAATGGGTAAAATTCACTAAACAAACGATGCAAACAGGGGTGGCAAATGGATGGATTGGATGAATTTGGATCAGGATTATAATGGATGAATTGAAACAATCCATTAATCCATTTATGATCCATTAAAAATATATTATAAATATCCAATCCATCCGTGACCCATTAAATAAAAACCATTTAATCCATCCATTAACAATTGTTTTATGGATGGATATCCAATCCATCCATATTTTTTTTTAAAAAAATATTTTTATTATTCTTTTAAAATATTTTTTTATTAACTAAAAATATTTAAAAAATTATAACTAAAAATTTCTCTATCTCTATTTTTCATTTATTAAGATTCTCTCTCCCCTCTCTCCCCCCTCTCTCTCTCATCTTTCTCTCTCCTCTCTCCCCTCTCTCATCTTTCTCTCTCTTTCTCCCCTCTCTCATCTCTCTCCCCTCTCTCCCCACATTTTTGGGTCAAATCTCTCTCTCCCTCATATTTGAAGAGCTGACCGTATTAACCAAAAACTAAACAAAATTGGCTCGTATAGTAGTATTTATTTAACACCGTATGCGCAATCAACTCAACCTGGCACTTTTAGTTGGTGTCCTAGACCTCCATTATTAGATTAGTAAAATGCTATGTATAGTCAACTGTTCCTTTTTCTCTTTTACTTTTTTTAATCGTTAGTTCGTTTAAGTTTAGAAACTTTAATGGAAAACATGAAACAATTTACTTTTTCTTCCTTCAATATAGTAATATTTTCTGAAGGAGTAAAACTTTTCATTTTTCCAACAATTTTTTTAAAAATTTCATTAGAAAATAATTTTTTAATTTTTCCCATAAATTATTTATTATATAAAAAAAGTTCTTTTTAATTTCTTTAAATAATATTTAAATTTTTTAATCAATATAAATATAATTAGATATTTATAAATTACAATTAGAATAATTTCCTATCTATTAAACTAGTTTCATTTTTAAATTAAATTATTTTAAATAAATATATGTTAATATTTTAATTTATTTATAAGATCATCAAAATATTTTATTACCAAAGAAATCAATGAAATTTAAATATTTTAATTTCACAAAATACTTAAATTTTATAAAATTTTCATGACATTTAGGCATGGCTTAATTTGGATTGCCAATATAATATTGCTACTGTACAGTTTATAAAATACTTAGTGATTAGATAATTACTTAATTATAGTGTAATGATTTAATTTTTATAAAATAGATTAATTGCGTTATCCATAGGTCTATCTAAACATGTTGTATGATAAATTTGACTTTTTCTTGTCAATATTTTATTGATTCAAAGGGTTAGAAAAGGTTGGCCCAAGACACAGTACAAAGGTTAAGGCACAATGATATTTTAAGAAACCTAAAGCAACAGTAAAAAAAGCAATAGAAAAAAAAACTTCATTATGCTTATGCTCAGTTTCTACACAACTATTTCCCCATGCTCAGTTGCTACACAAAATAAGCAAAGGAAGAATTAAATTACGAACGCGTCAAGCTCTCCTACAATCCATCGGATTTGTTCTCTACTGCTTGCACACAATCCATTGGATTTTAAAATATTTCGGATGGATTACTAACCATCCACGAAATAAAAAGATCCATTGGATCTAATCCATTAATTTTTTTTCTATGGTGGATGGACTTGATAGGATTATATAGTGGATGGATTGGATGGATTGGATGGATAATGGATAAATGAATTGATTTTCCACCCCTAATGCAAACAGATGTGACTAATTCAACAGTTTATTATATTCTCTGGAACACCTCTTTGTACACGATGTTTTTAGTAGCCTTGATCCGATTGAATTCATCATCACATATTAGAATCCCTAGCCCGTTCTTGGTGGAAACTCTTGAAACTGCCACATACAATTGTCCATGAGAGAAAACGTGTTTGGGTAAAAACACACCAACACGTGATAACGTTTGACCCTGACTCTTATTTATGGTCATTGCAAAGCAAACACACACAGGGAATTGGCGCCACTGAAACATCAGTGGGCTCATATTGTCAGAGGGGATCAAATTCATTCGTGGGATATATACCTTGGTTCCTACATGAGTACCTGTGACAACAACTGCCTATATAATATTGTTACCCATCTCCTCCACAATCAACCGTGTACCATTGCATAACCAAACAGAGATATCAAGATTCCTCATCAACATTATTGGAACTCCCCTCTTCAACAACAACCTATGATCTGGCAACCCAGAGCAGCGTATATCATTCAAGAATTCAGTAGTCAACCAATCAGGTTGAATACCAAGTCCTTCATCAACCTTCCAAGTAGAATCACTACTCAAATACACCTTCTCTTCCCCTAGAAACATTGACATGACATGATCATTGACCATACGAACAACATCCAACATTGGGGCAAGAATTGCTTTATCCTTGAAAAACTCTAGAGAGGAGAAATTAACATGGAAGTCAGGATAAGTAAACATGACTATATCATTAATAGGATCACTATGGTATGGAATTATCAACTCCTCTGGTATTTCAACTTCAGCCTCACCGTCATTGTAATTACCTAACGTACCCTCCCCAATGGAAAGGATCCAATCAGCAAACCTCCTAATGTCATCCAACTGCATGTTATTCACCGCTGATTGAAGGCACATGTTCTTTGATAGAGTTAACACTTGGGAATGCTTCCATAGTCTAGACGAATTGACTGTTGACATAACAACCTCGACCCTGCTTGCCTTGGGGATAACAGACAAAATTTGCCTAAAATCCCCCCAAGCACAACAACCTTTCCTCCAAAAACCTTGTCCGTACTACCATTCGGCAGAAACCTCATAATGTCCCTGAGTGTTCTGTCCAATACCTCAAATGACCATTTACTAACCATCGGCGCCTCATCCCATGTAATTAAGCTAGCACGTTGTAGGAGCTCTGCCTTCGGGCTGCCTTGCTTAATTCCACAACACGAGTCTTCGTCCAAGCACAGCGGAATGTTAAACTGAGAATGAGCGGTTCTTCCACCTGGAAGTAACAATGATGCAATGCCACTAGATGCAACATTTAGGACTATCCTCTTATAGGATCTTAGCTTGTAAGTTAGGGTCTTCCACAGAAACGTCTTTCTAGTACCTCCATATCCATACACAAAGAAAAAACCACCAGCGTCATCATAGACAACTTGCAATACTCACTGGTAAACATCCTGCTGAACATACTGTGTATAGAAGACATGAGATCAACATCAAAGTTCAGCTCATTGAAAATCAAGACATTGCGAAACTCAAAGGCATCAGATTCACTTGGAAACAATATCCCATCAAAATCCTTGAGTGATTTACCATTTAACTGTAAAATACGTCGAACTCTAACAAATAGAGATTTTTCAATCGATCTGCATTGATCACCAAGTCTACAAAAAAAACATTGAGCACATGGCAATCATCAAAAGTGATTGAAAATAATTAAATACCACTTACCCGAACACCCCAACGACTTCCTATACCCATACAAAATACCATCCGCTAGCAACCCCCATGTCTGCTCCCACACAAGAGCTGGATCACTCATCGAAGACGACAACAACAAACTCACAAATAACTTTCTGAGATATCCACCCGATGCAATTGTTCCAGCTTGAGTTATTCCATCAATAAATTCCTTGTGATCACTTAGTAGCCCTAAAGCACTGCAAGCAACACGAAAGCAATGATATGTACATCCATTAACTGTCCTTAAGTCACTGTAACTTGTGCATCCCCTCTGGGTATTTAGCAACAACCTCATATAATACAGCTCTCACCTGAACCATGTGGAACAAAATTCATCCTCCCGATGGAAAAACCTCTCTTCCTTGGGCGCCATTCCCTCAGCGGGGCATCATAAACAAATTCAGCGGGAAATTCTCCATAGGTGAGACTTCTACCTGCCGAATATGCAACATTTGCTTTCATCCAAGCCAAAAACATGGTTTTCTTGTCCCTGTTGTGTTCAACGGCATTGTCAATCCGATCATTATCTCTAAACACAACCACTTGTTACTCTTTCAAATGAAATGTCAACCGTTGAACGGGCGACCACCTATGATGAATATCAAATGCAAGAATAAGCCAAACAGACTCACACGGAGATAGGTACCGACAATCGTAATACTGGCTGATCTCATCAATATGCTCAGCCAATTGCCCTGTTCCGCCATCCACACCCATTGCAATTGTCACCTTGTCAACACCCTTTTTGATATATTTAAATAGATACTTAATAGAGTCTGATTTGTTTCAGTATTCAATGTTAATGTGCGCTTGATATTTCATCAGCAAGCATGGTTTATAGGGAACAACGTACCTGTTATCCAACTCCACCCCCATCCTAACAACAACTATGCCACTGTTTCTCCTCCTATATATCAGATATCCATCACTGTCAAACGTGGTTTTGTCAACCAACTTCTTAGGAAAGTATTTTGAACATCTTCCATCACGCATACATGGAGAATCACGACGAGCAACCCCACAAGGGCCATGAACCATATATGTTGATACAACATCAAATAGCTTGGGATACTTGCGTGGATCTGGAAGTTCTGCACAAATAACCGAGTCAATCATCTCAGGACTGCCCAACTTGCTACATCCCGCCAACCATAACAAAATGTGAGCATGCGGTAACCCTTTTTTCTGAAATTCGATTGAGTACATACCTAATAAATTTACAAAATATTCCATTATGTACTATTTGTCCAACCAATACTGAGTACATTAAATAGACATAATTACATCACCATGTAAAACATACCTGCGTTAACTTTACCAAAGAACTCACCCTTCTTCAGATCTTGCATTAGTTGATCTAATTTTATTCTGAAAATTATACATGTGATATCGGGCCGATCATAAGCATTCAAGCCAATCGCATCAACATACCTCTGAATCTCGGGCCACTTAGGATTGCACGTGACTGTGATAAACAAATTAGAGTAGCCAAATCGCCTACATATAACATATGGCCATAGCACCTTGGCAGTTATTGAACATATACCTACGGCCAACAACAAACGACAAAGGTAACACAATACTTGTTCCTACCGTTGCTGGATCAATGTCCCCACGGTCAACGGCCTCCTCAAGGCCCGATAAAAAGTCCTTCCTTATTGAACCTTGATTGTTCCTGATGAACGATAACCGTTGCGATTCAATCACCGAGTAACAATCCACAACAAACTGCTGGAACAACCTAGCACTTCTAAGCAACACCGCTTTCTCAATTTCCCTGTCCTGTATTCGATGCGATATGAATTCACGAAGCGACACCCGTTTCCTTTTGTTGGCCCCACCTCCCGGTCGTTCAACGCGGAATGAAATAGACTCTTGATATCCATCCTTGCCATAGGGGAACAGTAAAGGATATTGCAGGGGGATAAATGCGGTATGCGTCTCATGTATTCTTTGCAGCTGACCATCACAGGAACGCACAACCACATCCCGACCACAGTCAGAGCTATCAATGTCTCCTACAATAAGGGCAGCTACATCATCCACCAATGGAAAATTATATGTGCGTTGATCCTTCGAACGACTTCTAAATAGCCTCAATGGGTTATTCCGATTCTCAGATCCCTTGACAACATCTTTCACTCTCCTAAAAGACTTGGCCAACACATTGTTTTCATCGACCATTACAACTAAATCAGAAACCAAGTCTGGATCTAATCTTCCATGTATGCAACCAAAGCACAACAATGAATAAACATAGCTAAGTTTTCATTGAATAACGAATAATTTAAACTCGAATCCCCGTCCCAAATAAAAACTAACAACATCTAATCAACCAGTCTACCACGAACCTGAAATTAGAGAGTCTATTTCCAATTTCATTCTGCGTGTCATAAATATATAATTGCGCAAATTTTGGTCTATCCCCTTGCATTGGGAACAAACTTCCAATCCGATGATAGTTCTGACCCGAAATAACAAACTGTGGTGGGACCCTACCATCATTTAAGTCGCCCTCTATTTTCCCACCAATAGATGTAAATGCGAACATGCTATTGTATGCTCGTATATTCTGCATAAAGTTTCCAGCCTTTTCATGCACTCCATCCACTAAACTCACAAGCAGCGGTGGTGGTTATTTTAGGAAAGGCAAAACTATTTTCCCCCTCATGCAACAAAGATAAAATTCCTCATTTGAGGTGACTATTGTTTTTTCGCTCGCTCTTCGTACCAAATCCTGGCGCTACAATACCGACAAATGCATTTCATGTCTCCGATATCCATGTAATCTGCAAAATAACTTCGTCAAAAAACCCCACATTGAAAATTATATTGTATGCATTAAAAAATTGTCCCTTATATTCTTATACACAACCTTCGACTTCAGCCATGGGAAGCAGAAGATGCTCATTGCCTACTCCCTGTTGACTTTCGTTGATGTACTACTCACACGATGAGCTCCACCGTTGACCCATATCATCAGCTGCGGGAAGGAAAAAATAAATTCCTTTGCCTCATATTACATATAAATGAACAACATACTAAATCAACGGAATTGTTGTTTGCAATTAAATATCAGCTTAGCATATCAATGCAAAGCTGGCGTTTTGCATAAAATAAAAAACGACATGGGTTGGGTAGCCACGCAGGACTAAAGTCACTTGCACTGCTCACCTGCACACTAACCGATAAACCAAACATAAATTTAAAATATTAAGGAATAAAACACCAAATTAAACCTTCACATCTCCAAATATGATATCCATGGCACTTCAAAGCATTCACGTAATTAGTCCAATCAGTGACTAAGGCACTTAGTACAATCTCAAACTAGCAACCCCACCCATAAAGTTTCCCTTTTTTTCATGATATGCGTATCTATCTAATTGTTAAAAATGGATATCTTTTAAGTTTTGAACCATGCAAATTCCCATGATATCTCAAATAATTCTCTCGAATATTCTGCAGGATTCATTGAATGATGGATAACCTATTCCATTTAAATATCAAATTAATGGCATTTTTTCCCCGTAACCCTATAAGACTTGATTCAAATTTTAACCTATTAAGCTTGGTCGATGTTCATGCTTTTCCCCTATCATATATATATTAGAACAAAGCAAGTGTAAACACTTTTAAAGCTAGTCAATTTTGGTTTCTCAAATACTTGTTGTGTAACTAAGATAAACCAAATGATAAATTAATAGATAACATGTTCACCTCGTGAGTAGGGTAAATCATATGAATATTAATTATTATATCTGTTACTAATAAAATAACAACAAAACAAAATATCACATAGAGATATCAATGGGTACCCTCTGGGCAGGGTATCATAATGTCCGTCGCCATACTCGCACTTTCAAAAAAAGCCCGTACCCGCGCCTATACCCGCGTGGGGAGCAACTTTAATGCCTATACCCGTACCCGCTTGGCACCTATATACTCATACCCGCGCTCGTTTCCCGCAATTTAGTTAAATAAAAAATTAATAACTCATTTAAAAAATATTAATTATAGAAAATTATAATTCAATTGAAAAATTTCTCCGAAATCAACAAAACATATTTATTAAATACAAATGACATAATAATTTAATTAAATCGAAACATAATACATTAATATTCTAAGACACAACACATGATTAATGTTCAAAATTTTTATTGAATATTAGAATATAGTTTCACATTACACTCTTTTATAAACTTGAATATCATGTGTTAGCATTCTCCGTGATGTGCAAAAAATTTTATTAACACTGATTAGTCATATGTTATACAATAAAAAATACAAATAGATAGTTTTAAAAAAATATTTTTAATCTGTTATATTATGTTTTTATATATATATATATCGATTTCAAATATGTGTATAAATATATTAGATATTTTAATAAAATTATAATATATATAATATAGATGATATTTTTTATTAAATAATTTAATATATATACATGAGTTTGGGTTGGGGCGGGATGGGCAAATATAGCCTACAAAGTCAATCAAATCTAACTATAATTCTATCAAAAAATTTTCTAGTTGTTCTTAAAAACTATTTCAAATCTAAAATGAAACATAAGAAGCAAGAAACTTATATGATGAAATAGGAATACCTGTCAAATAATTATAATCAAACAGTAAATATAGGTACTAAGCAACCAAACAATACTCTTCCAACCAAATAAACAATCCTCCAATATTGAGCACACTTGATTCTGGTCCTAAGTGCAGATCTTGGTTGACTCTTTTCCTCACAGTCCAAGTGGTCACTGCACAATCAATGCAAGTAGATAAAATGGTCAATACACCTTAGATTTTCCATGTGACGATGCATATTAGAAAAAAAAAGCAAAAAATTGTTCATCAAGACTCAACTAAACTCGGTCTGTCTGCCCTCGCTTTCGAGTAATCCCATCTGACTTACGCGACCACCTAACCACATTCCTTGATGACGATTCCATTCCCGGTGAGGAAAATGAATTTCGCCCAGCTAGAGGGCAACACGAATCTAAGAAATACTCCACCCTCCTTGATCGAGACCCCTTTGTCACCCAAAGATGAGTTGTCAATTGCTTAGCTCTCCCCTCCAACGCATATAAAAAAATAGAGCACACGACCTACTCACAAATGATCACGCTCAAAGCATGCCAAGCAATTAGGAAGCTTGGTTACTAATGCACAAGTGCATTCATAAATGGGAGATGAGACACTAAATAGCACAACCCCAATCTACTTATACAAACACATATCTCCAAGATCCCATCACAATCACATAGCATTGTACCCCCATTGACCAATCTAACATTTGTCATCATGTGCTGGTCGATATGTGTAGTTTTAACAGGTTCACTGCAGAGGTGCAGAATCGACTTTTGCGCTGACTTTTGATTCATGCATACAGCTGATTTCGTGGTTTCCATGTACATGTACATGTGTATGTGTATGTGTATATATTGTTCACATCCCAACTAACTCTACCAAACTATTTAGGAAAATAAATTAAAACCAAGTACAAGTTTAACAACGGATAGGTTAATGAAATACAACCATTGATTTAGCTTAAGTTACCTCAATGTCACATTGATTGCCTAATGAAAAAGGATCCATATAATTTCTAGCACAACTTTTATACATTCCAGGCTGACCATAAGTCCATAAGTGTGATTGGTGTGATGTCAACCCAAATTTAACCCAAAACAAAATCCACTCTAATCCATGCTACAATATATTCCATGAATGCTTATAGCTACTCTACTATGTAAACACCTCACAACAAAGTATATAGTGCTTCCAGAATATTACACATTAGTTATATACCTAGTACATCAAAATAAACAAACACCCAAAAACGAGGATTAAAGAAAGCTCATAGCAATTGGAGGCATCAAACGGACCCACCATCAAAACCATCTAGTAGGCTCACAAAAAAGAAAAAGTGCACTTAATCACCCATACACATGTTGTAACATCCCGCATATTAGGCTATGATAACTTATAAGATTTTAAGTGTAATCTGTGTATGTTTAGTTGAGAACTGGAAGTAATAAGATTAGGGAATAAAATTTAAGTTTGGGATTCTTAAAATAAGTAAAATCTAGGAGTTTAAGTCCCTGGTAATCGATTACCATGAGTTAGTAATCGATTACCATGAGTTAGTAATCGATTACTAGAGAGTTGGATTTTAGTAATCGATTACCAGAGAGTTAGTAATCGATTACCAGAGAGTTGGATTTTAGTAATCGATTACCATGAGCTAGTAATCGATTACCAGAGAGTTGGATTTTTAGTAATCGATTACCAATGGTTTAGTAATCGATTACAGAGAATCTGGGTTCCTAGTAATCGATTACCAGGAGTGGTAATCAATTACCAAATTACCAGAAAGGGTTCTCAAGTGTCATTTTAGCCGTGGGTAATCGATTACAGTATTCTGGTAATCAATTACCGACGCGAATATATATATGCCAGGACCGTTTTAAAAATAGAAAATTAGAGAAATTCATAACCTAGAGAGAGAGAGCGGGGTTCTAGAGAGAGAAAGCAGAACTGAAGCTTGAAGAAGGAATTTTGGACAAAGAAACATCAATTGATCACCTCCAAACTTCATTTCCCTTCTTGAATTGCTTGGATTGGTGAGTACAACTCACTCCTTGTTAGGTTTTATGAGACATAATGAGTATGCTCCAACCTCCTCCTTCCCTTTCTTCGATTTTGCTAATCTTAGATTGTATTGATGTATACTGGCTGTATTGGAGTGATAATTGATGGATTGATTATATGAAGTTAGAATCGAGGGTTGAATTCTTTAGTTTCGAAGTTTTCGAAACTTACGAAACTTACGAAACTATCGAAATTCCTCGATTTTAATTCATGTTATCTCCAAGTTGATTGTAATTGTTTGTTTAAATGATAGTTATAGATTGGAATGTTTGAATTAGAATCGGACTCGAGAATTGGGAATTTACGCTCATAAGTCGAAACTTTCGAAATAGTCGAAATCTATTAAAATTGTTATAAGTGTTATACACTAAGCATGATGTCATTATTGTAGTGTAATTATGATCAGTTAAATTGAAATCAAGCCGACCTTGTGCTGTGAGTAAAAACATATGTGATTAATGATATTGAAAACATGACCTGGTATTTTGGAACTAGGATCTTGGTAATTTGAAGTACACTCGTTTAAGTTGCATATATGTATATATTGAGGATAATCTTTAGTTTGGATTTATGTATAATTTGGGATTTGTTCACTAAATTGTTGAATACCGTTGGATTATTTACAGTTATGAAGGCAGGTCGATAAAGAAATAGTTACGTTATAAATTCTAAGTCTAGAATTTGGCCTCCAACGGGTTAAATTATGATTTAGAAATTTAGGGCGTTATATTTTGGTATCAGAGCAGTTCAATCCATTTGGACTGTGAGATTAGGATATTCTGTGATTTGTAATGATTCCTTATCTATTATTTTGTGAATTGAGAGACCGATCACCTTGAAATTTGCTTGATGATATGTAGGGAATTATGGCAGGCGGCAGGAGAGATCGTCCAAGGGTCAATTTTCCTCCTCCTACATCATCAGCATCATCTTCTTCTCAGGGTCCTACTCAGGATCCTGTGGCGGCAGCTCTTCAAGCCCTAACTCATATGATGGGAGAACAAATGAATGCGAATTGGGTCCAAGCGAAAGCAGCACGGGAACAAGCTTCCACCAATGCAGCCATGCTTCAAGAGATGGCTAGGAGGTACACAGAACCACCAGCACCACCTCTTGTTGTGGACTCTTTTGCTGTGGGGTTATCAGAATTTAGGAAGCATACCCCTCCACAACTCAACGGAGTCTATGACCCTGATGTAGCGGCGAATTGGCTTCGGGATTTGAACCGGATTTTCGAAGTGATGAAATGCACGGATGGGGCAAAGGTGGGTTTTGCAGTCTATATGTTGAGAGGAGAGGCTGAGGATTGGTGGAAGATTGCAAAGGTTCGGGCTGCAGAATCAGAGGCACCAATGACTTGGGAGGTGTTTCAAAACTTGTTTTTGGAGAAATATTTTCCAACTACTATTAAGAGGCAAAAGGAGTCTGAATTCCTACAACTCAGGCAAGGAGACATGTCAGTGGGTCAGTATGTGGCAAAGTTTGAGGAGTTGGCCAAGTACTCTCGTTACCTTCAAGCTGTGACCGATGAGGAGTGGAGGTGTACTCAATTTGAGGGAGGGCTAAGACTTGAACTGTTAGACCGGATTGGGACATTGGAGATCAGGGACTTTTCGTTTTTGGTTCGTAAGTGTTACATTGCGGAGAAAATTTTCAAGGGAACTACTCCATCACCTACAACAATGGAAAACAAGGGAAAAAGAAAGTTCGAAGTACCCCTCCAGGGCAAGGGCTTCAAGCCTAGGTGGCAAGGCAAACCTGTCTTACCCACTCAGCAAACCCAACACCAAGGGGGACCTAAGTGCAACAAGTGTGGAAAGGAATATGCTGGGGAGTGTATGATGGGGAAGAACCTATGCTACTTCTGTAAGCAACCGGGTCACATAAAGAAAGATTGTCCAAAGATGAAGAATTCCTAGAAACCTCAATCAACTAGAAGAGTTTTTACCCTCAGTGGGCAAGTAGCAGCTTCTGCAGACAATCTGTTGAGAGGTATATGCACCCTAGGAGAGAAGACCTTAATTGTATTGTTTGATTCTGGGGCAACCCATTCTTTCATTTCTTCTGAATGTGTTGAACAGTTGAAATTTTCTGTTGATTCATTGCCTTATATTCTTAATGTAATTACTCCAGCTAAAGAGGCTATTTCCACCTCTCTTGTGTGTTCTAAATGTTGCATTGTTATTCAGGGTAGGATTTCTGTAATTGATTTGATCTGTCTACCTCTGAGAGGTATGGATATTATTTTAGGAATGAACTGGTTATCTTCCAATCAGGTTACATTGGACTGTTTCAATAAAAAGGTTATATTTCCTCCTTTTCCTCCTTCTTCGAGGGAGAGACCCCCTGTGCTCTTGTCCAGTGTCACCCAGGTTAACCAATGTCTTAGTGATGGGAGTGAATGTTTTATTTTGTTACTTTCCTCAACTCTAGAATCTAAAATAGATTTAAGCAGTGTGGCCACGGTTAGGGAGTTCCAAGATGTTTTCCTTAGTGAAGTTTTAACCTTACCACCTGACCGAGAGTTAGAGTTCACCATAGATCTAGTGCCAGGTGCGGGACCCAACTCTAAGGCTCCGTATAGAATGTCCCCATTGGAACTGAATGAACTTAAAACTCAACTAGAGGATCTTATAGCTAAAGGGTTCATTAGACCTAGTGTGTCACCTTGGGGAGCTCCAGTGTTGTTAGTGAAGAAGAAAAATGGGAGCATGAGATTGTGTGTAGATTATAGACAATTAAATAAGGTCACCATTAAAAACAAATACCCTCTTCCTAGAATAGATGACCTTCTGGACCAGCTTAGGGGTACCTCAGTGTTTTCTAAGATAGATCTTAGGTCAGGTTACCATCAGATTAAGATTAGGAAGGAAGACATCCCTAAGACAGCTTTTAGAACCAGGTATGGGCACTATGAGTATTTGGTAATGCCATTTGGTGTTACTAATGCTCCTGCTGTATTCATGGACTACTTGAATCGTATTTTCCGGCCCTTTTTGGATCAGTTTGTAGTGGTATTCATAGATGATATCTTGATTTATTCCTGTAGTCTAGAAGAACATGAAAATCACCTTAGGACTGTTTTAGGAATTCTGAGAGAAAAGAGATTGTTTTCTAATCCTGAAAAGTGTGAGTTTTGGATGGACCAGGTCCAATTTCTAGGGCATGTTATCACTAGAGAGGGGGTATCAGTTGATCCTAGTAAGGTAGAAGCGATTCTTGAGTGGGAAAGACCTAAGACCGTCACGGAAATTAGGAGTTTCCTAGGATTGGCCGGCTACTACCGGAGATTCATTAATGGATTCTCCCGTTTAGCTTTGCCTCTCACAAGATTGACTCGAATGGGTCAAGCTTTTGTGTGGGACAAAAAGTGTGAGCAGAGTTTTCTAGAACTCAAAGAGAGATTAACCACCTTTCCGGTACTGGCGTTGCCGGATTTGTCTAAGACCTTTGAAGTGTATAGTGATGCGTCGGGTAAGGGCTTAGGATGTGTTTTGATGCAGGAAAGAAGAGTAGTGGCTTATGCCTCTAGGTAGTTGAGGCCTCATGAGGAAAACTATCCTACCCATGATTTAGAATTAGCAGCTGTGGTTTTTGACCTCAAAATTTGGAGGCATTACCTGTTTGGTATGAGGTTTGAGGTCTTCAGTGATCATAAGAGTTTGAAATATCTCTTTGATAAAAAAGAACTCAACATGAGGCAAAGAAGGTGGATGAAATTTCTTAAGGATTATGATTTTGAGTTGAAGTATCACCCGGGCAAGGCCAATGTAGTGGCTGACGCTCTTAGTAGGAAATCCCTTCATGTGTCATCCATGATGGTACATGAAATGAGCCTTTTAGAAGATTTTAGGAACCTGAATCTTAGTGTTGAAATGAATGAAAGCAGTATCAGGTTGTGTAGGTTGGAGATCACCAGTGAGCTCCAAGCTCTGATCAAGGAAGCTCAGGGTTTGGACCCAAAACTTTAGGGTAGAGTTGGACAAGCAGGTTTTTCCAAATCAAGTGATGGAACAATTCTATTCCAAGGAAAAGTCTGTGTCCCTAAGGGGGGTAGTGTGAGGCAAACAGTTTTAGAGGAGGCCCACAGGGGCAAGTTTTCTATACATCCCGGTTCTACCAAGATGTATCAGGATTTAAAGAAGATGTTTTGGTGGGAAGGGATGAAGATGGAGATAGCTGAGTGTGTTTCTAAGTGTCTGACCTGTCAACAAGTGAAAATAGAGCACCAAAGACCATCAGGAGCCCTTATGCCACTAGAAATTCCTGAGTGGAAGTAGGAGAGTGTAGCCATGGACTTTGTGGTAGGGTTACCACGAGTCCAGGCTGGTTTTGATGCCATCTGGGTCATTGTGGACCGGTTAACTAAATCGGTCCATTTCCTTCCGGCTAAGAATACTTATCCCCTGAAGAAGTTAGCTGACTTGTATGTCAAGGAGATTGTTAAACTCCATGGTATCCCCTCTAGCATCATATCTAATAGGGACCCCAGATTCACCTCTATGCAAAAGGATCTATTTATAGAGTGGGAAACCTTATCCAAATTCGAAGAGATAAAAAAAATATTTGAATTAAAAAGGCTGTGACGTCACTTGCGCGAAGCCTATCCAATCCAGAGCTGCGCTTCATGTGCGCTAAGCGCACATGCAGCGTGGCAGATCTGGGGGCTGCGCTCCATGTGCGCTAAGCGCACATGCAGCGTGGCACACGTTGCAAGCTTTTTAAATTCTTCATCTAACGACTTTATCTCTTTCTGTTCTATCCCTTGCTCGATTGGTTTTCCTTATCTCCCTTTTTCTGATTTGATTTTGTATTTAAATGGTCTTTATTTGAATTGAAGAGGTTATCCACAAGATTCTCTGATTATCTCCTCTTTATTTAAATTCCGAATCTGCAACAACCTCCTTCCTGATGCTATTTTCTCTCTCATTCCAATTCTTCTGTAAATCTGCATAAAATAACAGATTTCTATTCAAAATAGCATCATATTCAAATTTAAACCAAATAATTACAAATATTGTAAATATTAATAAAAAGGGATATTTTGGGGCATAAATTACTATTTTAACCTGGATAAGTGTAAAAAAATCTATATGAAAATATTGCTAATTTTACACTTATCAAATACCCCCCAACTTAATTTCTTGCTTGTCCTCAAGCAAGACACCTTTTGCAATCAAATTTCAAATCACCCTTGAATATAATTCTAAAAATAACTACAAGGAAAAGTTTTGACTATCTCTTTATTAGGCAGAAGTCACATTAAAATCAAGAGATATTTCTATTGCTCAATCAGAACTAGAATATAATCAACAAGTTGAATTTTCTCAGAGTAGCAATTAAAGCAATAAATGAAATACCAAGGAATTTCATTCATGCTCACGGGTACTGTTTCCCTCAATATTTTCACCACTGTTGAACAACTAAGATTGATAGTTGTTTCTAGTTCCTAAGCATGTTCATGGTTAATATGGATCAAAAGGTCTTTTCAGGGTTGTAATGAGGCTGGGCTATCAAGAATTTATGGTTTTTCTGGATAAACAATGAGCATCTTTGGATGTTGCTTTTCTTTGATTTCTCTCCTTCCACCATCTCTTTCTTGATTTATTTCACTTCTTTGCAGGCCTCTTTTCCATGTTTGAAGATGCACTCCCCCCAACTTATTCAATTTATTCACTTTTTCTTTTTGATTTTAGGGGGAGTGATCTTCTTTTTTTTTCTTTTTTGTTTCTCTGTACCTGCTCTTTGGATTTTCAACCTTTTCTTCCCATTATTTTTGCTTTCCACCTTGCTCTCTATCCCAAATGTGTAGGGGACAGAATATAGATTTTTATTTTGGCTTGGGTGAACAAGAATAAACAATTAAGGCTCAAAATGGGTTATCAAAAATTGGAAAAATTATACCAAAGGTTGGCTTTTTGGCACTGAGCAAATATATTGAAAAACAAAAATTGCCTTTGTCATTTCCATATTTTCCATAATCAGAATAAGATCCAAAAACTAAATCAATAAAAATTGACAAACAGCGGTGAAAAACTCTCAATTCAGTGTTTGAGCTCTCAACTCACCGGTTACTTAGCTAAATTCGTTGATAAAACATTTATTGATTTTAATTAACTACCCTGATAGATTCTCATGTGAAGCATCCTAATCTTAATTGATCTTGGAATTAATCACAAGACCTTTTTTCTTTCCTAATCTGGTTAGTTAAACTGCCCAATTTCAGAAATTTTGAAAAAAATTTCCTTATTCTCTTAATTCCTAGATCCTAAAATTTTTTAAAAATCCTAAAAATTAAAATGAAAAATAAACAAAAATCCTAATTAACTAAAAATTTAAAAAATATTAATCCTATAAAATAAAAGAAAATAGAAAATAAAAGAACGAAATGAAAGAAAAACACCAGTGTCAATATTCATCCTCTGTATCCTATAAGTCCTTGTCATATTCTCCAGCTGCTGCTGCTTCACCTCCCCCTGGAAGAATAGGCCTGTCCCTAGGCCACTGTTAGAGTATCCGGAACTCTTCAAACAACATGCCTGGTTATGGGTCTTGCAGCAACCTATGCACTCGGGAATCTCATGGGATCATATTTTTTGATCCTTTTCCTCATGCCTTCTCCTCGTGAGCTAAAGCCACGGGAAAGACTAGAAATTTATTCCTAGGCATCTGAAAAGTCAAATAACAACAATTATTTGCTAAAACATATTTATTTTAATGATGCCTTATTGCAAATACCAATTCATGAAGAACATGGAAGCCTATCATTAACCAATTGCATGCATAAAGAATTATTCTCAATAAAAATTTCACAGCACTTGGCAATGCCTTCCTAAAAACAGAATATACTCATTGTTTTGCAAGCATTCAATCAATCCATGGAAAGTGGGAGTTTAAAATTTTTGAAAGAGATAAAGCATAACCCTTTCCAATTTAATAACTCACAAAACAAAGAGTATTCCAATCAAGCACATTGTTCTTCATGTTTCACACAGCCAAAAACACATTAAAGATAGCAGATAATCAATAATATTCATAATCTTAAATTGCTATCCTAAAGTGCAAATCATGAAAACAGAATAGATGAAGATTTCAATTGGTAAAAATAAAAGAAAAATATGCATGAAATTTGAAACTTTCAAAATTGATTGAAGTTTGTTAATGGAAAAAGTGAAAAGAAAGCTTAGGAAGTAGAGAAACAGTACATGAGAAAATAGAAGATTTTTTAAAATTTTGTACTGCTACGGCGCAGGTGAAGCGCAAAAAACAATGACTAAAATTGCAATTGTGTGCTTCTCCTGCGCTCAACGCAATTGAAGCGCAGAAAACATAATGAGAATTTGCAATTTTCAGTCACGTTTTCTGCTACTTCCTATTGTTTTAAAAATTTATTTTCCACAAACTTATTCCAATAAATTTTGAAAATTTCCTAAATTCTAAAATAAATGAAAGATCCTAATAATAAACAAGAAAATAACAAAACTAAAAATAATTAAAACTTTTAAAAATCTCTGGGTTGCCTCCTAGAAAGCGCTTGTTTAACGTCTGATAGCTCGATGCCTGCTCTGTTAAGGTGGCTGAAACTGGAATCTTTGGTGAGCTTGTGTGCTACACCCTTTCTTTCTTTGGCCCATAATCCTCCCCATAATCTAGCCTTAGAGCAATCTGTTATGTGAAATGACTTTATCCATTTGGGCTTCTTTCTGGAATTAGACCATGCCTCTGACTCCCTTGGCTTGACTCTTCTTTTCTTTATTTTCTTGCTCTCATGTGCATGAGTCTTCTTCTCTTGAAGCTTTGATGATTCACAATTGATTGCTCTCAATTTCTTTTCCTTACAGGGGTCTTTGATATGAAACACACCTGACCACTTGATCTTCAATCTGGCTCTAGGCTCTGAGTTTGATTCTAGCATGACTTTCCTTCTCTTTGCCTTGTTCTGGTCAGTGTGATTGCATGCCTTTCTTTTGTGAGGTCTGGAAGGATTATCACTTGTACCAAGCCTTTCTTGATCTTTCTTTGCAGGACTGGTTGGATAAGGCATGGTCTTTGGTCTTGATACCACTTCCCTTCCTTCTTTGGGCTTTGATTCACTATCTCTCTGTTCATTCTTTTTCTCTTTTTCTTGATCGTTTTTATCAGGTACACCCTCATATGTGTTGTTCTCTTTCTCCCTTTCACAGTTAGATTTTTCTTCAAGCACCATCTTTTCTGTTTCATCCTCTCCTTTTTCTTCTTCTACTTCTTCATCAGTCAGGTTGTTATTGATTTCCTCCCCTTTTAGCTGAACAATGTCATCGCACTGCTCTTCAGGTTTGGGAAGTGCATTTGCTGAAATTTGTTCTGATTGATGGTTGGTTTTTGCTTTTGCTATCTGTTCATCTGTTGCATCAGGAAACTCTGTCTTTTTGTTGAGCATTTCCAACATGAACTCGGCAGGCCTTTGGTCCATAGCCTCCGACATTGGGCTGGTAATTTGCACACAGTTGATACTATTCATGAAGCTTGCAAATATTTGAATTAAAAAGGCTGTGACGTCACCTGCGCGAAGCCTGTCCAATCCGGAGCTGCGCTTCATGTGCGCTAAGCGCACATGCAGCATGGCAGATCTAGGGGCTGCGCTCCATGTGCGCTAAGCGCACATGCAGCGTGGCACACGTTGCAGGCTTTTTAATTCTTCACCTAACGGCTTTATCTTTTTCTGTTCTATCCCTTGCTCGATTGGTTTTCCTTATCTCCCTTTTTCTGATTTGATTTTGTATTTAAATGGTCTTTATTTGAATTGAAGAGGTTATCCACAACATTCTCTGATTATCTCCTCTTTATTTAAATTCTGAATCTGCAACAACCTCCTTCCTGATGCTATTTTCTCTCTCATTCCAAATCTTCTGTAAATCTGCATAAAATAACAGATTTCTATTCAAAATAGCATCATATTCAAATTTAAACCAAATAATTACAAATATTGTAAATATTAATAAAAAGGGATATTTTGGGGCATAAATTACTATTTTAACCTTGATAAGTGTAATAAAAACTATATGAAAATAACGCTAATTTTACACTTATCAACAGGCAATGGGAAGAACTCAAATCCGCGCATAGGTTCAGGCAACATTTGAGTTTCAGGAAATGTTAGTTCATGGACCCCATAATACATCCAATAAAAAAATTATTTGTAAAATTAACTTCTAAAGAAAAAATAGCAAACCTCCTGGATATTCTTTCCCACTGTCTCTTGTGAAAATAGCTCAATGATTTCCCTATCATAACACACACGCAAAACCTTACGCATGTCGTTAAATCCTCACATAGAGTGCCATATATTTTCCACTTTGAATAAGAGGTTTCGCCCAACCAAAGTAGTAAAGACACTTGGAAGTTTACTGGATGTAGGGTCCTGCATAGAAAATAAACTATATTGCTAAGAACATCGACTTTTTCAATTAGGAATAACAAAACTATAGTCAACAATGCCTTGCAACTCAAAGGCATTGAAAAAAAAACTGCATACTGACAAATTATAATATAGGGAAAAATATGTTTTTCGTCCCTGTAGTTTCGGTCAACTTGCGTTTTCGTCCCTATATTTTAAATCCTTTAGTTTTTTGTCCCTGTAATTTCTAAACCCCTAAACATTAGTCCATGCCGTTAGTTTGGACCGTTAAACCTGTGACGTGTCAATTACCTAGCATGCCACGTGTACCTAGCATGCCACATGTCAATTTCCTAGCATGCCACGTCACAGGTTTAACAGTCCAAACTAACGGCAGGGACTAATGTTTAGGGGTTTAGAAAGTACGGGGACAAAAACCAAGGATTTAAAATATAGGGACGAAATCCCAAGTTGACCGAAACTACAGGGACGAAAAACATATTTTTCCCTATAATGTATTAAACATTGACCCCATAAACACCTGGACATCATCTAGCAAGTCCTTGTAGGATTTTTTCAGTAATCTCTGGATATGAACATCAAATCATCCGAAGCAAGCATGTTTATCCCCATCATATACCTTGATCTTTATAATGTGTCTACATCAAAGATGAAGAGAAATTATGCAATCTCATATGCAAACTATTGGAATTTTCATCTAAATTGTAAAGAAGTCATCTCAAATCACCATGAAATCATAAGAATATTTTTTTTTAAATACCAAGGAATAACATTTGCAACGTACTTGCAAAATATTTATTGACCTTTGTCATGTATCAACATACAAAATGAAGGAAATTATGGAAAACCATATGCAAACTATAGTAATTTTCATTTAACTTAGAAAGGAATCATTTGAAAACACCAAGAAAACATAAAAAGGAATAAGTTGGAAAAAAAAATACCAAGGAATAACATTTGCAACCAACTTGCAACACCCTGGACAGTAAAAGACATCATTCTTCGGGAAAGCTGGTCGGTTACATTTGCATGCATAGTACCACCACCGACCACTCTCGACAAATCCAACTACTCTTGCCAATATTACAAACACTCCTGCCTATAAAACATGTTGAGAGAATGACCGAATCAAATAACATCAAAGTGGCTATCTAATGCATTTAAGATAAGATTCATAACAATCACGAAATTCAGCTGCCACAGTATCACAACAAACCAAAACAAAAAAAGGGAAAAAGACACCATCAACCTCTCTACACACTTCAGTTCTCCAATTCTTTTCCTTGCATTGAGGATAAGGAAATCATCCTTTATAGGTATATCAACTGTCCCATGGCTAAATGCTGCTGGCTTATCCTCATACGCCATCCCCAGTGCAACAACTCTAATAGATTAAATTTTGAAAAAGCAAAAACAAACATTAGACACACATTCTACGAAGCCACAACTAAAATTCAGAAAGTGAGGAAAATCAACAAAAAAATTACAAAGAACAAAACCAAACCTCTTCTTAAACTCCAACACCTCAAGAATAGCCCCAATGAACATTACCCTAGTCGCATTATAATAATTTTGTACCACGATTTCACCTACCAAGGTTAACATTGGTTATTTAATGTTTTGCATGTTACACCTCTTGCCCATAGAATAATTAACTACTCCCTCTGGTACTTTTTATAAGGCACCAGTTAGAAGATATTGACGATCCTTTTTATAAGGCACTTGATAATCTCTATGAAACATTTAATTTTTTTCCTGATTTACCCTTATTAAATTATTCCATTATGTATTTTTCTAATTGTTCATTAATGAGGTATTATAACTATTGTTACATAGGTGACCAAGAGAGAGAGTTAAACCTTTGCACTTTTCCATATAAATTTGTGTGTTCCAATACAATTGATAGTGGGAATTAGTACTATATTTAGTGTAGAATTTAATCTCAATTATTTAGTGAGACAATACTAATAATATTAAATAGGGATAAAAATGGAATGTTGTATTATTTTTTTTTATGAAACCAATAAATTAACCATTTAAACTACCTTCCTTGGTATGTGTAATTCAATTAGAGGTGCCTTACAAAAAGGACCGGAGGGATTATAATATAATTAAGAGAACCTAAATATGTAGTAAACATAGCATTGAAAGAAAACCCTTTACATCCTCACCAAACACTGGCCCGGGTAGAGGGATGAACCTTGCATACTGGATAACAATGATTGGCCTGGGCCTGCCGCAAAACTTTAGATAATCCTTCACCACATTGATGTAATCATCAAACAACATGCACTCAACCTTTCCACAGGAACACATGTGAAACAGATTGAATTCATTCATTGACTAAAAATCTAAAAAAACCAACGGATACATAGCATCTAATGAACACCCCAAAATAACCTACGTGTAATCTGTCACCTCCAAAGAAACATATTTCTTAGCCCCAATGCCATACCCAAAATCCTTCTCAGGTGAGATGGCTGTCACGACTCCAATAATATCTACATAGAAATCCAAGCTAGTCATTCATACATAATATGACACTTTTTAACTCTTACAAATTGATTAAAAAGAAAACCAAGACAGTGCAACAGATATCAACAATTCAGGTTGAGTATTCTCATATTTATTGCTATATAACTTACCCACTAAGAAATCCAGATGACCTTAATGTTCCTTATCTCCAGTTTGTCATCGGACTCACACAGTAGTTAACCACGAAATCTGGCTCAGTTGGCTTCACCATGGTCCCTTCTTTTAATAAAAGCTTAAACGCATGCCTCGTTGGCTTATAGCTCCCAACATTCCTAGCCACATCGAAATCACAGAAAATGTAGCTCCCCTCCTCAACTATGTTGCTTTGAAAGATGTTTACCAACTCCCTTAGTATCGTTGCTTGTATTTTAAAGCCCTGTAACATCCAATGAATAAAGATGAAAACCAACCATATTTGAAACTGGCAACAAAAGAGATTTACACAACATTAATTAATGATCACCATTCCTAACCTGTGAATCAACCAACACCATCTCAACAGAGTTGAACTCGAGCGGATTCTTCATGCTCGGGACACTCCACAGACGATTAACACGTGCCTTGATAACAAGTTTTAGAGTATTGGGCTCAATATCCTTCAACATAACACACTCATTGACCAATTCAGCCATATGAACGACAAATCTCAAAGCAATTCAGAAAGGGATCAACTAAATTTGGATATAGGCCCACACTCAATGATGCAAAACCAAGCCAAACAATAACAATTAAACATTTAAATAGCAAAAGATCTGGGTAACACGTGTATAAGTTGCTGATGAACAGAGTTAAAAATGCACTCTATTTAATATATATTACATATATTTATATATATTATGTTAACAACACAACAAAGTCTAACACATGTGATTAGCAACACAATTAGAGTGTTAATTGTTAGTATGCATTACACGTGGCATTAAGCCAAGTAGATGAGCTAAAAAGTCAAGGTCAACATAGCTACATCGTAAACATTAATTTAGTTGGGTATAATTGTAATTATTCAACCAGCTATGGCCTCTATATGCCCTCCAATTCATCAATAATCTCCCTGACAAGAGGACATCATCCCATCCCCATTCCCACGTGCAAAGTGAGAACATGTCAGTTTAACATGTCAGTTTATTGGGATGGACAAGTTAAGGTTGTGATATTGCCAGAGTAATCAGCACAAGACATTGCCTACTTTGAGGTGATGCCCTGATAATGGTTGCATTGTATCAACATCCAACAAAACAAATAAGAAAATGATCCCAATGAAATTAACCCATTATTAACATTTTGGCTAAGTCTATTGAACTGAGTTTTTATTTTCTCCTGATATCTAGCAGATTCCTTGTAACTTAATATTCTCAAGGATTGATCTTCTGTGTGACCAAATTTAACACTAATGATACTATTGAATATATGGCGTAATTTCCCGCTACAAAGGAAAATTAAGCATCTCATATGGTACTCAAAATGGCACTGGCCAAGACAACAATGCTCACACATAAAACTATTATTTTTACTCAATCTAGTGGGTTAAACAACACAGGATAAGGGATCATACACCAAATGTGCACGGATAGTCATCTAATGTGCTAGATGAAACTAAACTGTAAGATATATCATTGCTCAGGATTCATCAATCATCAATAAAATACAATGCCATATGGCACACCATCTGATGACACACTGTTAAAAGCTTGGACCTGCAAGACCTACATTGGAGGAAATGCACCAACTTTTGGCCTGAGCTTCAAGCAAGGAAGAGTTAGAGAATTAGTGTCCTACAAATAAAGGGTCATTACCCTACAAAATAAAGGTCACTACCCTACAGAAGGACACCTTGACCTTGGATAGGACCCTTGTCCTATGGACCACCCTTAATTAGGACTCTCTTATATTTTCTTTTTATTGATTGTAATTTTCTTTTAATTCCTCCTACTTGGGAGCTATTTTTAGTGGGTTTATTGGTTAGTAGGTTGCCTTGCTATAAGGCTTAGGAGGTCATGGGTTCTATTCCCACATAGGATAGAAATTTGACTCATCTTGTATTTTCCTATATGAGTGGGCGCCATTTTGAGAGGTTTATTGGCTTCAGACTTAGTTTAGCCATAAACCTTGGGGGTCATGGGTTCAAAACCCACTTAGGAGTGTTTTCACTCATCTTTTATTTTTCTCCTATTTTGGGCTCCTAAAAATCCGCCCTCTTCCCCCTCCTTTCCTATAAATAGGAGCCTTCTCTCCATGTATTGATAACTTTGATGAATAGTAAAGCATTATGCCAAATTTTCTCCTCTTTGTGAGTTGAGTGAGGCTTGGTGGTTGTTTCTTAAACCATGGTGAGACTTATCTAATTCCCCCGGAATTAGTGGCGTCTGACATTTGACTTATCTGCTGCAGGAGGATTCTTGCTTCAGTGGCGTCCCTCCACTTCTTTCCTCTCCACTTTTTCTTTCATTTTCCCTCATTTTCTTGTGCTTTCTCACGCATTTATAGCTGCTTCCTAGCACCTATAAATCGTGATTTTATTGCTTGATTGTGGTTCTAATTAGTTTGTTTTGCTCAATTCTAGATCCTGTGCAATTCCTGTCATCATTTGGTATCAAGAGCTTGATGGATTGAGCAAATTGGGGTTGTTTTGTGGCTATTCTTGGGCGTGTGGCTGCACCTCATATGTGCAGAATTTTGCTTCAATTTAGTGTAATTCAATCTCTCTTTCAATTGTAATTTGGACTTGGACTGTTTCCCGGGCCCGAGGTGCCTTTCTGCTACTACTTTGTGCTTGTCTGCTTGATTGATTTGGGTGATAATCTTGCTAGTTGGGGGCTGTTTTGGGCCGCTAATTCCCACCCCTAGGTGTTTGTTTAAATGCCTCTTAATTGCTCATAGTTGTTCTTGAGTGATTTCTACATATAATTGCTATAAATTGCTTGTTTGTTGGTGAAGTGTGGTAAGAGGAGGCATTGTTGTCTTCATTTTTCCAAAGATCGTTCACCTACATTTTCTCCCTTCACCATTAATTGTTCATCCCCCATATTCATCTCTTTACTTTCCGCTTTTAATTTCCGCCATTTAATTTCCGCCTCTCCCATCCCTTTAATTTCAGCTCTCCCCTTTACATTCTGCTATTTACTTTTCAGTTCTCCCCATCCTTTTAATTTCCGCTTCCCCTTTTACTTTCAGTCATTTATTTTCAGTCCTCCTATCCTTTTAATTTCCGCTTCCCCCTTTACTTTCAGTCATTTATTTTCAGTCCTCCCCATCCTTTTAATTTCCGCTTCCCCCTTTACATTTCAGTCATTTACATTCCTGTCCTCCCCATCCTTTTAATTTCAGTTTCCCCCTTTATTTTCTTGCAATTTATTTTGCGCAACTCCTCTTCTTATTTTTTGCCTTTATGCGCATTTTTGGGCTTATGTTTTGTTCATATTCTACTCTTGTTATGTCTGTTTGATTGGCATTCTGATTGCAAATCTGGATTGAATGCTATCTCTACCTAGAACTTTCCCTGTTTGATTGTGCAAAACGCTCACCTATAGGATCTTTTTTTGGTTCATAGTATTGGAAGAAGATCAACAAATTCTAATTGTTGATTTTCCTTCAAATTTAATTCCAAACTTAAAATTGAACCAAGCGCGTTTCTGTGACCACACTGGTCTTGTATAATCAACAAGGAAGTGCTAAGCAATTTTTTTGGCCATTTTTGAAATCAAGTTGCCATCACGTTTTAACAGTTTTTAAAAATCAGTTTATTCATTATTTTTGCTTTTCTGGGCCACTTGGACCAGTTTAGTGTCAGAAAATTCCAAAAATATACAGTAGGTTCAGTATATTTTCTTTTCATTGTGTACAAATTTCTGTAATTTTCTGTTGGGGGAAAAAGCCAAAAAAAGAAGAAAAGGCAAGAAAAATATAAAAGTACGTACGTGCCAAAAATAGAAAAAGAGGTGTAAAAAGCAAAAAAAGGGTGCAAAAGTTAGCAACAAGGAAGAAAAGACAAAAGACACCCAAAAAGAGTTAAAAATTCAAAAAAATTCAGAAAATAGAAAAACAAAAACAAAGAAGTATCCCAACAATACAGTGACATTTTTATTGTAAATTTCTGTTTCATTTCCCTATATACTGTAATTGAGTTGTATTTGCTGTTTTTCTTTAAAAACGACAATTTGGCAACTCTTTTTTCAAAAATCACCAAAAACAATTCTCTTTGCAATTTCTTCCGTCATGTCTTGTTTGTTGTCTGCTGTTGTGTATAAGCTTGTTTGAGTGCCAGCTTTTCTTGTTTGTCATATCAACTCTTTTGTTTTGTCTTAGGATTTTTCTATTCTCTTCCGGTAGATCTTTTCTTTGTTAGGGCACTTCTATTTTTGGGTAAGGGTTAAGACTTAGACTCAGCCTGGTCTTTGCAACTTCAATCAACCTCCAACCGAGTAGAAGAGGCAAGAGAGTCTCATTATAGAAAAAGCCAAAAAGAGTGACATACACGAGTGTTGCATTGCATTGAGTGTAAACACTTAGTGAGTGGAAAGGTCCTTAAAAGTTTTAACATAAAATCAATTAGGAGAATGGAAGGAAGGAGGCAAGGGGAAAGGGTAACCATGTTGTTTAGGAAAGCATTAGAAACACCTTTGGGTGAAGAAGAGAGCCAAAGAGAGAACCTATTCCATACTAGGTGCCAAATTGAAGATAAGGTATGTTTAGTAATCATAGATGGAGGAAGTAGTAGCAACTTAGCTAGCCTTAGGTTAGTTAACAAGCTAAACTTACCTACTACCCCACATCCAGAACCTTATACACTTCAATGGGTGAGTGATGAGGAAGAATTTATGGTGGATAGGCAAGTGAGCTTAAGGTTTAAAATTGGGGATTACCTAGATGAAATGACCTTTGATGTTATACCCTTAGAAGCCTCACACATTCTTTTAGGAAGACCTTGGCAATTTGAGAGAAGGGTAAAACGTGATGGGTATTCCAACACCTATAGGTTCCGCCACCAAAAGGTTAAATTCAGCTTAATGCCTATGACCTCTAGTGAAATAAAAGAAGATCAAACCACACTTAAGAGGTTAATAGAACAAGAGAAAAGAGAACAAATAGAAAAGAGAAAGAAGAAAAACTTAAAAGAGAAAGTGAGGAAAAAGAATTAAGAGTGCAAGAAGAGAAAGTATGTTTATCTTGTGATCATTTGAATACTATCTCTTCTAGTGAAAGAATGAATAGGTTGATGGAAAATATTTCTAGTGTTGCAAAGAGTACAATTCAAGTCGTTGAAAGGGAGTTTCCTAAACTTACTTTCTTTATGCATGAAATGCCTCTCTCTATGCACAATTTTATGCCACAAAGCATTACATGTTTGAAAGAAATAAACAATTTTGATAATGCTTTGAAACCTATTGCATGTTTAGAAAAATCAACTAAGTTTAAGAGTACCATAAAATTTTCTAGAGATGCATGTTTAGTCAATTCCTTTGATCAGTTATGATTGCATGATAGGAATGATAACAAAGTTGGATTGAATATGCATGCACCTTTGGTTTGTGTTTATAAATTGAATACATATTTTGGGCCTAAAATAATTGTTTCATATAAAGATGTGTATTATGCTCTTGAACTAGTTAGTGAAAAGAATAAAAATTTTGATGAAGCTGTCATATATGGGAAAACTTGTTTGACATCTAATT